>JACGCM010002212.1:1200000-1642287 GCA_014058105.1 Kingdonia uniflora | reverse complement strand
AAGAATTACTGTGAAGGGTTTAGGATCAATGTTGAGCTGAACAATATTTTGGGGATTCGAAATAGTCCCGGAAGAATGTACGGTTTTATTGGAAAGTATATGACTTCAACCAATACAAGGTGGATATCCAGAGGGCACTTGATGAATGCACAACTTATCTTACCAGAGTTTCAGGTTGAAGGAAGATGGTAAAGATGCATGGATCTTTGATATTGACAATACCCTTCTCTCCACTATTCCTTATTACAAAACGCATAGTTTTGGGTAACTATAACATCATCTGATTATGTTGCTTTGACTTTTTCCAGTAATAGTACGGATGATGACTTATTTTCCTGTATGATCTGATGTAGGGGAAAGAAGTTGAACAAGACCTCTTTAGATGCACGGATGAAAGAGAGCAAGGCGCCTGTAGTGAAACCGGCGATGTGTCTCTATAATGAGATCAAAAGAAGAGGATTGAAGATTTTCTTGATCTCATCAAGAGGGGAACATCTTAGGGATTCAACCATTGATAACCTTGTTATGTTGGATACTATGGTGAACTAGTCTTGTATTAAGGTTTGTGAAATTCAGGCCTGTCGCCCCATTTTCTAATTATTTGATTTTATAAAAAGTTATAATATTGTAACAACATCATTATTTTTGTTCTAGGGGTCTGAGGATGATCATAAGACCGTGCAGAAGTACAAGGCTGAGCAAAGGAATGACTTACAGACGGAGGATATGGCATTTGGGAATCGTGGGGGCCAGTGGAGCAGCCTTGAAGGAACTCCAGTGCAAAAGAACGTTTAAGCTTCCGAACCTCTCTATATACTATTTTGCTTGAGGCCCTTGTTTTAGTTGCCATATAAACCGGATTGGCATGAAGTGAAGTGAGTGTTAGGAAGTGAAGTGAAGACTGAAAACTCTCTAAGCATTTTTGTTCTATGCTGTATTCATATTGTTTGAATATAGCATTGCTCTTTGTGTTACATTCGTAAAACTTAGGTGAGAATCCTTTGTGTTTTCAACTTTTTCAATTTTGTTCACTTTGAGTCGTGTTTCTATGAAAATTTTCAGCTCAGGGCTGTATGATAGTCAGATATATGAAATAGCTACATGTACAATTAATGACCTATGCCTAATAGTTGAGAGTCCAACCCAAGCTAAAATGAAGGGAACATCGTCTTAGGCGCCTCATTCAAAACTTAGTTAAGGGTGAATTAGACTTTGCCCCCCCAATAACTACTAGGATTGGGCTTACCCAATCTTTGACACTCCACTTAATTTGGACCCCAAAATGATCTCCGACCAAAAGTCCCGCACGTGCCTAACACCCTTCCTTTATGTAGAGCATTTCAACAGTCTTTGCGTGAAGTGAGAGTGTTTTCCAGTCTTTTCCTTTGCGTCGACAGGGTCAAAGTCGGGTCAATGGCTTGACTCCGAGACGTTTATGGTCGGAGATGAATTTTTGGGTCCAAAGTCTGTGAAATTCCAAACATTAGGGGCAAGCCCCAAACTATCAGCTATATGGGGACAAAGTCTAATTCACCGCTAAACTTAATGACCTGCTTGAGTCTCTTTATACATGTACGGGACGTTTAGACTAATCTTCTTGGCCCAGTGGTGTGTGACCCTCTACCAAGAGAGGAGTTGTGGGTTCGAAACCCCATGGGGTTAGAAACTCAGGGTTTCGGTTCCCTATATATTGCCTTGAAAAAAAAAGACTAATCACTATCAAGCCAAACAGTACGTTATGGGGTTAGAACTTAGGGTTCGGTTCCCTTTATATAAAACCGGCTTGCTTTAAAAAAAAAAGACTAATCACATGTCAAGCCAAACAGTACTTAGTCTAAAATGCTTGACACTTGGGACGTACTTGTTTTAATTTGGGTGCCCCAACGCCAAGCTTGCCCACAAACAATAAAAAATTGTCTTATTAACCATAAATTGTACAGTAACGACCACGATCTAGACCTCGAACTAAAGGCGCACCCAACCAATTGTTGGAGAGTTTTGTACACAGTCTAAAATGCTTGTAAAAGTAAACGATTCACGATCTAGACCTCGAACTAAAAGGCACACCCAACCAATTGTTGGAGGGCTTTTGTACATAGTCTAAAATGCTTGACATGGTGCCCCAATGCCCGCTTGCTCAGCACACATAAAAAATAAAAAATTGTCTTAATTAAACTAAATTGTACAAGTAAACGACTCACGATCTAGACCTCAAACTAAAAGGCGCACTCAACCATTGTTGGAGGGTTTTTTAAGCTGGGTTGCCACCTCTGGGATGCTTGTGCAAATCTCACCACCACTTTAAAAGTTCTCCAAATCATAAACCATAAAAAACAACAAATCGTTAATTTTTAACCAAGAACAGAAAACAAAACCCCATCTTCTTCGCCAATCAAACAATGTTTCCTTCTAATCCATAATCAATTAGAAACTTTAGAAGAAGAATTAAACACAATCACAAGATTTGGCGGGATAATTTCCAAGAGGACTTCTATTGTTCAATTCAACTGATGACAATAAATTACTCGTCAAACCCCTAATTTCTAGATTACAATTTGATCTTCTTTCATATTGCCTAGTCTTGCTCTTTTTAGTAGGTTACAAGTTTTCTAGTTACAATATAAGACAAAATTGCCATTAAATACTCAATTTAGAAGTAGTTGCGATAGTCGTTCGAACGGACCCATAGTCGTTTGAACGACTTATCAAAATAAGTCTAAAAACTGAGACAACAAGTTTGGTCTTCCTGGGCCATTCGAACGACTTTCAAAATAAGCCTAGAAAAATGAGGTCAAAACTCTTGCTTCAACTCATTCGAACGGCTCCAAGGCTCGTTGAACGACCTTGGTAATTTTTCTTAGAAACGACACAAGATATTTTCCTTGCCTTTACACGTTCGCGACGAGTTAGTTTTTTTTTTTTTTAGGGTTTAACGTTTAGATCCTACTAGATCATTCCTCCCCTTTAGGAGCCTTGAGCTCCTGCTCCTGCAAAAACTGGAGATAGGAAAGCCGGCGCCGTGCCTATTTCCTTGTTGTACCCATTTTGACTTACTGGGTAGTTCACCTTTCTTCCAATTCTGAATGACTTAATACATCCCGGACTTGTAGCAATAATCTTCCTCTCTAGAATACTATCCTCCTGCCACAGATCTTCCTTTTCATCCATAAGTCATCAACTGACGGTAGGTGAGTGTCAATTGTAGAATCTTTACTAGGATGGACCGCTCAAAGAGTTTCAATGCTCGTCGTTCATAACCAAATACTTCTTCATAAATAGTGACTAATCCAACTGGAATGCGTTGTCACCATCTTCTTGAATATAGTAAACGAACCATAACGGATGTTTGAGCCTTTTACCTTTCTCCCTTAAACCGTTCTACCCAAATACAACCAAACTAGTCACCCTCTTAAAAAGTCATGTCAACCCGATGCTTGTCGTGTCAAGCCTTATACTTCGATGGAGTCATTTCAATTGTTCTTCAACCACCTCAAGAACCTTACTTATCTTCTCAATGAAACGCTAAGCTTTTACTTGTTTGTCTTCCTCTTTCTCAAACACCTTCTGATCACCAAGACTAAAGACCATATCAAAGGGGTTTTGAGGCAAATACCCAAGAAAAACTTCAAATAGGGACTTTAAAATAAAACCATGAATCACCCGGTTAAAAGTAAACTGAAGATACGGTAAACTCTCATCCAAAGTTTTAGAATGCTTGGAATAGAATTTACATAATAATGAACCAAAATGTCGATTGACTACTTCTGTTTGCACGTTACTCTACGATGAAACTAATACTTCTCTTCAAATTAGTGTCCATCATCCCCGGTAATCATCTTTTGGCATTAAAAAAACTATCATCTTGCTAAATTATCTGCTCCCACAAACAGATAATCATTTTCTTACACTTGGTCGTGGCAAACCACCCATAAGTCTACCGACAGGGTCTCCCAAGGTCAGTTAGGTACTGGTAATGGTAAGTTCAGTCCCAACATACGATTGGAAGGCTTTGATGTGTTGCATAGAATGCAACCACGAACCACACAGGAAACATCCACCTACATCTTTGGCCAAAAGACAAAATGTCACAAATTTAAAGAAGTCTTCTCAACCCCGAATTGACCTGCAACCCAGGAACAATGAGCTTCTCTAATCTAATGTAAACGGTCTCTACCCTCAGGAATACATAGTAGAGTTTCCCTATAAATCAAATCATCCTTCAATTCATTCACATATCTTGACATCTAACAACTTTTGGTGAATCACATTAAGCTATTTGTCATCATCATACCCTGTAACATACTTAGACAAAACAATAGGTGCAGTAGCCTACTCGATCAGATCGATATTTATTAGCAACACAGGCTGAGACCCCATAGTGGTTGGTACAAATGAAGTCGGTCAACATTGACCTCTACCAAGCTGCGGTAACCAGTCATAAAGGAAGCAGGTCGATATCGAACACTAACTGAGCGAGCTGAGTATACCACCTAGAGCAGAGATAGTTGTAAAGTAAGATAGACAAATAATGCATAGTTGTATCAAGGGTAATATGGTAATAAGACCGTAAAACCTAGAGGTCCTCCTTCCGGATCCTATACATAAGGGAGGGAAAACCAAAGGAAAAGGGAGGCTAAGAAAGGGAGAAGAACTGGGTAAGCTGCTGGACCCGATCCCATATATCTCTGTAACAAAAGATATATACATACATATATATATGTATATATATATATATATACATACCAAGGATAGACTGAATACAAAGGATAATTAAAGAGATAATATAAACAGACAATATATATAGAAAAAGAAACACTTATAGAAATAGGGAAGACAAGGATAATAAAATAGACAATATAAACAAACAATATATATAATAGAAACTCTTACAGAAATGGGGAAGACTAGTCTTCAAGAGTGGTAGACACCTTGGAGAAGATACAATAATCTTCAAAAGAAAAGAAAATACTCCAAACTTAACCTACATAACAAATGGGTCCTTAGCCCCTTTTTATAACCTGTCTTACTGAGTGACTGTGGCTGATTCCAAAACTTGAGTCCTGAGAATACAAGTGCTATCCACGTGTAGTACCTAATGTGGTTGGAGTCGTCTGGTGGAAGACAAAATTATTTTTGGTTTTACTTTTGATAAAGTAAAGTTGCTGTTTGGTAGAAGACAAAATCATTTATGCTCTTACTTTTGATAATTACCTTTTACTTTTGATAAAGTAAAGATTTTTCTATATTTATACGTCGGCGTCGACACACCAAGTACTAAGTTTCCTTAGTTTTCCCTTTTACTTTTCCCTTTAGCTTCTGTTCATGGACTTCAATGATGACGTCCCAACAATCTTCCATAGTTGCTTCTAAAAATTTCAAAGATATCATATCTTCATCATCATAGGGATCTTGACCCTCTTTTGCTAGGCAATAATGTTGCCTCTGGCTTCTACTACTTTCTTGAGTGCTTGTTGTAGTTGATTGTGCTGAGGCCTGTATAGTTGCTTACACAAATTGCTCTTTCAAAGTCTGCAGGACTTTGGCCTGTTGTTCTTCTTATGATAAGTTTGGATAATGGTCCTTAATGTAATCCATTAATAATTAGAAAATATTTGTTGAAGAAACTAATATTCTTGTTGCTTTCTGTTTCTCTTCATTGGAAGATGAAACATATTCTTTGGCTACTTTATTGACTAATTCAATAACTCTTTCAGTTTCAAACCCATCCCACCATCTATAAAAGAAGGTTCTTTATAGAATGGGTAGTTTCAGATCATCGAAGCAAAGTTCTAGATCCCTTTTCCAAATCCATATGATCTTAAACTCTGTAAAATACCATAAGGTATTTCTTCTGATAGGTAGATTTTGTACAGTATTTCTCCTCAGTTTTGGATGAAACTCGTACCATATTATGAATGGTTCTTAAAGGGATTTATGTAAAATATCAAAATCGGGTCTCATATTTTCCTACCAATTAAGAAACCAAGTGAGGAAACCTGATCTTTTGATAATCTCCGAATTAATGCAGAAAAGCCAAGTATACTTTCTTATTGGATTATGATAATAAAAAGTATAGTGCCAAGCTTGGATATAATCCCAAAAATTATATTGCTGGCCATTAAGTATGACAGATCTAGATTTGTTAGGATCTAATCCCCATTCAAATATATGTAAAACCTTTGAAATATAACACTTGGAATGTGTTATAATGAATTTCATGTCTGTAATGGCCCGTATTTTATTTATTCCTAATATTCACTCATATTCGATTTCTGCTTATATATTCCTATTCTTTATCTCATCGGCATATTATATTCCTTTCCTTCACGTTAAGTTCCGTATTCATTTTCCGCATGTACTCTTTCATCCATTTTATTCATCCATTATGCATCCATTTATTCCTTTCGGTGGTTTAGTATTAGATTCCTTTTTATAGCTTTGGCGGTTCGGTGCTCATTCGGAGGAGGAGGTGGCGTTGTGGCCTTGGAAACCCCTAGATGGGCTGGTAGTAATGCTTGTTTGTTGTGTGTGTGATTTGGGGTGGTTCCGGTGAGCCGTTGGAGTGGCCTGTAGGTTTTCGGAGTCTCCTGAGGAAAAGATTCCTTTATGGGGGCTTAGGCATGTTGGTGACCGTGAGGCGGTGGAGGTGGTGTTTTTTCCTTGAGAAACATTGGTTGGGTTTGTAATAGTGTTTGTGTGGTAGTGGTGGTGGTCCGTGGTGTTTCTGCGGTATTTGGGGTGGTCTGTGGTGCTTCCGGGGTTGCTTTTCTGGTGCTGGAGCAGTTCTGTTCGAACATGACCTTTTTTGTTCGAATAAAGCCCATTCTATTCGAACAGGATTGGTATCTGTTCAAATACACTTCACTCTAATCGAACAAGATCATTTCCTATTCGAACAGAGATGCATTTTCAGCTTTTGTTGGGTTTTTAGTCTCTCTTTCTCACTTTCCTCTTTTTTTTTCTCTCTCTTTCCTCTCCCTAACCTATTCCCCTCTCCTCCATAATCTAGATCCTATCTTCCCCATCGCATCGAGGATTCCTCGCCCGCTTCGTCGCAAGCTTCGCTCCTATCCTCGGTAAGAATCTCCCGATTCCATTTCTGTTCTTTTCGCTTGTTTTCTGCGTAGGTCTGATTTCTAGGGCTTGGTTTTGATGTCATTTTCTTAAATTGATTAGTTGTTTGTTGTTCTTGGTGATTGTATTAGCTTGTCAGGCATTCCGTTGGCTGTTCCGCGGATTTTAGTTGGTTTTCCGAGTTGGATTTCAGCAGGACTCGGGATTGTCTTCAGGCGAGTTTTATTCCTTCATTTCTAAGTTTTTATACTAGTTTCTGAGTATTGTTTTTGAGAGTTATATTGAGCTTAGAGATGTTTTGTGATTAACTATAATTTAACCTAGGAATTATTCGGTTTATATTGTTAGCCTGTTGTTGGGTTGTAATTGATTATGTAGTTGGGTTTTGGTTCGCATAGAACCTGAGTTTAGTTAGTGGCGGTTGGGTTAGCGCTCTCGTGGCTTGCCCAGGAAAGTCCCTTCCAGCCTTAAGAGATTGTTGGGTTGGATGTAGTGACGGTTAGGTTGTTGTGTCGGCTATGCATAGTCGGCGTAACCGAGTCCCTATTCATCTGATTTGTATTGCCGTGTGAGCGGCAGCTGTGTTATTCTCTTGTGCACCGGTTACACCTTAATAACTTATGACACATTTTCAAAACTTATTGAGATTGGATACACGAATATTCTATTTTGGTTGACCTCCGAAAGGATCCAAGGAGTCCGTAAGACTGGGTTAAAGGACACGGTGAGATTGGGAATAACACTATCATACCTAGTACAACCACTCCAGAGTGTGGAATGGTATGAGGCAGAGTCATGAAAATCCCAACTTATTCCACGGTGAGGTTGAAATTCTTTGAAATGGTACGGACTATTACTCCGTTGGGTTGGTACACCCAAATCCACTTTGATCAAGTGTAACCATCCTAGCTTGGTTGAGCTTAACCAAATCGTACCTGTGTATCCCTTTACTGATCTCTTTACTAAATTAGATGTTAGCGGTTGATCAATCAACATTATAATAAGGTCGCGTACACTTTTAAAACACTAAATCATTCTTCATTTGGGATATTTATGGGAATATCCCTGCTCATCATAACATTTCACTGCATCCAGCATAAGTTTTGTATTATCCTAGTCATTACTTTACATTATGGCATTGCTTATTATCCTACCATCACATAGGTATTCTCAGCATGTGTCGCTGAGCTTTTGTTAGAGATGTTGTATCACATTTTCATCTGATATGTATATATATGTCTTTTGCTTCCGCGTTATATTGTTATTGCTTATTCTTTACTATGATGATTATTGCTATATGTGGATAGCCGAGCCAGAATTTGTCTACGGCTTGGTTATTTGTGGGGTAGAATCTTTGGATTCCCCGACCTGCACTACTTAGAATTTAATAATTGGTCAAGCTACCGATTACTGGATTTTGGGGCGTGACAGACTTGGTATCAGAGCGTATGGTTAGTCCTTATCTCTGTTATTGCAGATCATATGATGAGTTACTCTTTAGACGGAGTTAGGATCGATTCTTTTTGGATTTCATATTTTATCGTATTTCTTTCCTAATTCCTAATCCTTTCCTATCCGTTCATGAGTTGTGTTTTCCTTGTTCGTAACAGATGGCTAGAGGTGATAGAGGCAGAGGTCGTGCTAGAACCCGTGGGGGTATCCGAGGGGGTGTTCGCCAGGGTCTTCGCAGTGGAGTAGTGGCTGATGAGCCAGTGGTTAGTCAGGAGAGATAGGGGTCTGTTCCGATCCCTCGGGCAGAGCCGATAGTTTTTGAGGCTGGGGTTTGTGTGAGAGTAGCACCAGGGGTTCAGATTCATCAGAGTTTTTTGCTTACTCCAGTGATTCTAGGGCAGCCAGGTATTTTACCAGTCCCAGCAGCTTTAGGCGTTTCAACAGAGATGAAGTAGTTTATGGAGAGTTTTGTCACTTCCTTTCAGCAGGCTAGGAGCCAAGTACACAGGGAGTACAGTTACTTAAAGAAGCTTCAGAGATACAAGCACTCTACTTTTTTTGGCACATTGATTCTTTCAGAGGCTGAGG
The DNA here is from genome assembly GCA_014058105.1 of Kingdonia uniflora. NCBI lineage: Eukaryota > Viridiplantae > Streptophyta > Magnoliopsida > Ranunculales > Circaeasteraceae > Kingdonia > Kingdonia uniflora. The sequence goes on along the minus strand of JACGCM010002212.1, from coordinate 1,633,173 downwards.
CATGGTTCACGTCTATAGAGAAGACCTTGGATGCGATAAATTGTCCCGACAATCAGCAGGTAACACTTGCAGCTTACCTACTTCAGGGTGAGGCAGATTATTGGTGGGATAAGGCCAAGAGGAGGGTTTTGGGGTCTCCTATTCTTTGGTCGTCATTCCATGAGCATTTCTTCGACCAGTATTTTTCGCAGAGCTACAGAGACGCCTGCATTTCTGAGTTCTACACACTTGAGCAGGGTGATATGAGTGTGGCTCGCTATGATCAGAGGTTTAACTAGCTCGTTCATTATGTACCGTTTATTGTTCAGGATGAGGAACAGAAGAAGATGAAATTTTTGAGAGGTTTTCGTCCATTCTTCATGAGGTTCTTGATCTCTTCCGGTACCAGTACTTTCAGGGAGGTTTTGTCTAAAGCGTTAGCTTTAGAACAAGATGAGGCAGAGGATTCCAGGTCCAGAGATGCGTGGAACTCAATGAGATAGGATACAAGATCTGACAAGGGAAAGGTGGTTTAGACACAGTATGACATCTTGGGTTTGAAGAGGCAGGGATTTGAGGGTACTCCAGTTCGGGCTACGGGCGGACAATATTTAGAGAGGGCACAAGTTTCTTCTCGCACTTGTTGGAGCTGCGGGGGGATTGGGCATGCTAGGAAGCTCTGTCCCAAACCAAACAAAGGTCAGCAGCCGCTACGACAATTTCAGGGTTCAGTTGGTTACCAGCCACGACCGCAGCAGGTTCCTCAGGTTCAACAGTTCCATAGAGGCAGTTCCAGGGTCTACAGGGCAAACAGATAGTTCTAGGACCTCAGGGTGTTCAGAGACCGTATCATCCAGTACAGCAGCAGGGTCAGGGTCAGGTTCAGGGCCGTGGACAGGGCAGAGTGTTTGCAGTGGGGAGGCGAGACGCTCGCACAGCTCCACTTGTGGTAGACGGTACGATCCATATCTCTTATTCGCCCGCTCACGTCCTTTTCGATTCTGGTGCATCGCATTCATTCATCGCATCTGCATTTCTCTGCATTATTGGCTTTTATTCTTCTTTATTGATTGACGAGGTTTCTGTGGGTACTCCTTTAGATTCTTCGGTGTCTATCTCACGTATATGTAGAGATTGCCCGATAGTTGTTTGTGGTCACGTCCTATCAGCAGACCTATTAGTTTTGCCGATGCATGAGTTTGTCATCATCCTAGGCATGGATTGGTTGTCGACGCACCGGGTCACTTTAGACTGCTTCGAGAAGACGGCTACCTTTCATATTCCCGGTGAGAGGCGATTCGTATTCTCTAGTTCGATACATGTGCAGTCAGGGGACGCCTTATTAGCTTTCTTAGAGTAGAGTCCTCGGGGGTGGACGTTAGCTCTATTCCTGCAGTTTGCAATTATTCTGACGTTTTCCAGCAGATTCCCGATTTACCATCGATGAGAGCGATTGATTTTGGCATAGATCTTGTTCTGCGCACATTACCGATTTTGAAGACACCGTACCGTATGGCGCCCATTGGGCTGAAAGAGCTGAAGGATCAGATTTCTGAGTTGATGGGTTAGGGATTTATTCGACCGAGTACTTCACCATGGGGTGCTCCAGTTTTGTTTGCAAAGAAGAAAGAAGTTTTGATGCGTTTGTGTATTGACTACCGTAAGTTGAACAAAGCCACGATCAATAACAGATATCCGTTGTCGAGGATCGAGGACTTGTTTGACCAGCTTCGAGGAGCGCACTTCTTTTCGAAAATTGATCTCAGATCGGGTTACCACCAGTTGAGGGTCAGTACAGCTGATGTTTTGAAGACAGCCTTTCAGACTCGTTATAGACACTATGAGTTTCGGGTGATGCCGTTCTGTTTGTCGAACGCGCCCGCAATTTTTATGGATTTGATGAATCGTGTTTTCAGCCCTTTTCTTGATCGGTTCGTCATCGTGTTCGTCGACGACATTCTGATATATTCGAGGACTGAGGCAGAGCATGAGAGATATTTGAGGACCACTTCACAGACTTTGCGGGAGAACGCATTATTTACGAAGTTGGAAAAGTGTGAGTTTTGGCAGGAGGAGGTGAAATTCCTAGGGTACGTGATGTCTAAGTATGAAATTTCAGTAGATCCTTCCAAGGTTACGGCAGTCGCAGATTGGGCACAGCCAACGAGCGTTACTGAGATTCGTTGTTTTCTTGGTTTCGCGGGTTATTATCGCAGATTCATTGAGGGGTTTTCGCGGATTGCAGCTCCTCTGACTCGTTTGACACAGAAGGATGTTCGGTTTGTTTGGGACGACATTTGTTCTTCATCTTTTGCCAAGTTGAAGAGCAGATTGACGACAACACCAGTTTTGATTGTTCTGTCCAATGGGCAAGGATACAGAGTATACAGCGACGCTTCGCTTAGTGGATTTGGTTGCATTTTGATGCAGGAGGGAAAGGTGGTGGCTTACGCTTTGAGACAGCTTAAGGTACACGAGAGGAATTATCCTACTCATGACCTAGAGTTGGCAGCGGTGGTTAATGCGCTGAAGATCTAGAGATACTACTTATGCGGGGATAGATTCGAACTCTTTTCTGATCACAAGAGTTTGCGATATCTTTTCTCCCAGAAGGAGCTAAACATGAGATGACGCAGGTGGATGGAATTTCTGAAGGACTGCGATGTAGATTGGCAGTATCACCCGGGGAAGACGAACGTGGTGGCCGACTCTTTGAGCCGTTTGCCTAGAGGATTACTTGCACGTCTGATAATTCGTGAGAGGATGATGCTTAACGACATTGCAGAGTTTGGGTGATTTTAGATTCACAGACTACGGGTGGTCTTATTACAAATCTGAGAGTTCAGTCGTCTTTAATTTTTTGGATTATAGAGGTGCAGCAGTTGGACGACAAATTACAGTTTTGGGCTTCAAACGACACCAGACCTGATTGGACAGTTAGTTCAGATGGCAGCATCAGATACAGGGGAAGATTATGCATGCCAAATTCCAAGGTACTGAAATATGAGGTTTTGAGTGAGGCTCATGGTTCGAGATACACCATTCATCCAGGCAGTACGAAGATGTACCAAGACCTGAAGAGACATTTTAGGTGGGACAATATGAAGTGCGAGATAGCTGATTTTGTTTCCAAATGTCTAACTTACCAGTAGGTGAAGGCTGAGCATCAGAAACTGGCGGGACAGCTTAAACCCTTACCTATTCCAGAGTGGAAATGAGAGCATGTGATGATGGACTTCATATCGGGTTTACCGCGGATGAAGAAACAAGATGATTCTATTTGGGTGATTGTGGACCGATTGACCAAATTGGCATATTTCATTCCGGTTCGTAGGACTATGACTGCTGACGAGTTGAGCAGGATATATGTGAAGGAGATTGTTCGTTTACACGGGGTTCCATTGTCTATTGTGTCTGATAGAGATGCCAGGATTACCAACAAATTTTGGCAGAGTTTTCAGCGAGCTATGGATACTAGGTTGGATTTCAGTACAACATTTTACCCTCAGACCGGTGGTCAGACAGAGCGAATCAACCAGATTCTTGAGGACATGCTTCGAGCTTATGTTTTGGACTTCAAGGGCAGCTGGGACGAGTATTTACAATGGGCTGAGTTCGCGCACAACAACAGCTTTCAGTAGAGCATCAGAATGGCACCTTACGAGGCTTTATATGGTAGACCATACAAATCACCATTGAGTTGGGAAAAGGTTGGTGAGTAGAGCTTACTGGGACCAGACTTGGTTCGGGAGACTACTGAGGCAGTTACTACAATCAGGGATCGGTTATGTACAACACAGATCCGACAGAAGAGTTACGCCGACATCCGCAGGAGACCGCTAGAGTTTTGGATCGGGGATCATGTTTTGCTTAAGGTTTCACTGATGAGGGGCGTGATGCGTTTCAACAAGAAGGGAAAGCTAGCTCCGAGATATATGCCCGTTTGAGATTCTGGACAGTCTTGGAGAGTTAGCATACCGTTTGGCATTGTCGCCGCAGCTGAGAAGAGTTTACAGCGTCTTCCATGTTTCAATGTTGAGGAAGTACGAGCGGGACCCTACTCACATGCTTGACTGGGAACCGATAGAGGCTCGAGATGATGCCTCGTATCTTGAGCATCCAGAGTGTATTTTTGATCGCGAGGAAAAGGTTCTTCGCCACAAGGTTATTACGTTTGTGAAAGTCCAGTGGAGTCACCATGGACCAGAGGAGGCTACGTGGGAGTTAGAGGCTGATGTGAAGAGGCACTATCAACTTTTATTCTCAGGATGAGGTATGCGTTTAATTTTGGGGGCAAAATTTTTTTTAGGGGCGTAGATTGTAATGACCCGTATTTTATTTATTCCTAATATTCACTCATATTCGATTTCTGCTTATATATTCCTATTCTTTATCTCATCGGCATATTAGATTCCTTTCCTTCACGTTAAGTTCCACATTCATTTTCCGCATGTACTCTTTCATCAATTTTATTCATCCATTATGCATCCATTTATTCCTTTCGGTGATTTAGTATTAGATTCCTTTTTGAATTTTTGGCAGTTCGGTGGTCATTCAGAGGAAGAGGTGGCGTTGTGGCCTTAGGAACCGCAAGATGGGCTGGTAGTGATGTTTGTTTGTTGTGTGTGTGATTTGGGGTGGTTCCGGTGAGCCGTTGGAGTGGCCGGTAGGTTTCCGAAGTCTCCCGAGGAAAAGATTCCTTTTTGGGGGCTTAGGCGTTTTGGTGACCATGAGGCAGTGGAGGTGGTGTTTTATCCTTGAGAAACATTGGTTGGGTTTGTAATAGTGTTTGTGTGGTAGTGGTGGTGGTCCGTGGTGTCTCTGGGGTGTTTGGGGTGGTCCGTGGTGCTTCCGGGGTTGTTTTTTTTGGTGCAGGAGCAGTTCTGTTCGAACAGGACCTTTTTTGTTCGGATAGACCCCCTTCTATTCGAATAAGACTGGTCTCTGTTTGAATACACTTCACTCTAATCGAACAGGATCATTTCCTATTCGAACAAAGGCGTATTTTCAGCTTTTGTTGGGTTTCTAGTCTCTCTTTCTCACTTTCCTCTTCTTCTTTTTTCTCTCTCCTCTTCCTAACCTATTCCCCTTTCCTCCATACTCTAGATTCTATCTTCCCCATCGCATCGAGGATTCTTTACCCGCTTTATCGCAAGCTTCGCTCCTATCCTCGGTAAGAATTTCCGATTCCTTTTCCGTTCTTTTCGCTCGTTTTCGGCGTAGGTCTGATTTCTAGGGTTTGGTTTTGATGTCGTTTTCTTAAATTGATTGGTTGTTTAAAGTTCTTGGTGGTTGTGTTAGTTTGTCAGGCGTTCCGTTGGCCATTCCGCGGATTTTAGTTAGTTTTCCGAGTTGGATTTCCGCAGGACTCGGGATTGTCTTCAGGCGAGTTTTATTCCTTCATTTCTAAATTTCTATGCTAGTTTCTGAGTACTGTTTTAGAGAGTTATATTGAGCTTAGAGATGTTTTGTGATTAACTATAATTTAACCAAGGAATTATTCGGTTTATATTGTTAGCCTGTAGTTGGGTTGTAATTGATTATGGAGTTGGGTTTTGGTTCGCATAGAACCTGAGTTTAGTTAGTGGTGGTTGGGTTAGCACTCTCGTGGCTTGCCCAGGAAAGTCCCTTCCAGCCTTAAGAGATTGTTGGGTTGGATGTAGTGACGGTTAGGTTACTGTGTCGGCCATGCATAGTCGTGCAACCGAGTCCCTATTCATCCTGATTTGTGTTGCCGTGTGAGCGGCAACTGTGTTGTTCTCTAGTGCACCGGTTGCACCTTAATAACTTATGACACATTTTCAAAACTTATTGAGATTGTATACACGAACACTCCATTTCGGCTGACCTCCGATAGGATCCAAGGAGTCCGTAAGATCGGGTTAAAGGACACGGTAAGATTGTGATTGGCACTATCATACATAGTACAACCACTCCGGAGTATGGAATGGTATGAGGCAGAGACATGGAGATCCTAACTTATTCCACGCTGAGGTTAAAATTCCTTAAAATGGTACAGACTATTGCTCCGTTGGGTTGATACACACAAATCCACTTTGATCAAGTGCGACCATCCTAGCTTGGTCGATCTTAACCAAATCGTACCTGTATATCCCTTTACTGATCTCTTTAAGAAATTAGACGTTGGTGGTTGATCAACCAGTATTATAATAAGGTTGCGTACACTTTTAAAACACTGAATCATTCTACATTAGGGGATATTTATGGGAATATCCATGCTCATCATAACATTTTACTGTATCTAGGATAAGTATGGGATTATCCTAGTCATCACTTCACATCATGGCATTGTATATTATCTTACCATCACATTCTCTTCCATATACTCTTCTCACATTCATTCTCTATTCTCCCCTCTCATCAACTCTATTTCCTTTCCTTATCAACTCTGTATCTGTTATGGTCACTTATTATTTTGCTAGATTATATTTACCTGTTCTATATTACATTCATCTCTACTCTATTTTCAGTGCCAGTTATTAGTAAGTTATTTAGTTTTGCTGGATTAGTAAGCTCGTTGTTTGCCCACTCTCGTATTTTAACCATTTCAGAGGTTGATTGGCTTGGACTGCTGTGTGGTTAGCCTGTTCAGAGACAGATTTTGTCGCTGCAGATTTCCTTTGGTTCTATATTTATGTAGGTGTTCTCAGCATGTGTCGCTGAGCTTTTATTAGAGATGTTGTATCACATTTTCATCTGATATGTATATATATGTCTTTTTCTTCCGCGTTATATTGTTATTATTTATTCTTTACTCTGATGATTATTGTTATATGTGAATAGCCGAGCCAGAATTTGTCTACGGCTTGGCTATTTGTGGGGTAGAATCTTTAGATTCCCCAACCTGCACTACTTAAAATTTAGTAATTGGTCAAGCTACCGATTACTGGATTTTGGGGCGTGACAATGTCCTTCGGATTGACACGATGATGCTCAATTTGAGCTGATGCTACATCTGTTAATATGGCCTCATAGACATATCTATAACGATTGTCTTGAACCATATAATTTAGATTAGCAAAATATCTTTCTTTGAGGCCCCAAGCATCTTGATTGAGCTTAAGATCATTAAAAGAAAGGGTTAAAATATTTTTCTTAACTATTGTTTTCTGCTGATATATGATTTCCTGCTTAAGGGCATCCTTAGCAATTTTTTTCGGTTCCTTTGTCTTCGGTTTTGACTCAATCATTTATCAGGAGGTTTCATATTCTGATTTTTCCTGCAAAAATTCTCTGGTTAGAAAATCAGGAAGAGAGTTTTGATCTCTTTTAATATATTCAATTGAGAAATCAAAGGCAGATAATTGAGATTGCCATGCAGTAAATATCTGTTTGGACACAAGATTCTTCACATTTTTTTGCAAGATATCTTTAGTAGAGATGTAATCAATTCGGAGTAAAAAGGGCTGACTTAACAAAACATCCTGAAATTTTGAAATACATTTGACATGGAAAACATTTCTTTCTTAATTATAGAATAGTTCTTTTGAGCTATTTTCTACTTTCCTGATGTGAAACAAGCTAATTATTCTTTTTATGTAAAAGGATTTCTTTGTTTTAATATACCTCCAAAGCCTAAATTAGTGGCATATGTTTCAACAATCTTTTGCCATTTTGGGTTCTTATGCGCATTTGTTTGATTATAGCTATTGGAGTTGGATATTTGAAATGAAGCTCTTAAAGTTAAGTAAAAGTGTCTCCAACAGTTCATAGCACAAAAAGTCAAAGACGCAATATATTTGATCTCAAGATTGAAGAAATATATACACAAATATTTTTTGAGAATAAGATCAAAAACTATATTGTATCCAAGATCCTGAAAGATATTTTATATTGAAGATATATGTAAGAGTTTCCATGAAGAAAGATCTCTACATCACTTAAGGAAATTATATGCAAGAATATTAGGTGATTGGTTGTAATATTAGAAGATATTATTGTGAAAATATTTTTTAGAATTTTATGTATAGTTTCTAAATTTGGGTTCCTTATCTTATAAAAGAAACCCTCCCCTCATTGTAATTGGGCATCTCATATTGGAGCAAGTTTAGAAGAAACAAAGTCTTAGTTTTATTTAATTATCTTCTCTCTCATTTATTTTCTGTTGTAAATAATTTGTTGTTAATGCGACGAAGTCTGAGATGAATGGCTAATCTCCTAGCAAGGGCTAGGATGAAGCCTCTTCTTGGATGAGCAATAGTTGGTATTAATTAGGTTCTAATAAGTTTTCTCTTAGTACTTTATGATTGATAAGTTAGTGTATTATATCGAAGGCTTAACCATAGCTTCAATTTGGTCTACGATAACTTTGGATACAAACAAGTGCTACTAACTGTAGACTTGATTTGGAGATCTAAACAAGAGGAAACACTAGAGAACTCACTCAAGCCTAGCCATGGTTGAGTTGATAATTCTCTAAGACACTCTCCGCCATCACTTAAAAGTATAACCACTAAATGTTTGACCATAGATTTAGTTACTTATTTTACAACATCGTATGTGTCTTAACACGAACATATGATGGGTGGAGATATTAGGATCTAGTTGAATATTGATTAGTGCTTTAAAAGAAAGAGGCCAAGTCTAAACCTTAGCTCTCTCTCTCATTAAGTTCTATAATTAGCTTTTATTTATTCCCTTTAGATTTATCTATTATAAAATCATAATTCGGCCTCGAAAGTATTTATTTTCCCAAATATCCTTGTGGATTTTATTCCACTCATCCATGCTACAATTCGACAACCATACTTTGAGCGGATATTTTGCTAAAGGCCATAAAAACCTCTTATCAAATGGCGCCGTTGACGGGGAGGCAATGGTGAAAATGATTCTTTTTAATACAGAATTTCTTTTCTTTAATTTTTTTTATTCTATTTTAGCTTGTTGGTGTGCTATCAAGGTTAGGTGTTAAGTTTTCCAATTATTTTTATGATTAGATCTATGAGATTTATTTCCGAATAAATTAGATTTAATAATTTCTGATAAGCAGTTTCAGAGATATTAATTTTGGAAGAAGCGTACTCAGTTTTCAATGAAGAGTGTGTTCTTGAATCTTTTATGGTTTTTGACCATCTAAACTTCACAATTGGGAAATACGTTTGTTACAAAAGTTTCAGATAATTCAAAACCCTTTCCGAATTACTATAACTCATATTATTTTGTTTAGTCGTTTGGGAGTTACAACTTTTTGAAAAAACAGTAAAATACAGTCTCAGTTAAGGCCGCCACTGTTCATTAATCACTTGTTTTGAGCATTAAAGAAGCTAAATTTTAGAAAACTTACTTCTTGAATGTTTTTAATTTCTGAATTATCTTTCCAAATTGATATTATTTAATGCTCTCTCTCAACCGAACTGAACGATATGTGCATTTAGAAATTATGACATCATAGACTACAATAAACTTGGAAATTAGATTAATATTGTTGTCGCAATTCTACTAATCTTTTTTCTCTTGTTTTGCTGGATAGTCACAAAGTTTGTACTCAAAGATCGTGTGGAATTTACAAAGTACATTGGCAAGCTTCTATCTAATCCTTCTTGTGCCCCCTAAGTGAAGGGGCACTTCCTTCTTTCGCCCCCTAAGTGAAGGGGCGGCCACAGCTTCACCGGGAAATACTTCCCGTAGGTTAGTACCTCTAGAAACTTGACATCAAGAAGGGGTTCATATCCCCTCTACCCTGGCATTAGGAACATAAAGTCATGTGGACTATACAAATTCACGCTGTTCTAATAAAAAATTTGTTGTGTTTAAATTTTTTTTTAATTCCAACATTAGTAAGGGTAAAAACTGTTAAAGACTTGCAAGATTTCATCAGCCAAAAAACTCGCTAACAAGTGGGACCACCCATTAGGGATAAGAAGAAATTCGTATTGCGTTAAAATTAAACGTTCCAGACATAAAAATAACTTATAATAAAAAAGAGTAACAAGATTTCTACGGGATTTCATCACCCAACGGATAAGTGTACCAGACCGGGGTACAAACACAGGTTCGTAGGATACGGCCCCAGCCTAGCGCCGCAAAATACTAGTTGTTGGTTTGCGACGTTACCATTCCGAGTGCTGACGTAAGATAAGGCGACTCGCTTGGGCATGTGGATTGAACATCTACTATAAGCTGGTACTAGCGTAGTGACTCAGGGGAGTGTAAGAACCATAACCTTTGACCATCCTACTCTTTTGTAAACATAGAAGAATATAGGGGAAACCTAATTATTTCTTCTTAAAAAATGTTGAAGTGCTAGAGTTTTAGGCTTGATTAATTTTTTTTATTGGGTGTTAATTTAATTATAAAATGTCATACAGCCAAGAACATTGAAATTGGTACGGTTCACATTTTGATATCCCACAATATGCTCAAAATCATTTTCAATCATGGGATCACCAAAATTCTCAATACGTGGAACCTTTCCAACCTCATTCCTATATGCATTCTCAGCAATCCTTTTAGTCATCCAAATAGTTCCCACCCATTCCACTCAAACCATCATTGGAAGACACCCTTTCACTCTTCATGCAATAATCAATGGAAAGTCAAAAACAAGCATTATAATTTTAGCAACAAATGATACAATTCCAATAATAGGCATTGGTAAATCAAACTTCTACGACCCAATCTATCTTTAGATTAGAGACTTAGATAAGTCAGTTATCAACTACGTGGAGTGAAATAGAGTACAAAAAACTTCTTAGCAATGAAGAAGAATAATCTGAAGTTAAATCCCCTTGTGATTTAGAAAATGATGAATTCAAGCGTAATCATAGAATGTTTTCCCCGTGGGGTGAATGGATACCATATTATGAGAAAGATTTAGAAGATGAAAAGTTTAAGATTGACGATCCTATGTCACAAGAAGATCTTAAAGAAGCGGCTAACATGTTTAATAAAATTCTTTCTCAATCACCTCTTAATTCTGCCCTCAACATTCAACTACCGATGTCATTATCCATTCCTTCACCGATAGAGTCCCACCAATTCACAAATGATATCATGACAGAAAGTGAGTATTTTTCCAAATTCTTAGACAATTTCTCAAATGATGAGGATGAGATAAAATTTCCAGGAAGTATGAATTCAACATCAATTTTTAAGAAAATACGAGCTCCATCTTTATCCCAACGAGTTCCACCTTCTTCATCTATCTTTTTTAAATTCATACCTCCATCGCCAGAGCCTAATAGGGGTACCATGACCATAAACGAATTTGAGGACTTGCACGGAGATAACTCTTATTGCATTTCTATTGATGAATGTTTAAATTATTTTGAGAACTCGAATGATCATTCGATTCGTGAAATGGTACAATTATTAACATCTGAAAATATGCTTTAACTTGGCCATGTCCCTAACCCAATAAATATTCACGTCAATGGTCAGGATGAGTCCCTTGAGATAAGGATGAGTCCCTTGAGATAAGTTGTGATTTTAGGCACATCAATTTTAAATGTTTGTTAGAGTCAATTATTCCCCGATCCCCACATCCACAAATATGTTATATAGTTTTTCTTCAATCAAAAGAAAATATCTTTTTGAAAAATTATAATTTTGAGGATATCTCACGGACTTATTTTGTCAGAACTACCTATCATATTTTTTGGAATATCAACGATAACATGAAGGTTTTGAAAATTTTCAAAGAAAATATATTTCCAGGAAAATTAAGTTTTGAATCTAGTACATTTTCGGGGACGAATACTTATATACCAATCTTCTTATTTACTGCAAAACGTAGTAATCATATGATTGTATCAAAAATTCTAAAGGAAAATATATTCCCTGGGTATGTGGTTGCTTTATCTTGGAGAAAATGGTTTTTTTTATTTGTCTAAAATTTTTAACTTGGAATTATCAAATGATAGGTAAAGTTTTTAGAAAAAATCTTTTTCATAGCGAATTAGTTTTAAACTATATCTGGTTTTTGCAGAATATATTTGCCGAATTAGGGGCTAATATTAAGGATTAGCATTCATGTGTTATCTGGTTTTTGAAAGAAAATTTGCAACCAGGATAGTACATTACCTTTTCAACTTCGTACCCTTCCAGTCATATTAAAATTTTTAAGTTTGGGGGTACATTCGTCTGGCAGAAGATGGTAAACTTAGCGCTTCTTGAGAGGCAACCCATGACACTTTCAGGTGAAAAATTCCAATTTTTATCCTCCATTTTTTTATGCTCTCAAAAATTGAGGGCAATGTTTCATTTAAGTTAAGGGGTAGGAAACCATTTCTTTAAATGTTTTTTTGAAGAAAAGTGAAATAATGGCACTTTGACAATTTATGATATATTTTTGACAAATTTCTAAACACTTAAACTGATTTTACCTTGAGATAAATATTATGGAAAAGCCTAAATTTTAAAATTGTACCAAGTATACACTAGAATATTTTGGACTATTTTAAGCTAGATGTACTATATTTTTATTAGCGATTAATTCAAGTTTGTTTGGCATATTTTGAAAATATACACTTCACTGTAGTTTTACAATTAATACCTTTAATAAATTTTTGCTCAGTGTAAGGGAAATTAAGCATTTATGTTAAGAATAGTTTGCTACAAAGGAGACAACTGCCTAAGAATAAGTTTATTCCTAAGAATAAATAATAAGCCAAATGAGTTCTAAAAACTTTAATGCTGCTAGGCTACTCCCATGATCAAGAGTTGAAAGAGAAAAAATTATCGCCAATCTCGAGTTTGACCATGAACTATGTAAAATGAGCACAAGAAAATATTACTTGTGGGAATCCTGAGTCTAGATCATGATGGGGCACCACACCCTGACAACCTTAGTTAACTGGTGGGGATTATCGACTAAAACTCCTTGTGATGGAGGCTTCACTAAGAAACAATGTACTTAATCAAAAAAGGCTTGCAAAAGAAAATAAAAAAGTAAAATTTGAGGAAGACGAATTGACAAAGGCACTTGTCGAAATAATCGTTAAATTTATTCTAGCAAAAACTAGACTACCAAAATTTGAGTAAATTATTCTAGATAACATATTAGGCGATAAAACTATTTTTACTGTACACTCAAATATAGCTAAAGTCAAAATTCTTAAATCTCTTTCTAATCTTGAGGTAGTACCTCTAGTTTCGGGTAAGCTTAAAATATTTTTTGGTATAGTTAGGAGAATAACAAGTTTAAGTATTTTTTAATCGGTATATTTTTGTCACAACTAAGTAATGATAAGTTTACAGGAAATGAGTCATGTGTATTCTAGAATTGCTTAAAATGTAATTATTGACTTTTATGGGTATAGTCACTGCAAACCCTCATGAGATTTTACTCGTCCACCAAGCTAAACCTGGGGGTTTAACAGTTTTTTGCATATGCTAAATGTAATCGCGCTCCCTGCAAAAATGGCTATTATTTTATTTTACTCGGGATGAACAAAAGACAAGTTTGGGGGTATTTGATGTGCGCATAATTATGACATTTTTAATATACCAGAACATGTATTTTAGTCGTCCATTATATTTAATTTAGGGTACTTATGCGCATTTGTTTGATTATGGCTACTGGAGATAGATATTTAAAATGAAACTCTAAAAGTCAAGTAAAAGTGTCTCTAGCAGTACATAGCAGAAAAAGTCAAAGACAATATATTTGATCTCAAGATTAAAGAAATATATACATAAATATTCTTAGAAAATAAGATCAAAGAATATATATTGCATCTAAGATCCTGAAAGATATTTTATATTGACGATATATGCAAGAGTTTCCATGAAGAAGATCACTACATCATTTAAGGAAATTATATGCAAGAATATTAGGTGATTGGTTGTAATATTAGAAGATATTATTGTAAAAATAATATTTAGAATTTAATGAATAGTTTTAAAATTTGGGTTCCTTCTCCTATTAAAGAGACCCTCCCCCATTGTAATTATGCATCTAATATTGGAACAAGTTTAGAAGAAACATAGTCTTAGTTTTATTTATTTGTCTTCTCTCCCTTTTATTTTCTTTTGTAAATAATTAGTTGTTAATGCGATGAAGTCCGAGATGAGCGGCTAATCTTTTAGCTAAGGCTAGGATGAGACCTCTTCTTGGATGTGCAATAGTTGGTATTAATTAGGTTCTAATTTGCTTTATCTTAGTACTTTATGATTGATTAGTTAGTATATCATATCAAAGGCTTGACCATAGCTTCGGTTTGGTGTATGATAAATTTGGATATAAATAAGTGCTACTAACCGTAGACTTGATTTGATGATCTAAACAAGAGGAAACACTAGAAAACTCACTCAAGCTTTGCCATGGTTGAGTTGATAATTCTCTAAGACACTCTCCACCATCACTTAAAAGTATAACCACTAAATACTTGACCATAGATTTAGTGGTTTATTTTACAACATCACATGTGTCTTTACACAAACATATGATGGGTGGAGATATTAGGATCTAGTTAAATATTGATTAGTGCTTTGAAAGGATGAGGCTAAGTCCGAACCTTAGCTCTCTCTCTGATTAAGTTCTATAATTAGCTTTTATTTATTCCTTTTAGATTCATCTTTTATAAAATTGTAATTCGGCCTAGAAAGTATTTATTTTCCCAAACATCCTTATGGATTCGATCCCACTCATCCGTGCTACAATTCGATAACCATACTTTAAGCGTGTATTTTGCTAGAGGCCATAAAAGCCTCTTATTAAAAAGAATATCATCAATATAGACAATGCAAAAGCTGGAATATCGAGCGAAAATTTCATTCATAATATTTTGAAATTTAGATGGAGCATACTTTAATCAAAATGGCATAACATTCCATCCATAATGACCAAATGGAGCTGTAAATGCAGTTTTTTTTTATATATATATATCTTTCTATTTAATTTTAATTTTCCAATATCCTGACTTTAAATCAAATTTGGAGAATATAATCTCATTAGCCGAACTAAAAGATTTGTTTTATTTGGAATTGTGTAACGAATCCACTTAAGGGAGTCGTTAAGTTGTTTATAATTGACAACAAGTCAAGGAATGCCTATTTCTTTTTCAACATTCTTATTAACATAGAAGGATGCATAACTCCAAGGTGAGTAACTCTTTTTGATAAGGTTTTTATCAAGTAAATCTTGAATTTCCTTTTTATAAAGATTTAACATATTCATAATTCATTTGACTTGGCCTAGCCTTATAGGAATCTGAGTTCACTCATCAAAATCCTATTTGTACGGTAAGGAATCAACATGGTATATTCTTTCCCAAAAATGCTAGGGATATCACTACATGCCTCAGTAATAAATTGTTTTTTAACTTCATTAATCCTGGTCTTCAGCTCAAGGGATTGAAGTTTGTAAGAAATGTCCATGACTTCCTCTTTGAGGAAATTCAGATGATTCTTCTTAAAACCAAGTATGGTCCTTAGTTCATTAATGATCCTAGTTTCAGGATCTCTAATGAATTCAAAAATAATTTCTTGACCCTGGATTCTGCAAAATATCCCTTCTTGATCAATCTTATGTAAGGGCATAAGAAGATTTAAAAATGGGGTACCAATGAATGACTTGTTGTAAGTTTCAGACTAGAAGAAAGGTAGATGGGATGTATATACATTTATTGCAAATAAAAACTTTTGAAATTTTGTATTGAATATTCATCCTGCTTCTACTTGAAGAGGTAAGAGAAAGAATAGTTTTTTCGTAATACTTGGTGGGTACTAATCCTTCTTGAATATAATTTAAGTCAGCTTCACTATCAACTAGAGCTATGCCATTCTTAATAGTATATTTACTTTTTATTACAAGGGTAACCTTGATATACCTTTTATGATAAGTAACTCTTTGGAAAATATTAAGATAGGGGCTATCTTTCTTCTCAGAGCTTTCATCATTTGAATCACTAATTTGAATCTTAAGTTTATCCTTTTGGCAGATCTGGAGATGGTTAATTTAATCATCTTGTGTCTGTACATAAATCTTTAGTTGTTTGATTTCAGATTTCAAGGTATTAATTTCCTTACGATGGTCATGGATAGTTATATGTTTATCATTTTCCATGCATTTTAGGACATTCTAGAAATTATAATACCTATTTGTAACTTCTAGCGATTCTGGTTCTATTTCATGCTTCGTGCTTTCTTGAAAAAATTGTTGAAGACAAATACTTACAAGTTTAGCTCTTGTTTATGGATCAAAAATCTTATCTAGAATAGATAAAATCTCACTTTGGGTATTAGTTAGAGTATTAAGGCTTAAGCCATTTATTTTAATAATGGCTTTTCAGTAATCCAGTGGATTAGATTCTAAGCAGTTGCTGCAAGGAGTTCCTTCTTTAGAGGAGGAACCACATTGGTCAATTTCATTGATCTCCTCCTTGCTATCAGAAGAACTTTCTCCAAAAGTGGTGTTAAGTAATAATTTGCTTAACAGAAGTTTTAGTCGATCTAGTTGAAGTTCTTGCAACTTTCTTTTTGTGGTACACTTTTTTGGCAAGTGCCCCTTTTTACCACACTTAAAACAAGTGCGGGTTTCAGATTTCTTAGAAGAGTTGGTATGAGATTTATTTCTCATGTTTATTTTTTCTAGGCTTTTTGTAATAAGAATCATCGTGATCCTTATACTTCTTCTTCCTTCTTTTTTTGGATTGAGAAGAATGTTTTGCATTTTTCCCGTGCTTCTTTTGATAATCAACAGGATGGTCATAAACAAATTGATGACAAAACTCACCAATTTCATTTTTTCATGTTAAATTTTATCTCTTTAGTTGCACTATACGAATGACTAAATTTTATGATGGGCCAAAATCGTTGTTAACGCACCTTTATGACGGTTTTAGACCGTCACGATTCCTGTCGCTAAAAAGTCCCATCGCAAGGCATAAATTTTGTGACGGTCTCTCCCCGTCGATAATTTGTATCAATTCAGAACCGTTGCAAGCTTATTCAAATGTAGTATCTCAAAATAGCTATTACGACAACTTTGGTTGGTTGGAAATTTTGTTGTTTATTTGTTACTAATTCTCCTGGAAAGTATATTTATGAAACAACTAAAATAAATTCGTCGTATTCACTATCCTTGATTTGCGACAATTGCATTGTATAAAGCTGAATAACATAAAAATAAAATACCATATGAATGAAAATAAATTCCATTTTATTATAAAAATGATGAAGTACATACAACATATTAATTCAAAATTTTGTATATAGTTCCTCCAAATAGAACATGAAACCATCCTTAGCAACAACAACTCTTTAAACTGCCTTCCACCTTTCGCTTGCTTCATGATCTTTACTTTATACTGTCTTTGTTGTTAGGCGGTGAACTCGCACAAATATGGTCTAAGCTTGAATAAATGTGGTCCGAACTTTCATAAATATAGTTTAAACTTGAACTAATATTCAAAAACCATATCTAGCTTCCCATACAACTTTTCAACACCTAAAAATAACGCCACGAGTATGCAAGTTTCATTTGATAGGCTGAAGACTAAAATTACTTCCTAACCATGATAGATAAGAAATACAAAAGGTAAAATGAGGGTGAGGTCTAAATATCTTAGGACCCATCCAATAAGGGATGCCTTTGAAAGAGAGCATTGAACAATGTGATGTAATCAAATTTAGAACCCTTCTAGACCTGTTTAAGCACTTATTCTCAATAGGAGAATATAGAAATATAAAATAGATATATTCAATAGGAGAAAAAAAAAACAAAACATAGCTCAAGAGAGTCCCAAACCTTAGGAACAATGATGGACATGGTTATAAGATCCTGTATATCCTCTAACAATTTCCAGTGGGGTGCTCACCTAAACCTGAAAACAAGGGAAATCATAAAAATCACAAAAAATATAAGAAGAAAGGAAAGTAGGCTCTTCAGTCCACGTGCAGAGGGTGGGAGCAATGTAAACACACATATTAGCCAGCTTATCAATAACTTTATTCCCTTCTCTGAAGATATGTGTCACTTAGTTTATAGAACTGAGATAATGCAAACAGTTAATCCATCTTATACTGAACTTCCAAGGGACATTATGGCCTTTGTTGAGCAGCAAAAAGGCAACTAAGGAAAAATGGCTCATGCCATAGACGAGTGAGAAAAACATGAGCAAGTTTTAGAAAAAATAGTGGATAATAAGAAACTACAGGATAATGTGAACATTCCAAAATACCATACCATTGTTCCCTTCGATGCCTCGTAATTGGTCTCTGCCTTACCGCTCATGGTGTCCTTGGCAGAGGTGTATGCATCGTCTACCTTATGTTTTCCACCTTCTTCATATTCCCTTTATTTTCTCATAGGTAAAGTATGATGCTTGACTGCCCTTCTATGACACCAAATTCACAGCTAGATGGACCTTATTAACTGCCAAATTCTCATAGGAAATGTATGATAACAAGAAGAGACTTAACACCAAAGAGCAACAGTGAAATAAAGAAGAGAGGAAAAATCTATAGAATAAAAGAAAAGCAAAACAAAGCAAAGCAAAAAATCCTTAAAGATAGGTTAGTGCACAGTCCATACCTTTCCATCCATTTTCTAAAAGCATCTTTTCCATCCATTTTTTGAAACCTCTGTATCTTCCTGTAGGTTCCTTTCACTTGTGCATCCCTTGCTACTATGTTCACTTGTGCAATATAGGATCTCATTACATCTATTTGTTGCATCCTAGAAATCAAGTTAAATGTAAAAAAAAGAGTATAACATAATATGTATGACGGGCAAGAGAGACATGTGTACATTTTAAAGAGAAAAGGTTGGCAGTGCTTACCATAACATCCTGACAATCTTCCTCAAGCTCATCGAGACATGTCCCAATCTAATCAAATGCTATACACACATACCTTAAAGCAAAAAGATCTGAACACTCCAATATAGGTGCGGGGGGAGAAATTTAATACATGTACTCCATATACATAGAACACAAACCAATTCAAAAATAAATAAATAATAATAAACTAACATAAGATTCCATATCCAAAAGATGCACTCTAGAGTACAATTAGTTTCATATTGATCTAATCAAACAATATAGAAGAATTCCAAGAATCGAAGAATCACACAAAGTGCATCTTCAAAATGAAAGAAAAGCATAAACTAACGCAGTGTAAAATGTCAATTGTTTTGGAAGGTAAATTTGAATAAGCAAGTGAATACTGTAAAAGAAATAGTAAACATGACTATTTTCAAACTCTAATTTTCTTAAACTAAAAATAAAAGTAAAGATGAATAGAATTTGTACCTCATCAATGATTTTCAAGAGGAAAGAGGGGTACTTAAACCATTTGCCCACTAGAATATTGCGAAAGAACATTCCTCGCCTACCAGAAACCTCCGCATCTTCATCAATAACAAGGTCCGCCAAAACATCATACTCATTGAGATTATTTGTTTGATTACGAGGAAATATTGCCCTACCCAACTACTTTATTCTGGTAAAAGTTAAAAAAATGAATACCAACCTCCCATTCATGTCTACGAAAAAGTACCTTATTAATTTAAAAATTGTAAGAAGAAAAAGTAGCAAAAAGAGATATTTCGCGCAAATACTTACCTCTGAGGTGTGATATGGACTTGTATTTTGTGTTCTCTGAATTTCTCTAGTTGCATTCTCTTTAAGGGTTTTGACCTCATCAATAACGACATTAATCTTAGTATTGATTTCTCTATATGCTAGCTTCCCCTCCATAACGATTGTCCTTGCATGTTTCATGTGTTTTAGCAAAGATTTTGTTACAAGAGTACCCTCTCCACATATTTGATACTTTTTTTCAAGGCCATATGCCTGTTATACTAGGTCATCATCCACATCATAATGTTTAGACTCGGGATTCTTCTCAATGTTTAATTTGATTTCGTCCTGTAAATACAAAATGCGGATGTAACTCTAATTTGGATATTTATATCAAAGTATTATCTTTGGGAAACACAAATTAGGAATGAAACAAAGTTCATTAGTTTATATGGAAATATTTATACAATAAGAAAATCTAAATATGTCAATTTTCAATTATAATCTTACCACTTTAGCCTCGAGAAATGGCGTAAGGAAATATTCATTAGAGCACGTGTGACCAACAAGGAAATAATCAGTTCTAGTGGTCTTGGGATCTTTGCTTTTCTGTTAAAAAATATCACAAGTTAACTAATTAAGATGATTTATTCAAAATTACACACTTGAAAAAAAAATAC
Source organism: Kingdonia uniflora (assembly GCA_014058105.1). NCBI lineage: Eukaryota > Viridiplantae > Streptophyta > Magnoliopsida > Ranunculales > Circaeasteraceae > Kingdonia > Kingdonia uniflora. The sequence continues at coordinate 1,613,030 of JACGCM010002212.1, read as the reverse complement.
TATACCATATAATGAGCTAGTCTATATATTCCCGTTCTTCCTATTGTGTGTGGGCTTTGCATTTTACTTCTATTTACTTTATTCCTAGCTCGCATAGCTATAACCTTTGGATCAGAACTCAAATCAACAAACCGTTCCCAATCTTCCTGAATTGTTGTCGCTGGGCAATTTATTTTTCCTGCATCGTCTGTAGGATTCTTGTCATAAACTTTCCTCAACTCACATTTTTAATTTTTCTAGGCTATATTAGTACCTATTAAGACCTGGTCCATTGCTGCTAGCATACACTAAGCCTGTTCCAAATTAACATTTTCGTATCATTTGAAATACCTTTCTAGGTTGGGCTATTTATCAAAATATGTTTCCTGGCTATCTCCCCAATACGAGTAGAGAACTTCGGTGATTTATTATCGACAGCTTTTCTAACCTTGTTCAACGTGAGAGCCTTCCTCTTTCGTAACAGACCTACAATATACCTAAGAAGGTGTACACGGATTATTAATGTAACTACTAAAACATCCAAAATATGTAATTGATACCTGGTGACGTGGATGCCCTTTGGGGTACAAGATAAGAAGAGTCTTTCATTTGGTCTGGCGATATGTAGCGTCTTTTTGATGATATCGACATCCTGATACATGGAAAAAATTTAAAAATTATATTAATAAGTATAAAATACAACTTTTTGATTCAGAATGTAAAGACATAATGAAAATTAACTTTTAAATACATCATTTGAAGAATTGTACATACCTTGCATTTGTCATATAATAAAGTCAACAATATAATAAAATGAATAATCTCATTCTGCAAAATATTACATTTAATTAGAAGAATGTGTGAATCAAAGGAAATATCATCTTATTTCATAAAATCACACACATCATCTATTATACATTAGGGAACAACGTCTTTTGTATAGACATACTCGCCATTGTCTCAGGGATAAAGAGGAGCTGGGATTTGTGGGAAGGAGGGGGATGGACGGCCTAGATTTGTTCAACTATTTGGCTTAGGGGTATTTTAGACATTGTTTCTATCTCCTATCAAATTACAACTCTTCTTTAAAATCCCCGACTCTTCTTCTTCTCTCCATCTCCCGGATCTCCATCTACAAAAAGGTACTTATCTCTCTCTATCTCTCTCTGAACTCTTCTTCTTCTTTTCTCTATCAGCTCTCTCTCTCTATCTTTTTCTCTTTATGTTTTGATCAATACTGCTCTAAAATTTTAATATGTTTACTTGCTGTTTTGATCATTGATATTGTTAGATTTGATTGCATTATTGCTCTATGTTTCGATTGTTGCTGTTGCTGTATGATTCTTCTTCTTCTCCCCATCTTTACATGGTACTTAGCCCACTTTTCTCTCTCTCTCTCTCTCTCTCTATCTCTTTCTCTCTCTGTTTTGGTCATTACTGCTATTAATTTTCCCTCTCTCTTTACTTGCTATTTTGATCATTGTTGTTAGGTTAGATTGGTAGTAGTATGAGCCTATTATTATCCCATTTTATGAGATAAGTAACTCAAGATGCTGTAAAAAAGGGTCTAGAATCCAGAATTTTGGTAACTGGATATGGGTCTAGAATTAGGGCTTTAATTTGATGAGATTAGTTAGAATTTGTAATGCAGGTGGTTTGATTAAGCTATTGTGATGTGGGGTTATGAAAATTCATGAAAAAAATCTATGATTGTTGTAAAATTAAGGGTATAGAAAATGGGGTGTCATTTATTATTTTTGATATTTGGTAATGTTTTGGTATTGGTAATTTAGTTATCTGTAGCTAATGTGTAGCAACTTCAGTGTATTTTAGTAGCTTGCGAGTAATGTGCAAAGGTATCAGTAGTTTAATTCTTAGTTTTAAGGAATGAGCTTGCGCCCAAGTACATAGAATCCAGAATTTGGGTAACTGGATATGGGTCTGAAATTTAGTTTTCACCTTGAAGGACATGTAACTTTTACCTAATTGAAGTGAGTAAATAATTGGAATTTTGGAAAAACAGATTTCTGAAAGCCTAACTTAGTACATAGAATCCAAAAATTTTGAAATTGGATATGGGTCTGACTCCAAAAGTTTGGCGATGATAAAGGGCCATTGCTGATTTTAGGAAAGAGAGAAGATACACCAATTCTAGCAGTCCCAAATTCTGTCTAACTATGCTAATGGAATCTCCAAATTCAAACACAGTCTGGTAGAAAGACTTGATCTCTAGAAGGTAAAACTTTCTACAGTTCAAGATTTTGCCAGAATGAAATGGAATACTGCAGGTTCATGCAAGCTAATCCCAATTGGAAAAGGCTTTTTTATAATTCACGCTCTAAGTGAAGATGCAGAAAGTAATAATGAAAATAGTCACACATAACCAATTATAGATAAAGTTTTGATTGACATTGAAGGGAAGACCATAACACAAGAAGTGGTCTTACACAGAGTGCCCTATAATCTTTTTCCCAGGCAAGGAGAAGCCTCAAACCAACATGTAACAACATGAGCAAATACTAGAGAGTGGATGGAGTAGACCAAAAAGGGTGGCAACAATAACATAAGAGAATTTAAATCCAAGGAAGGAGATATCAAATTCAAAGTAATTTCACGCTCTAAGTAAAGATGCAGAAAGTAACAACGAAAATAGTCACATGGATAATGAGCAAAATGGAAGGGGTGACAGAAATGGAGACAAAAAGATAAAGGGTAGTAACAAATCAGAAGAAGCAACAGAAAACAAAGAAGAAAGTTAAAACCAAGGTGAGGTTGCTAAAAATAGTCCAGAGCATGAGCAGGTGAGACAAAAGCTTAATCCACAAAGTTAGGCTGATGAGATGGAAATGGAAGTAAATCCTGCTCTTGGTCCAAATCAAATTTTCATAGGGGGAAAGATCTATATCATGGATCTTAAAATTATAAGATCAAACCTTAAGAATATCCAATGAAAGACATTTTTTGGAATGTAAGGGGGATAACAAATATAAAAAACAATAGATATTTAAAGAAAAAAGTTGATGAAATAAAACCCACAATCATGGGCATTGTAGAACCAAAAAGATACTATAACGATTTCAAAATTAAAGGGTATAGTCAAGCAATCATTTCTAATAAAGTAAATGGTAACAAAAGTAATATCTGAAGAGGAGCTTCAAAATCCTGTTATAATAATCAATACAAGGCAACACATCATAGTGACATTCTTAAATTATTGCTTTTCTTTTGTGCATACAAAAAGCCTAACAATCAGCAGAGTTCCTTTGTGGAGTTAGTTAACTGCTATTGCTAAGAATGTTGGGATTCCATGGATATGCATTGGGGATTTTAATACAGTGCTAAGAATGGGGAAAAAAAGGGTAGAAGACCTCCTCTAATAAGTACTATAACAGACTTTACAATTTTTTTGGATAAAGCCCAAATCACAGAAAGCCAGTCCCAGGGTTTGAAGTATACATGGTGTAACTCACAGTAGGGGCAAGATAGAATTTTAAGTATATTAGACAGATGCCTTCAAAATTGTGCTTGGAGCAGTACTTACAAAAACTGGACTATTAAGGTGCATGCTAGAACACACTCTGAAAACTATTTACTGCATGGAGAGTACAAGGATATCCCCAAATCAAGCAATATTCCTTTAAGATATATAAACACTTGGAGTGAGTTTCCTGGCTTCCAAGAGGTTGTGGAAGCTAACTAGAATCTACCTATGAGAGCAACCCAGTTAATCACTCTCATGCTAAAACTTAGAAGACTTAAATAGACCATCAAGAATTGGAAGAAGGAAGTCTATAATTTAAAAACCATTAAAAAAAGAGCTAGAAAAGGAAATACTATTTTTACAAGGGCAGTTAGAGAATGATACTTATAATGATGAAATCAGCAGCATTCTACTAAAAGGAAAGATCCTGGAAGAATTTGAAAATAAAGAAGAGGTTGAGTGGAGACAAAGATCTTGGGTGAAATGGCTCCAGGCTGGAAATATAAATACAACCTTCTTTCACTCAATTACTAGAAAAAGAAATGCAAAAGCCCTAATTTATGAACTCAAGACAGATGGAGGCTGCATTATTAAAGACCAAGATCAGATCATAAACCATGTAATAGATTACTTCAGTAAAAAAATTGACTTTCAGGAGGTGAGTTGGAACTCTGAGCAATTTTCTGGTATTAACATGATGGTGAATTCAGAAGAAACCAATACCCTCAGTGAGATACCCAGTAATGAAAAAATTAAATGTACAGTTTTTTACTTGGATGTGGAAAGTGCACCAAGGCCAGATGGCTTATGAGGATCCTTCTTTAGGCACTTCTTGTACCTTATTGGAGATAATGTCTGCTTAGGTATCGCTTCTTTCTTTTTCTGGAAGGTTAGTTACATGTCTCTTTTAATTCTAACTTGATTGTACTTCTGCCCAATATCAATTATCCAGAATCCATTCAACACTACAAGTCCATATGTCTGAGTAACTTTATCTTTAAAGTCATCACTAAAATCCTAGCTGTAAGAACTTCAGCAATTGCTGCAAGGAGAAGAGAACAACTCCAAAATACATCCCTTTTTATCACTATCGCAAAAAGGCTTCAGTCTGTCGTAACGTTCAGCAAAGAAGTTGTTGTAACCTTTTCCAGGAAAGGAGGACGCCTATCTAGGTCTTTTTTGGTTATGTTTCTCGGGTGTGGGTGGTGGTTCATGAGCTGAATGATATAACACCCCTTTCAACTTATGAGATCCCATGATCACAGTCACAAAATATCCATTAACAAATTTTCCGTCAAAGTTTCCAGTAACCCAGCAACCAATCCATATCAGAGAACTATCTGTGCATGTCACTATATCAGCTAGAATAATATGTCTCATTGAGCTTGAATATTAAACCCAATCCATCAGGTACATATTAGACACATATGAATACAAATTTTTTTAGAAAAAGATCTGTAAGTTACTTAATTCTAGTGCAACAATTTATTTGTGGAACGTATGAGAGAGGCGAGAAAGGTACGCATTGGTACCATTTTTGACTAAATAAAACGTAAAACAACATATTGAAGTGTTGTGTAAATGATTTGCATTTCAATTCTTTTGAGAAAACCAGGCCTAATATTATACCATTCTTCAGGGGGAGCTTCTTCCGCTAGATGATTAGCTCTATTAGCACATCCATCAGTGTCAAAATCAGCTTCCCTCCACTCCATGTGTGTTTGATTTTGATTGACATTTTGGAGTTAATATCAGTAAACTTTGAAGGACTGTTACCATTAAAGATAACAACAGCAGCCTGTGAGTCAGAGTTGATAAGAAGCCTATGTCATCCCATCTTATGATTTTGATTGATATTTTGGAGTTCATATGAAGAAAGCATTTACAAATAACGATTCTTTATACTCTTAATAATGGAAGTTTCGTTAAATTTATAGAAAGTTCCTTTCACTATACCGTCAAAGGGTTGAAACAGCTACTCTTCATAATAGATGCTTCTGAGGTTAGTCACATTACATTATTAGTCAATGTACTTAGCTTCATCTCTCTAAATTGTGCTTAGCCTATATTTGCATCTTCCGCAATTGGATATTTATTTCGTCCCTGTTTTCGTCGTTACCTCATAATTTTAGTTACTTAAAATTACAGTCTATGCTTTTCCATATTTGAATAATTATAATTTTAAGTCTATAAAACACTTTAAATTTTAACGTTTAACAATATAACCCAATACTCCTTGGAATTACTAAATAGGAACGTTAGCACCTTCAAATGATAATAAATCCTCAAATATAGTGTATACAACCAATGATATTATGTTGCCAAGTCTCCTTACCCCTTCAACTGATAATGCCCTCTCAAGAAGAACGTTAGCTCAACGTGATAGAAGAAAAAGAAAACGCTATAGGAAACTAAGTGAACCTGCAAATTGTCAACAACCAACGCAACAACAATAATCTAAATAATCGGTTGCACAACATGCTAGAAGAGAATGCGAGTGGTAGCTAAGGGAAGTTACAACAGTTCCTCAACTATTCGACCAAGAAGTTACAAACCGTAGCTTAGATCTAACATCTCAAAACTTAGCTGAAGAATTTAATATAGTAGGTTTGCGTTCTGAAACTACCCCTATTGAAGGGACTCTAAGTCTTCCCCAACCTGAAATACAACTTTCTAATTGGTCTATTATACAACGTGTCAGAAGAGAACGTGAACGGCAACAAAGAGAAGCAATGGAAAATCACCAGTTGTTAGATCCCGCGGTTACGAATCATTCATCAGATTCTATTTTCCCAAACATACATCTAGAATTTACTAGGGTATCTTCACAACCTCCTCATACCCTTCGAGAAGAGTCATCTACTTTACTACCTGACAGTGTCACTATTTTAGAAGAACAACCTTTCATAATGCATTCACCCAACATACCTTATCCAATCATGCGCAGCACGCATAATTTTCCTTCAAGTACATTTGAAATTGGAGAGCCTTCGTTGGCTCAGGAAAATGTGTAAGTGCATACTATTTTTTTGCAAAAAGCTGAGCTTTATATTAAACCTATAAACATATATCAAAGGGGACCTTGCTTATCAAGGAAAGCCCAAATGGAAAAGGAAAAATGACAAGAAAGACCTACAATAAAGATGGATATGGAGAGAGACTCTATCCACCGTGAAAGGTTATCTAGGTCAGAATCAAAAGTACTCAGTGAAGGGAACTTCAATTCTCATGAGGAATGTTGGGCATCCACAAAAGTCTTCTTCAAAAGGTTCAGTATTATCAGATCCTCTCCTAGCCATAAGGTCGGCGGAGAAATTGCATTCCCTCCAAGTGTGGCTGAATCGGATTTGCCGAATGTATTTCTTGAGTAGACTCCATCGTATCTTAAACCTCCACAGAGTCATTTCAGTTTTGAATGCTCTAATTGCTGTTTCGGAGTCGGAGATCACCCATAAATAATGCCAACCTCTTGCAGCAACTTTCTGAATACCGGTATGTATCGCTTTTATTTCGGCGATAAAACAAGTTGTGATGCCGATCGCCTTGCTATATGCCCCCAGAACAGCTCCCTCACTGTCTCGAAACACCACACCAATACCTGTAGTACCTGGGTTTCCAATATTAGAGCTATCACAACATATTTTCACTTCATTCGGCATAGGCAGTTCCCAGAAACTGCTTTGTACAGCTGCATAACCGTTGGCCTTGCATTAAACTTTCAGAATTTTTATGGTCTGTAGTTCCTGTGTGCTGTTATGCATCTTTCCTATTGGCAGTTCAGCTGTATACTAAATTTGTTTGAGAATCTCCATCTTCAGAGTAGGCAAGGAAGTCGTTGTCTCGTCAAAACGCAAGCTATCCCTAGCAGTCCAAATTGTTTGGCAGATGGAGAAAATAGTTATGATCCAAAGGTTGTTTACATAGCTGCTAGCTGATCGTCTTATTTCTAGAATAGATTTCCATGTGTCTGTTCTAGATATAAAAGGCAAAAAGAAGGTATTAGTAGCCAATAACCAAATATTAGCAGCTGAAGGGCAGTGCAAGAGCAAATGAGTTTCAGATTCCTCCTGTAAGCGGCAAAGAGTGCAGCGGGAAGTAATATGGATTCCCTTTTTTTGAACAATGCCATCCATAGGTAGGATATGATTTACCAATCTCCATGCAAAGCCCCCTAGTTTCGGGTGAACGCTTCCCCTCCACGAATACTTCCACCACCATGCCGTATTCATTTTTTTCCTTATAATGTCATAGGCATTTCTTACAGTGAAGTTCCCACAGCTATCAGGTTTCAAGATTCTTTTATCTGCTTCTCGTGGGCTGCAAGGTATTTCCAACACATTGATCCCTAGAGCCAACAGTAGAATCTTAATATCAGTAGATAAATCCCATCCATCGGAGTTGATAAAATCACTAAGTCTAGCTGTGGATCTTTTCCACAGGGATTACGGTATCTCAATGTATTCCCTCAAGGGTATCTCCGCGCCCAAGTGTCTTTCCAGAAGTCGATGTTAGCCCCATTTCCTACTAACCATCCCATATATGGTTGATTAATACTCGCAGCTAGTTTAATACCTGGCCAAATCGTGGACTTCTTATGATATCGTATGAAGTCTCCTACTTTTTTGTGAACTTAACCTATATAAAATGAGATCGGTTCTCTTGCCTGTCACAGAAGGAGTTTGCACAACATAACATCATTAACTTCTATTAAGCTTTGGATACCCAACCTACCCTTCTTCAGTGGTTTGCAGACTTTCTCCCATTTTACTGTGATTCCTTTTCTTTTGGATAGATCCCCAATCAAGATAAAATTACATATGATAGAGTCCCCTTCCTTTATGAGTGATCTTGGCCATTTATAAATAGCTATATTTTTTATGGGGAGACTATTTAAAATAGCCCTTGCTAGGATTACTCTACCCTAGAACGATAAGAGTTTTCCTATCCAACTATTAGCCCTCTTTCGTATCTTTTGCACTAGAGGTCTTATAGTATTTGTGGTTATCTACCTTGACCTAGGGGAATTCCCAGATATGTTTAAGGAAAAGTACCTTAAGAGAAACCGAAAATGCTCAACACAATACGTCTTCGAGTTAGGGGTACACCACTGAGGAAAATCTTTCTTTTATCAAAGCTAATTTCCAGTTTAGACGCTTTCTGGTATCTTATAAGAGCTTCTCATAGGTGTTTCAGGTATTTTGTTCTACCATTTACAAAGATCATAATATCATCTGCGAATAAGAGATTTGTTGGGGCTTGACATTTTTTAATCGTAACCATGGGGAGGATCTTCCGTTGTTCTAGCAGATGGTGAAGGTGAATACTCAGTATATCTTCAGCTATCGCAAATAGTAGTGGGGATAAGGGGTCCCCTTGTTTCAGTCCTCTGCTCATATAAAAATATCTTGAAGCGCTACCATTAACTGAAACCGAGATCATACTACTACTGACGATAGTCGATATCCACTTGCAAAATGTAGGGCCAAATCCAAAAGATTCCAGAGCTGCAAACAGAAAGTCCCAACTCAGAGTATCATAAGCTTGTGAGATTTTTATTTTTTATTTTTTATCGAATTTTTGTTTTATTTATTTAGCAAAGCAATAGTACATGTGGAGGACATAAAACATGGCCACTAGTTTATTGCCTAATAGAAGTTGTTCCTATTTTATCTAAGAAGTAAGTAGCCCGAATTTGTCGTGGTAGCATAGACGTATTCCAAAAAAGCTGCAAATGCTGGGAGCTACCAAGCTTTGATAGTCCATCAGCCATTCCATTTCCTTCTCTGTAAGTGTGTAGCATGATGATATGAAGCTCCCTTCCTAGCTGACTAATGAGTTTCCAAGTTGCTCTGTACCTAGCCGGACATGTGTGCTTGTACCAATACCAATTAAAGAGAAGTTCAGCATCCACCTCATAAGCTTGTGAGATGTCTAGCTTGAGTGCAATGCTTCCATCCTTCCTTTTTTCTATCATTTCATTCACCAACTCAGAGGCCATACAAATGTTATTCTGGATACTTCTGCCCGGGATAAATGCACTTTGGTCCCGGAAAACAATTCTGGAAGCAATAAGAGATAGTCTTGTGGCTATAATCTTAGTAATAATCTTGAAGATGAAATTACTGAGACATATGGGTCTGAACTATTTAATAGTCACTGAATATCACTGTTAGTGCATACTAAATAACTTATTTCCAAGATTTTAATATAAATAATTTCAATATAAGCAACAATACTAATTAATCTCAAATTTTCAAATGTATTGTTCATCATGACGTAGAAGCCATTTATTATAATCTAATAGAAAGTGATGATGTACGTAACATTGATGACAAAGGTAATGATAACGTTAATGAAGTGGATGAAGATAACATTAACGATAATGACGAGGGAGTGCAATTAAGACGTCATTTCCTTGGCCAAATGGATGTTGTATGTATACATTGTTCTGCACTTCAATGGAAGGATGAGCAACTATCAAAATCTTCAATCATCAAACCACTATTTGGTCAATGGTGCCTTCAAGGTAAAATTAAGGTCCCATATCTGGACGCATTGCCTAATGAATTCAAAGATTTATATGATGATAACGGTCTGCATTCAAGGTCATTTGGAAGGTATATACAAGAATATAATACAGCTAACGCATTTAAGAGTCTTAGGATTCATATGGATAATCAATTAGCTCATGGGCGAGGTCCAACTTCTTTTGTTATCCACAGTGAGTTACACCATAGAATAGGTGTATTGGTTCCAAATGAGGAACATGAGGCTTCTTATGCACAATTATACGTCTACAACCCTGGTGCATCTCTTAATACCCATCATAAAAGGAACCTACACCTAAATAAAGATGTGCTAAAAGTTATCCAAGGCACATTGGTTCGATGTAAACTATTTAATGAATTTTATCGTCATGCATATGAGGAATTACAAGATGCTGCAGGCGATAATGTAAATTTAAATGTGCCAGCGTACCTTCATTACAGTGTTTCGACAGATCATCATAGATATAATTTACCATCAACTAATGAGATTGTAGTTATACTACCTGGAGAAGGCCCAGAAATCAGTAGCATGAAGAACATCATTGTGTATCGCAAGGCAAATTAGGGGTTGATACAAATTAGTGAATGTCATCCTACACACCTTCCCATGCATTATGTTCTTCTTTTCTCTACTGGAGAACTTGGCTAGTCAGTATACTTAAAGCATTGGAACATTGCAGCTAACGCATGGCATTCAGCTACAAAAATTTCTCAATGGGAATACTATTGTTATCGCCTATTTTAATGCACAATAGAATATTCACCAATCTTGCAAGGATCAAAACTATTTCAACAATTTATAGTTGATGCATGGGCCTCGACTGAGCAAAATCGATTAAGAAATGTCAGGTTAAACCAAAACAATCTTCGGTCTGAATTATATGGTGGTTTGACAGATATTATGATAGCTAATTTGGATCCTAATCAAATTGGACAACATGTTGTTTTACCCTCTTCACATACTGGAAGTGCAAGGAGTACGTATGAAATTTATCAAGATTTGTTGGCAATCACATGTTTCAATAATCATCTAGATATCTTTCCGACAATGACAGCTAATTCAAAATGGCATGAGATTCACAATGCACTCCTACCTAATCAGTCAGTCTATGATCGACCGGATTTAGTAGCTCACCTGCTTGACTTAAAGAAGAAAGCTTTGTTAAAGAAAGTTGAGAATAATCGTGTTTTTAGAACATGTGTTGCACATGTGTGGACAATTGAATTTCAAAAGTATGGTTTACCGCATATGCATGCATTGTTCTTCCTAAGTCGTGAGGATATAATTAGAGGTTGATAAAATCATAAGCGCCAAAATTCCTGATGAAAAAGAACATCCCACTCTCTTTAGAGCCGTAATGAAATGTATGATTCATGTACCGTGTGGGCCTGCAAACTTGAATTCCCCGTGAATGGATAGTGGCAACTGCACAAAGCGATATCCTATACAATATGCAAAAGAAACAACTATGGGTCCAGATGGTTATCCTTTTTACAGACGGCGACCAACACCTGATAAAACTTACATCATTAAAGGGAAAATAGTTGATAGCAGGGATGTTGTGCCATATAACCCTTACCTGTATGAATTATTTGACTGTCATATCAATGTCGAAATTTGTACAGGTCTTCAATGTGTAAAATTCATTCACAAGTATATTTACAAGGGACATGATCAAGCAACTATGGTCATCGCTTGGGATGAAATACAACAATATCTCGATTCTCGATATATTGAACCACCAGAAGGAGCTTGACGACTTTTCATTTTTAATCTTCACCATGAAAAACCAAGTGTCGTACGACTTGCTTTCCGCTTACCTAGAATGCATCACGTTGCTTTCAACATAAGTGAGACCATGGCATCTATTCGTACTCGAGCAGCTAATAAAAAACATCTTTAACTACTATTTTTGAATATTGTGCTGAAAATGTGGAAGCACAAGCGTTTACATACCAAAAATTTCCTCATCATTATGTTTGGCATGGTACTGATGGTAGAAAAATTTGGACAAAGAGAGTACAAAAACAAAAAATTTCTATTGGTCGAATATAGTATGCATGCCCAAACTCTGGAGAGAGATACTACTTACGTTTGCTTCTAACTGTAGCGAAAGGTCCAACATCTTTTCATTATTTGAATACGCACAATGGCATTTTTTATAGCACATTTAATACAACATGTGCTGCCATGGGACTTCGGGAAGATGATAAAGAGTAGGTTGATTGTTTAGAAGAAGCAGCCGTGATGAAAACTGGATATCAGCTGAGAAGATTGTTCAGTATTATTCTTTTAGAATGTAATCTAATACACCCAAAAGAGTTATAGAACAAGTTCTGGGAAAAAATTTGTGATGACCTCGCTTATAAACTTCGTACCCAGTTAAACATTCAAAATCTGACCGAGGATCATGTCAAAGATTATGGCTTAAATCTATTGGATGAATTGTTATTCGAATCGGGTAAAACTCTACATGATTTTCCTCCAATACCATTACCAGTAGGAAATTGGCATTCCGTAAATAGAAATAGACTCATAATGGAACAATTACCATTCTAATATGACACATAATTTATACATGTTGTGGCTAATGTGAGTCGATTGAATAGTGCTTAAGCGCAAATTTATAATGCCGTTATAGATTTTGTGGCTAATAATAGGGGGCAACTTTTCTTCTTGAATGGAGCAACCAGTAATGGTAAAACATTTGTTTACAATACTATTGCTGCTACTTGCCAAAGGGAGGGGGATATCATTATTTTGGTTGTCAGCTCGGGGATTGCATCATTTCTTCTTGATGGAGGAAGAATTGCACATTCAAGATTCAAAATCCCATTAAATGTGTTGGATAACTCAAAGTGTGGATTTACTAAGCAATCTATTCATGCAGAGTTGTTTAGAGAAACTAAACTTATTATATGGGATGAGGTACCGATGCAACATAAGTACTGTGTTGAAACAGTTGAACGGACATTACGAGACATTTATGACGATTGTAGACCATTGGGTGGATTACAATTGTCCTTGGAGGAGATTTTTGCTAAATACTGCCAGTTGTACCCAAAGGTACACGTAAACAAATTGTTGTAGCATCCTTAAGACGATCATCCCTATGGAGACATGTATGTGTTCTGTCATTGGTGGATAACATGCGTTTGGATCATGCAAACCCTGATAATGCACGGTTCGCAGATTATTTGATAGAGGTAACTATTTTGCTAAATTATTTTCATAGTTATTTATAACATATTTAATCAGAATGTTAACATCTTAATTCTACTTTGTTATTTCAACAATTATTAGATCAGAAGCAACCCCGAAAAAAAAAATCAATTTCCTTTAATAATTCAGAGTTGTGCAATTATTCAAGACCTAATACTCTCTGTCTACTCGAACTTCAATATTTCATGTGAAAGATAGCAAGCTTTTCTAACAGATAGAACAATCTTATTTACAAGAAACGGCAATGTTAGCTCAATTAATGACGAGGCTTTAAGCCTTTATATGGGTGAATCAATAGTCTATTTGACAGCAGATACAATTAAGGAAGATGAGTCTGCAGATCATACGTATAATAATCGTTACCCAAGTGAGTACCTAAATAGACTAGACTCTCCCGGTTTGCCACCGTTCAAGCTAAAACTGAAAGTTGGATGTCCGATAATGTAACTTAGAAATATGGCTCCAAAAGATGGACTATGCAATGGAAATCGACTAATGGTAGTCTGATATGTGACACACATAATAGAGGCAAAGATCTTGACCGGTGATCATTATGGAAATTTGGTCTTTATTCCATGGATTTCTTTGACACCGTCAACAAGAGAAATACCTTTTGAAATGACACGGCGACAGTTCCCTATACGGTTAGCATATGCAATGACAATTAATAAATTACAAGGACAATCGGTCAAATATGTCAGGATAGATCTGTGGACAGAAATTTATTCTCATGGACAACTATATGTGGCATTGCTGAGATGTACTTCAGCAAACAGAAATGCCACACAATTGCCTCCAAATGCTTTGTGTTGTATAACTAACATTGTTTACCCTAAAGTCTTATTGTAATTAAAGTATGTATCTCTTACTTGCTTTCATAAATCTTATTTTTCCAATATATTTTATGCTGCTAATTTATATATCTACAACTTGCTATAGGATTTGCCAGATTTATAAGATTTGTTTCAAGTAGAGAACAAATTAGCACAATTGAGAAAAATATTGAATATGAAACCGGTAAGAAACTTTTGAATAATTTATTACATAGCAATTTAACATTTTACCTCATAATTTATCAATGATTTTTCTTTTAATTTAAATAGAAATGGGTCGAGCTTTACCACAAGAACTCTAAGTCTGGCAGCTACTTCAGATTGGACATTAGAACTTATTGTTTACTTAATTTTCAGCCAGAATGGGTCAAAGTGGTCTTCAAGATTTGATGACAAATCGAATAATGGAATAGGCTTAGATTTATTTTTATGTTTTATAATTCCCAATGCATTAAAACAAAATGCTTCTTTTTATTTAAGTGCCTTGACCAAGACTCATTGATAAGTCATTATTATTTCCCTTTATATATGATTTCCTTTTAGACTATTTTTACTATGTTTAATTTAAATCTACACACAATTTACTCTTAAGACTTTCTTCCAATTATTTTTATGGTTGCATAAAATGCCTCCATCAAATTTAAAGTTTGTGTCCGAATATCACTAATAATTATTTTTTAACTCTTTATATTTTCTAACAGTGACGTAATCATCGTGATGAGCGATGGTGCAAAAATAAAGCATTTCTTCTCAATGTGTAGACCCAAGTTCTATTCTATGTGATTACTGAAGATGTACGAAAGTATGCTAAGGAGCACAGTTATGGCAGTGTCGAGGAAGCTGTTCAATAAAGAATGGATGCAATGAGTAAAAAAATTTTGCTTGCTAAGAAAACTGTGAGTGGGGAACAACATGGTAAAGTTGAAGGATAAATCTACTTGTCTGCCGATTATGTTGGTGGTTCGGATTGATAAAGGTTAGTGTTTTCTGGCCACTGCTCTATAAATGTTATTCTTATTTCAAATTGTGGTTTTTATCTGATCAAAGGTCTCTTAGAAATAATGTGAACTTCATGTTTTCTATAAATAGATAATTGCATAAATCATTGATCACTTTGCAATGATTATCAGAACCATTGTTCTAAAAATTATCAGAACCATTGTTCTAAAAATTATTAATCATCTGCTCCCTGAGTAGTTTACTTCTTCCTTGGATTTCTCCATGTACAGCATTCTTACTTCACCTAGAGTTATGGAAATACATTAATGAAAGAATTAAAGACTAATCTATTATACATTAGGTAACGGGAGGTTGGGAGGAAAGGGAAGCAAAGTTGTGCAAGCTAAAAATCAGCCGGGTTTAGTTAAAGGTACCTACCAAATCCATCCGGTTAGAGTCAATAACATTAGAATTCTGAAGAAGAAGAAGGGAAGAAGAAAAAGAAGAAAACATACACCTTTGATTTTCTTATTAGATTAAGAATAAATCAATTTACAACTGAGAATAAATAGTTGTACAAGAATTTGAATGGAAAATTAAAGCTACACCTAATGTACAGAATCCAATTCAGAGTTGTCGAGGTGAGTTACAGCTATTTTAGAATGTTATGATTGAAAGTTCAAGGGGAAGCATGCGTAATGCAATAGGAAGAGTTCATGTATCATCCTCGGTGTCAGAAAGCAAGCAGTCCTTTATTTGTTCCCTTTAGAAAAATTAAAAACATAGATTAGGTCTCTTTTTTGAAAAATTAAACCAAAGAAATACATGATTAGAAACAAAAAAAATAACTATGTTCGTGGTTTAGAATTAATATAGGCTTTGACTGCCATTATAAGATAGAAAATAGACTTATTCCCCTTATGTTGTCAGCTCTCAACTTCTTCGTCAACACTGAGACTTGGAGTTGAATTTTGGAGAATTAAGTCTAATTTTGATCATATAACAGGGTCAATGTGAAAAATTCCCTGCAAGTAACATGAAAAAGAATTACCTTAGCCAAGATCTATCACCACCAACGCAATCATTGATCGAGTGAACATTGGTTATGGTAAAAGAGTGTGGAAATGTTCTATAGATAACATGTCTTCTGGGAGTATCTAAAATAGGCAACTAGAACAGCAACTTGCCCCAAACATTTTAGCAGCTAATTCACAATTTTCAATATCATTTTTAAAACTTTGTAGGTCCAATTTATTGTGCAGACCCCTGCATATGGGGCATAGAAACTCTGAGGGATTGGATTTAATTGCCTTGAGATTGTATTTCTTGTGATGTCATCGGGATGGCAAACAAACATTATAATCTTTGGTTTCTGGTAGCTTATTGAAATGAAATGGAATAAGCATTCCTGCTGTCTTCACTATGGTATGTTCACGTGTAGGATTTTCTTCCTAAAAAGCCATTGTAGGGTGTGAGGCAACAATTTTAGAATCTTAATATCAGCAGAGGTTTATCGCCTATTAGTTGTTTATATCAAATAAATTGTTATCAGCTTGATTATTTGAAGGATAAACAGATATTGCAATATTAACAATGTTTTGACACAATAACATAAATTATTTTCTCTCTTTTTTGCGAAGTTACAAGTAAAATAAATATAACCTCTCCAATAGTATTAATAATGATTGATATATACATTGTGAAACTGTATCTATGTCTAGAAACTAATATAACCTATCCAATGTTAATATTATCATGCTTATACATTTGAGGTATTTCATTTAACGAACATTTTTCATGATTAAGAAGATTTTGACATATAAAGAAAAATCATGATATGAATGCTTATAGACATAGTCTAATTGGTAGAATAGATATGAATAAGCTTACTTTCACTGAGATAAAAGTTAAAGCACCAGAATTATGGAAATTGGATGGATTTATTCTGATGGGTGTAAAAGATATGTTTAGAGTTGTGGACCTTGGGCTATAGATGGGTGTTTAATCAGACTTATTCCAAGATGCAAAAAATTTAATCCTGATAGTCAAAGAACCTCAAATGCTTTGATCTGGGTGAAGTTTCCAGGGTTAAGTACTGAATATTGGGACTTACAAACTCTAATGTCAATTGGTAAAGCTCTTGGCAATCCATTTCAAATTGATGAAGCAACTAGGAAGTTGGAATATGGCTTCTTTTCAAGTGTGTTAATTGATATTAACTTACCAAAGCCCATACCTATTCAGATTTGGGTGAAGGCAAGAGATGATGAATTATGGCAAGATGTCGAGATAAGCAGTTTCCTAAATTCTGTGGACATTGTAAGATTGTGGGTCACCAAATTTGGAAGAAAAAGAGAAACAAACTGCAAAAATCTAAGAAAAGAGATCCTGTATTGGAGGTTACAACAACTTGGGGTGTCCTCAAGGAAAAAGAAATCCAAAAGCCAGTTCCAAAGTCTAACAAGACTAATGAGATTCAACAACAACAAACTATAATCCCACACAGTAAGGATAACCATAAGAGTAAGGAACATGAGTTTCAATCAACAGTTCTTGAAGACGAGGATAAACCAATAATTATTTTTAGAGGATTGGAGCACATAGCAGCAAAGTATCCAGGATTGGGACCAAAGTTCCAAGAGCGGAATAAAAGATTTGATTTGGGGCTGCAGAATGTGGTCACTGATAGAGGTATAGGTACTACTACAGTGAGGGGGTCTGTAAATCAAATTGAAGGGGTAGTTCAAGTAAATGAAGAAAGGGTTCACAATGCTAAGAATCTGCAAATGGTTTAGTACATTGCTCCATACAACCAAATTAGTCCATCGCAGCATGGTGGGGAAATCATTCCAGCTTTTGTTTTTGCTTATGACTCAGAATCTTTAATATTGAAGAGTTCTACTTTATATATATATATATATAATTTTTTTTTTGTGGCAAACCACGGGTAGTACTAGTAATAATAAATGAGAAAACTAATGTTCTTTAACACCAATATTCCTTCAGCAATTTCTTCATCTTCATCTACAAGATCATTTAATAACGTTGACGTTACCGTAGAAGCTGGGGTTCTTGCCTCAAAAACTAGTGGGTCTTCGTAAGCATCAATGTCCTTAGTTAATCTCTGTGGAGCATCAATAACGACATACCAATCATCCTTACTTGGATCTTTACAATAGAAGACCTGTGAAGCTTGAGATACAAGACTAAATGGTTCATCTTATTGATTTGAATTGCATTTTACCCTTACCAAATTCATAAATGTTAAATTTATCTCTGGATCAATTTTATATCCGTTAACTTTATCTTCAATCCACACCCAATCATAATTGAATACAGTTTGCTTGAAGTCATAATAATCCAGTTTAATAATCTTTCTGACTAATCCATAATACGTGGCTTCTTCTTGAACGAGATTTTGATCTCTTGTACTAGATCTGAAATTAGTCATTGCTTTTATTTTGACCCCGCTGTTCTAAGTAGTTTTATAGTTCTTTGAATCTTTTGTATAGAACACATACCCATTAAATCGATTTCCTTTATATGATATTATTTTAAAGCTTGGGCCATCAACTAACCTTTTCAATGTGGACATTTAATCTTTTTCTAACTCGTATACAAAAGTAAATATCTGAACTATTGTAATTGGCACAAACTACCTTATAAATGTAAATATATAATGTGTTATACACCTGTTGCCTTATCCATGGTATGAAACCCATTGGTTTCACTTTTGACCTGGCACCCCTTCCTCAAGAAACTCTTAACTGCTTATCAAGATATTTATTGTGTTTCCTATAAATAGTTTATAATATTATGCATAGTATGTCAATAATATATATCTCTTAAAATTCAAATAAAAATAGGAAAAATCACTTACTCCTTCCAATCCTCAACTTCATCAAAGCAACTTAAAACCCATCTACGAACTTGTTCAAATTTGATGTTTTCCAGAGTTATATTTTTTCCCTTTTTATCCATAGGTTACTCATCGTCAACATCAGCATCCATAAACAATGGTTTTCCTTGTTTATGTACTCAATGCAATACAATATAGCTTCATCTAAAATGTAGCTATTCGCAATACATGCTTCCACGTGTCTTGGTCTTCTTACTAACTTGTATGTTATCATTATCCTTTAAAAAAAACTAAAAAAAAACTGCATAGATAAATCTATTAAAATTAAGTTTACATTCATATATAATACGCACCTCTTTAAGTTATACATCCAACGATATCTAGCAGGTCCTCATTTTGTTGCCTCCTCAGCAAAATGGAGAACAAGGTGAACCATGGAAACAAAAAATTAAGGCGGGAAATATTTCTCAAACATACATAAAGCTTCAACTAGAGGATCACCAATAACATTAAGCTCATCTCGTTGAATAGTCTTGGAGCAAAGGACGCTAAAGAATAAGGAGACTTGTCGTAATGCAATAAGCAATGACTTCTCTTATTTGAATGTGTACATTAAAAGTACTGGTAAAAGATGGTGTATCAGAATATGATAGTCGCAAGACTTCAGGCCTTTTAACTGCAACTCTTCCATGTTAACATTATGTTTCCAGTTGGAGCTGTAGCCAATTGGAACCTTTAACTCATGCAAGATACGAAAAAAAGACTCCTTTTCATGTCGATCTAAAAACAAAGGAGCCTTTGGAAAAAACAACTTTGTCTCATTCTCTTGAGGCCATAAAATTTTTCTTATTATTAACTCTTTCAGATCCAAGCGAACTTTAAGATTATCTTTATTCTTTTCCTTTGTGTCCATTATCGTCGTAATGATATTACTAGCAAAATTACTTTCAACGTGCATGACATCTAGGTTGGGAGGAACCAACAGAAGCTATTATATTTAAAATATACAAATATTAGATGTAATTAATTGTAAGTGAATAAAGCAAAGTTCTATTGATGCAAATAATAATTACCTCCTAGTATGGAAAGTTGAATAAGATTAATCTCTTTGACCCAGGAGTTGGGCCATCATCATTATTTGCATCTCCTTTTCTCTCATTTCCTTTAGTATTCCCCCATTCAGTCAGTAAATTTTTTACCTCACTCAATACTTCAGAGTCACTTAAGTATTTTGGCGTACTATTATGTTCCATATAACCATTAAATTGTGATTTTTGCTTCCTAAAATGATGATTTTTTGGTAAGAATCTTTTGGTTCCCATGTACACATGCTTCATTCCATGATGTAACCTAATTTAGCATATGCCGTCGCTGCAAACAGGGCAAGCATATGTTCTTCCAGTTGTGCAACCTGATACATGACCGTAGGCAGGGAAATCATGGATAGTCCATAATAGGATTACTTTCAATGTAAAAATGGTCTTACTAAATGAGTCATATGTTAATACACCGTTATACCATAAATTTTTTAGCTCAGAGATCAATGGCTGTAAGTATATGTCAATATCTTTTCCCAGACCGCTCTTTCCTAGAATAAGTAGTGTAAGCATGGTGAACTCCTTTCACATGTATAAATACGGTGGAAGATTGTAGGGGGCGACTGCTACAGGCCAACAACTATATGAATTATTCTTATTCCCAAATTGATTAAACCCATTTGTAGCAAGCCTAAAATGAATATGTCGCGATTCATTTGCTAAATCTGGGTACCTAATATCTACTCCTTTCAAATGTAAAGCATCTGTAGGATGATGCATTAGGGCATCTGTAGGATGATGCATTAGGCCATCTTTAGAGGCTCCCTTGCGATGCCATGTTATGCTTTTTAGAATCCACAAAATGCTATAGATCCTTTTCAACCTTGGCGCTAAAGGGAAGTACCTGAGTACCTTTTTGGGTATCTTTATTGACTTTTTCCTTGCAAGGTAATCAAATTGCCATCTACTTTTGTTGCATTTAGGACATTTATCACGAGTCTTTCCAATATAATATACAATTATTGGGGCATGCATGAATGCTCTCATAATCCATACCCAACGATGTGATGATCTTCTTTGCCGCATACACACTCTCCAAAAAAGTGTTACCCTTAGGAAGAATCCTTTTAAGCAAACCGAGCTGGAATGTGAAGCTACCATCAGACCATTGACCATCTGTCTTCAAACTCATCTGCCCAATTGTCACTGATAACTTTGTATCTTGTGGTGAACACATGTGATATATTAATCTTCAAGCATCCTCCCTCAGCTTCTTGTACGTCGTGTCTTATTCAGGAACTTCATTATTGTATCTAACATTATTGGTGTAATTGTTCAACCCATAGAGTGGTGCACGACCTAATGCATCATTCACTAAATCAAGCATTTTTATCTGCCCCACATCATTGAGTGGAATAATTGAAGAAATGCCAAGATCCTCAATGTCGGTATTGCTAATTTCATCCTTGACCTCTCTGTGGAAATACCAAGCCGTGTATGACGGGTTTATGCCATTAAGAAATAAATGGTATCATATGTCTTTAAGTAATTTAAGCCCATTCACATTGCAACCTTTTTTACAAGGACAAAATGAGGCGTCTCCATAATTGGTCTTCGCAAATTGAATAAATAAATTAACACCATCACTATACCCCTTCGATTTCTTGTTTTCATTCATCCATTCTTTACCCGGATGAGTCAAAGAAATTATTATCTCAAACCCCCAGCCAATCTTCATCCCATAATGATTTCAAAGGTTATAAAAAATACATAAACAAACATATGATAGGGACTAACCTGTACTTTACCCGTCACTAGTGGTTCCAAAAGGTTTTACCTCATTGGATTAATATTATAATGGCTGACCCTAAGGTCATACATGTCCAGGTTCCAGTAGATAAAAAATTTAAGAATAACCCTCTAGAAATCTAATTAGAACCCATTTATGCTACTTACACCTACAGTGATCAAAATACAACCCTATCAAAATTGAAATCCTATAATAACCATGCTGAAACCCCTCGAAATAAATTATAAACAGTCCATCAAATTGGACTGTAGACCTTTACAAATCATACAATAGAAAATCCCACAAAACCACACCGTATACCTTATAAAATTATGCTCAGGCCCAAGCTTCAAATACACATTTTCAAGCTCCTTGCTTTTTACTTTTTAACCCTTTCGAACAGCAAAATAATTAAGGATAGTTACTGATAATTCAATATTTACATGAATTATTTATAGAGTTTTTTTCTTCTCTCAAATAGTTCCATCAAACTGTTATGAACAGGTTCAATAACCAAATTCATTATAATGAGTGAGATGACATTTACAATATTTGATTTGAGAGGAAATTTTCATTACTTGACGAGAAGTTATTATGCTTTAAAATAGGGTAATAAAACTATATACACTAACATTAGATTTGGCCTTTTAATTAGGGCTTATGACCTTTGCTATGTTATCCAAATAACAAATTAGACTTTAACCTCCCAAGTTTGCAAAGGTTCCTAAAAAACTAAGTACAAGCACAAATTTTTGAAACATAAAGGAGGTCAAAGTCAGACTATCAAAACAACTAATATCTTACATGAATTTTCAAACCCATGATCACACAGAAGAGACAGATGAGTTATGCCAAACATTGGAAGAAGAGAAAGATGTCAGTTAAGGATGTCAAAATAGAAGATGTTCTTCAAGTTCACAGAGAAAGATTCTTCAAGTCCAGCATTGAGGAAAAAAATAGCCAAAAAAACTCATGGCTAGTTCTAAAATAGGTTAGTTATACAAATAAAATGAAGATATCTCATGCACATTTTTTGTTATAATATTTGATTTACCAATTAAATTCATACTGTAGTTGTCTTTTTGCCAGAAATGAAAACAATTATAATCCCATCTTTAATGCAGGTTATCCACTACAAACTAGAGGACATAAACTTGCCAAAGCTAAATCTTTTGTGCAAAACTTGTTTAAGAATTTCGAGGATCCAACTGTATTCTGGCTACAATTCAAATATTGTGGGATTAATGCCAAGAAGATATTGGCTGTGAGATTAAGTTGTATTATTGCCAATGAACTATTGTTTACTATCTAGAATGAAATACCAGAAGTTTTTTGTTTTTGAATAATTGTTGTACTCCTTTACCTTTGACATTTACTTAACGATTTGTTTGTATATTTACTTTAAACTTGTAAAACTAAAATAGACTGCCCTGACATTTACGGAGTGTTAATTCACTTTGCTTTAGTGTGGCTGATTGGCATAAGTTTGTAATTGTTATTTTTGAAAATAAAGCACATATTACTTGAATAACAACTAGGGTTTAGAAACAGCCTAGACGATATTACATGCCACCAAATTTTCATGCCACCAAAATTTCACAATCAGCAAACCAAAGATGAAATTTGTGCTGAACTCAGATTCCAAACTTCAATAAGATGCCAGAATATATTATAGACATGAGAGATAATATTCACTGCAATGAATATAATTAAAAGGGATTTATGGGCTATGGGAAACATGAGCGAAGAATATATTTACTCCCTAAATGCACTCTTTAGCATTTTCCCACGCTTGAGAGTCACTGAGCCAGCTACCCTATGTATTCTCCATTTGGTCACGTTGCTCAAATCTACCACAGAGTCAATTCAATAAGCTACGCTAAATTTACTTAGCCTCCTTAGACAAGCTTGCTTAGTGTGTATTGCCAAAGTTTTCACAACATAGTCCATTATTGTCGCCGAAGCAATTCC
Source organism: Kingdonia uniflora (assembly GCA_014058105.1). Lineage (NCBI taxonomy): Eukaryota > Viridiplantae > Streptophyta > Magnoliopsida > Ranunculales > Circaeasteraceae > Kingdonia > Kingdonia uniflora. The sequence goes on along the minus strand of JACGCM010002212.1, from coordinate 1,589,371 downwards.
CTATCTTCATTATTTGATCAAATCTGGTTCACCTCATTTCCATGAAAAGGGGGAAAGTCTTTTACAAAGTTTGCCAGAGACTTTGATAGTAACTATTAAGTGTGCTACCAATTTAAAACAGTCTGTTGGAAATCCTAGTGCCTATTTGAAGATTATATTCGGTAATACTCCACCTAGGCAGACCAAGGTTATATCAACATGACCTAATCCTGAGTTTGATAAGAGCTTTGCATGGGCATTTGATAGTCCACCAATTGGCCAGAAGCTTCACATCTCCCAAGAACAAGAACAAATTTGGGAAGAGCACATTTGAAAATATCCTGTTTGACAAGGTCATACTGGAGGGACTAATTTCTGGGAAGTACCCTCTGACGCCTAAAAGCAAAAGTGAGTCCATCCATAATGCGGAAATTGAATTCAGTTAGTCAAACAAATAAACAAGGACAATTCAGGTAACTATTGCGGTGACGGGTACAACATAAGGCCAATCCCCATATATCCAAGGGAAACCATTACCACTTAAAATCAAGCTTGGATTATCAGACAAGATCAGGTCTGAATGTCTAATATCATATTTGAATTGCCCCATTGTTGGCTCTAAATGTAATGCCTGACGACTACCCCTGTCTGCTGTTGTACGAGAAAAAATCTTTCATAACAAAGATTTTAGACTCAAACTAATGATCTATCAAAAAGCAAACTTTAAACTGGCTCTAGACAACATAAGTTTAAGGGCATCCATAGCAAAGGAGTATGCCTTAGTTACCTGATGGTATTTAGTAGGGTAATCTGACACTATTTGCTAGACAAGAAAGTTCTGGTTCTTATTCCTATAACCACAACTCTTCGAGCATACTTTGTAGGTCAGATTGAAGGTTAGTGTTGCTGATTAAGGAAACATTATCTAACGAGGAGTGCGAGGGTAAGTAGGACTTCTTCCAAGAGGAAATCTTGGTCAGTTTTTGAAGAAAAAATTCTAGGGTATTTGACTAAGGACTTCTTACGTCAGTATATTGACCTTGTTTTAAAAACAAGGTCAATATTAGCCGTCACTCGAGTCACTCGAGTCCCTTCGATTCATGACCATAAGCAACGAGTTACTATCAATACTACCAACATGGATAATCACTTTTTTGTGATATTCATTATTTTCAACAATTCTATTAAGTATTTATAAAATTTGGTTTGGAGAATTTAATCATGGCAACAACAATTATATACAGAAAGAGAGAGAGAGAGAGAAATCAAGTAAATCAAAGAATGCAGACAATAATTATCATGCAGTAATTACTTTAAATCAGCATATCTATAACAAATATCAAAATCATAAAGTAATTGCAAGTATAAATAAATCAAGCATACCAATTTCAGACCTGAGATCTTTTGCTGTAATTTCTGAAAGAAAAATCTATAAATACAAATTTAATGTTGAATCAAAAGAAAAATCCAAAAAGAAGTTCAGAACTTTTACTACAATTTCATAAGCCTACGAATTGAAAATAGAAAATCAAAAACCTATAAATCAAAACTCAAAAATCTTTTACTATAATTTCAGATTATAGAATAGGATTAATTGGTTCAGAGTCTTACTCAAATTTCTCACTGGGTTGGTGGCTCCTCAAGTTTAAAAACCTAACGACTGGGAAGGGTACGAATTATAGAGAGGATTTTGTTCGTTTTGGAAGTTGATGAGCAGAAAATCGTGGAAAATCATGATTTTCTAAAATTTGAAGGAAATTAAAAGATTTTAGAGGGAAATTTGGTTATATTAGATGGCAAAATGGGTGGGATACAGAAAAAACCCAAATCTTAGTTTATGAGAGAGGGAAAATAGCTGGTAAAACAAAGAGAATGAGCTCTCTCGGTCTATGTATGAAAAACGACCCTATTTTGACACTTTTTGGCCGTCCTAAATATGTGACTTAAAAAGTCGGTCGTAATTTCTATCAAAGATCTCTTAAATTCACATAGTGTTGGTAATGCAATTTTATATCATTACAGATACTGAGACCAACTTGAGTACATATACTAATGAGATGACTATAAGTATGACTATGGTAGGGTATTGAATTACCATCATGCTGGTCTTTCAGCTTTTGGCAAACTTTTTCTACAAACAAAGGTGGAAGACTGTCAATAAATTTTGCTTTCGAATATTAAGTATTTGTGTCACTCCTTTGCATCACCTTGTCGATATAAACATCCTTGTACCTTCTAAAATAAGTTAGAGCAGGACATCTAAGATTATAAAAAAGTTCTCTATTCCTCTCATGTCTTTGGGGAAAAAGTCCCACAAAGTGTATAATTATGGTCAGAACAAGGGAATAGACGGCATCCTTAATAGGAATATTATTATTTCCTGTAATCTTAATTTTTTTAAAGTTCTCTTGCTTTTGAGTAGTAGTGAGAACATTATACCACCAGCCTTTAAGACTACCTATGAAACTAATGGCAATTAATTTTGCTACATTATTATCATAATTCCCAGCAGCCTTACAGATAGAGGCATACATCAACATCTTATGAATAAATTTGTAAAATTAATATTTAGATAATCCATCTACATTCCATTCATAGATGGTCCTTCTATAATATTAATTTTGATTATGAAAAAAATCTTCTTCAAATAAAATATCTTGAGGTGTGGGTCCTTTATAATAAGTTTTTAAGCCTGATGGTTCATATTCTATCCTATGAAAGCTTGCTTCAATGGCTTGAATTTGATTTTTTGATTCACTATTAGAGGATTATGAGGATCCAGATATATTTTATGATGTTGAGTTCTTATCCAAAGTATTGGCACTAAGCATTTTTAGTCTGTCAACAAGTAGGTCAACAAATTTATAATCTTTAGAATCTGAAAGCTTGAAGTCATGGACAAGAAGGGTTGGTTTAATATCATCTTTGTACATGCTAAAGGATACACTCGCTATATTAATAAAAGAATTATGACTACTATTTTTTTGGACTTGATCTTTGATTCGATTAAGCTGATTCCCAATCATTTGAAGGTTTAAATTTGTCCAACTATTATGTTTGATAACAGGATTAACATCAATTATCTGGATATTAGGATGTGTAAAGGCGTTGACTTTGAAAGCCTTTGAGCCATTACTTCCTTTACCCAAATAGAGAGATTCAGGGGGAGAGTGGACAGATTGGACTTCTGTACTATCTGTTTTTACCCATTTCTTAGTAAAATCTTTCATATTATTGATGAGATACGGTTGGTGAGGGTACTATTTTGTGAACCAATCTCAAAATAAAATTAGATTTTGACTTTTTTCAATCTCAAGGTAGTATAACTCCTTGATTAAAGACAATTCTTCTTTACTAAAAGTTTGGAAATACAATGTTCTAAACTCTCATGGCTAGAAGACATGAATTATCTACTGATCAGTTGGCGTAAAAATGAATTATGGCTTAAGTTCATAAATACCTAAGCATAAAAGCTCGTCTCAAATACAGGTGAAGCTGGTCTTTCTCTTACTACTTCTGGTCTGGTACTGGTAGAGGGATCAGTATAGACTCCATGAAAAATCTGTTAATCAAAAATCCTAATTTATTGTAGGATTTGTTCATATATGGAGTTTCTTATACTAGACATAGATGGCCTAGAAGAAGGGCAAGAGACATAGTAAGGAACACTTTTCCCACTTGCCAATTCACTTGTAGACATACTCCTATTAAGGGAGAGTATGATTGGAGTAGAAGCAAATGTCACTTCAACATCACCATCAGGAGTTTGAGTGATTTGACTGACCTGGTTATTGAACCTTGGTCAAGAAACTAATGTCTTAGAAAGTATCCATTTTGTTAGGATACTGAACTCATCCCAATTGATAAGTCTATTGACAACAATTTTAGTTGTCAAACAATTACTATGTACATCTATAGTTCTACCTGGTTCACTTTTCAGGATAGCTTTAGGGCATAAGGTATTCATAACCTTATAGTGAATCCGGTAAATGACTATTATGACTTCTGCTCTAGGAATAAAATCACATCTCTGTGCTTAAATCCTTAAAATCATTACATTAAATATAAAATTATTTGTAAATGATAGGGTTAGATTAGGATAAACATCAAAATAAACTGGACTATAATATAGACTAGTTTGAATTATTCCCATTAATGATGATTTAATTTCTCAGCTTCTTTCACCCCTTAGGTATGCAAGAATACTAGAATTAATTCCTAGAAGAGTTAATAGTTTGAATGCAACTTGAATACATCCAATATACATGTAATTTTATTTCTTGAAATATCTTTCTACATCTTTAAGGTTAAGTAATTTCAAAGTGTGACATTCACTATCAAGAGCTATCAATTGCTCCATGTTTTTGATATTATCTTAACTTATAAAGTCAAACATATCCTTTTTATAAATCAATTTGGACTTGATAGATGGTATAGTCCATTAATTCAGTTGTTAACTTTGTTCAAACCCAACTAATTCAGAGTTTTTTACAGATCCAGATGATTGGCCTTCATAAAACCTATTCATTTCGTTCATATGTAAAAGATGGTTAACATATATATGTGAATGTTATATAAGAAATTAGGTATGGTTATTGTTGATCTTCTTTATTGAGAAAGATGTTTAAGCAATATAATCTTATCTAGAGTGTTGGGTATACGTCTTTTAGTAATTTACCAGCAGAAGACGTCCACTCAAGACCACCACACCAAATGCGACTTCGGTGGTGTACCATACCTTCTTCTCCAAATTAGAATTTATTAGGAAACATTCCAATTGATGAGGAAGATGAACAATATTTATAGTTAGATCTTACATAATACTGACATACATATGTAGCCTATGATTCTAGCCGTACATGGCTTTGATACTGAGGATAAAGATTGATACAAGGATATAGGAAGATTACAAAGTTATAATCATAGGTTAGACATATATATATATATATATATATATATATATATATATATATATATATATATATTTCTAAATCCTCTAACGAGCTCGTGAGTATTCCTCTTTATTGGAACTCACGTAGACACTCTTTGAACCCTCTTATAAGTCATCATAGTATCGTTGCAAGGTCGATTTTAAACGTTATGAAATCACACCCTTATAATTGACTCCATCTGTACTCAAAAACCCACACCACATACCAATAGCCCTTCAGATACCCATAAATGACATGGCACCAAATCTTCTCTCTACTTTAGCAATGGTGGGGAGTAATCTCCAAGAAGACGTGAATGCTTAGCTGGATTAAATACAAGACGCGTTCGCCTACGCTGAAAATTGCCAAGCTTAACAACTTTGCCTCAAACGTGACGCACGTTGCATGGAGCTCCAGGAAGAACGAGATCGATATGAGGATGACATAAATTAGTATTAAAAAAATATAAGACTTGCGTCTTACAATCCGCAATATTCAGGAAACTCAACAAGTCAAGCATCCTAACGACCCAAACAGATCGACAAACTCTAGGATTTATGTCCGAGATCGGTTGGGGCCAACCCCTCGAGTCCAGCCCATACTCATCCATCTTAGACCACCTTCCGTCGCGTCCCATCATCTAGGAGCAGATGCCTTTGAAAGGTCAAGTGGGTCCACTTTGCGTACCAGTAAAGCGAGACTATGGAGTTTCACAAAAGATGAATTGGGCGAGTGTAGCACAGGGCATCAACAACGATACGAACACCGCGTTGGACAATTGCCTCCTCGATCTATGCAGGTCACTCAAGAGCACTCGATCGAAAAATCCATGAAGCCATTAACCTCAACTTAACTCCAATCCCAACTTCATGGAGTCACCTCAACAACCCCATTTGCAAAAATCTTCTCACTATCGAGGTTTCACTAAACTTTTAAGTGTCCAAAATATGTAAATACAAGAATACTGACTCTGAATCTCATATCTTTAAGTTCAAAAATTCCTTCCTTCACAACGCCAATTCCTTCCTTCACAAAACTGCTGTGCAACCACTGTCGTGACTCTATCTCCGTAACATTTTCTCTACTCGAGCGATGATCACTCACGTCTAATCTCTCACGTGAATCTCTAAAAAAAATTCTCTTTTTTCTCCCACTATTCTTCCATTTTTCAGAAGTTGATAAATATTTAAAAGAGGAAGATGAACTCTTATTTATATTTTTTCTCTCTAACTGCTGGCAGTTATTGGGAATTACACGAGCCACCCTCGATTTTGGAACCAAGGTGTTTCGTCCATAATTAATGGCAAACGTTTCGTACCTTTTCGGCGAAAATATTTTACCATCATTACCCAGAGTCCAATATTTTAATATGTTCCCATCTCTCCTAGGAAATCTCTCTCTGACCTTCCCACACTCTTGATGACTCAATACTCACATGCAATCGAACTTTCCCTGTAAATTATACAAGAGACAAAAATCAAAGCTCACCTAATTTTTTCATTCCTACTCCTGCTACTTATACAACTATTTGCGCCATTTCCTACCCTATTACATTTTAAAATTCAAATTTTGTATTCAGAAACATTTCCAAAACAACATTTGCAAAAAAACAGAACAGATTCAAGCAAAAATTTTCCCTACATTTCAATTACAGTTATTCAACTTTATTAAATTTACTCTCTCACATATAATTACACATAAAACATCCCAGATGTCCTGGAGAACCACACCTAATCAGTTCACCCCCAGTAATCCACACATCTTCCTCTTCGATCTCGTCCTTAGTAATTTGCCTCAAAACCTCTTTTCGAGCTGTTGGTTCCAGAATCACTTCACGAAATATCTCCAAGTAAAAATGGCGCCCGATCTTAAGTTCCATCTCCCTTAGACCCAGGCCTTTGAACAACATTTCAGATTCAAGCAAGTTAGAGTCATAATCTAACAATCCAAAAATCATTTCCCGCACTTCTGTAATCTTTATCGCCAATCATCTCTCAGCAGCATGATGAACTTTCTCAGAACGAGTCCGCACCATATTCACTTTCTTCCTCATCTTTACATTACAGGCCCCTCATACTTATACACTTTTCAAGATCACTTCAAATCACCCACATATATATTATAATATGTTTTTCCATAAATGAAAACCCTAAGATCATAATAGCAAGTTATTTGAACTTATCTGTACACATCAACCTCTTTAGATTCGACTTATCCTGTTTTGACCTTCTCCTTGCAATCTCTCCACCTATTTAAAATTTCCAAACAAGAGCTCCATAAGCTCAAAATTTTCAATTTAAACATATTTTATATCTGAAAAGATAATCTTCCCCCATGATTCTATAATTTATTCAGTTCGATACATATTTTTACACTTCTACATATTTACACAAATTCATTTTCCCATGTATTCACATATATTTTCTACAATTCGACTAAACTAAACTCTATTTTTTAGTTTGGCTTCCAATATTTACTTCTCATCGTCTAACATACATATATATACTTTTTCTAGCTCGATTGCAGTAAAACGAGCTAATTCTATCTATCAACACAGAGTTTAAACAAAAACTTTTTCATTAGCTTAAAAAAAGTTACAGAATACTTTACAGAAAACAAGTATTTTAGATACTGTTACAGATCACTCTACAGATTACATGACAGCTTTAAGTGATGTTTCACTCTGAGAATCTTTTGAAACAAAGTTGGAACTGGAATTAACTCAGACTGATCCCTCCTTCACATCATTTACTTCTACAAGAAACTAAGGAAGTAAAGGTGTCAGTGCATGAACCAACCCTCAGTGGCAAAGCCTTCTCCACTACAAAAGAAGATGACAGTACAACATAAAGACTTCCAATCTTTGTCATCCTCTACCACCACCATCATCTCTTCCTTCTTAACCTCCACCAACCGAGAGTTGGTAGAGATAAAAGGGAGCTTTACCTTTTAACCCAGTCCTTCACAGGATACCGGCAGCAATGCATCGCATATACGCCGGCCCTCACATCTATCTTGTCACGCCCCAAATTCTAATAATCGGTAGCTAGACCAATTACTATTATTCGGGTTGTGCAGGTCAGAGAATCTAACCGATTCGCCCCCACAAACGACTGAGCCGTAGGCAAGTTCAGGCTCAGTCATTGACTATAGCAATATCATCAGAGTAAAAGGAAAATAAAGTGAAAGTAAAAGATAGATATAAATATACTGAAAAGGTAAATATAATGTCTCAAATACTACACCACGTCCAAAGCTGAGAACATACAAGAGAATACTAAAACTGGCACCGAAACAACAACTGCAAACACCTGGTACCAACTGCTGAAGTCTCAACAAAACTCTGTAACTACTACACCTCTAAAATGGGGGAACAAAGCGAGAGTAGGCAAAACCACGGCTCACAAATGCCCAACCAAGCTAAACAACATACTAATATAGTAGGTGCATTGAAAGATGAGAAGTGAGTGAGATATAAGATGTTAAAAGGACAGTTAATATATAAGTACAAAATTAAAGAGCAAGAGGAATAGGGATAGGAATAGGAGATATGAGGAATAGAGATATGCAGAATATGCCGTGATGATGATGATATGCTATTAATGAGATTTGACATGATGATCTAGGATAATCCCATAATTATCCCAAATGATGTATGGTATGATATGATAAACTAAAGCACTAATGTGAATGTTTAATAAAGTTATGAAACCAAGAACTAAACCCTAGAAATCAATATATATTGGACTGATCAGCTGTTAATGCATAATAGCCTTAACAAGATCTTAGTTGGATACAATGGGTACGATTGGGTTACCAGGTCGACCACGCTGAAGGATTTATCACTTGATCTGAGTGTTTCGGGCTTTCTAACCTACGGAGCCAACGTCCGAACTTTTTTTTACATATTCAAAGGAATTTCAACCTCAAGGATAAGACTGGTACCTAAGGAAACTGTTTCATACCATCCCACACTCCCGAAGGGTAATAGATATGATAGTGTCTAACTAGAACTTCACCTACTATTTTAACCCGATGTAGGAATCCTAGGTCCTATCGAGGGTCAACCGATGTAGAGCTTTATTATGTATCCGACCCCATTAAGTTAAAAGAATACAAGACTTACTGAAGAAAATGGATCCCAAGGATCAAAGCACAACGGCCGCCAAACCCGGCCTACCCACATAGGATAACCCCTGCCAGAGGGAGGGCACACAATCCCGACTCAACAGCCATAACCTGGCCAACAAACACGTAGGATAACCACCTGTCTCAGAGGATAGCAAAAAACCCTACCATAGATGGAAGCGGTGACTAACCCGTCACAACATCCAAATAACATCAGTCTCTGCAGACTGAACACAATATTCAAAGGTAACCCTAATAATACCACATTAATGTAAACCCTCCTAAAAGACTAGGAGAGGAAGGGAAGTACTCACCGAAAGAATTCGCGGGGAATCAACTGCAGTAGCCACCAAATACCAAGGAAGGAGGGTATAAAGTGAGGAAGAGGGTAAGTGGAGAGTGTGAGAAAGAAATGAGAGAGAGAGGAAGTGAAATGAAATGAAAAACTAAAAGTGAGAAAACAACTGCCAGAGTCGTTCGAACGATAAGAAGGTCGTTCGAATGGACTAAGAAGTCACCAAAAGGACACAAAAGTCGTTCGAATGGTCACAGAAGTCGTTCGAATGACTAGAAGATCATGGGAAAAATTCCTGGAGATAGGTCGACTCGCTCGAATGGGACAGGAGGTCGTTCGAGCGAACCACCCTCAACGATAAAAATTCCAGAGGACATGTCAGCTCATTCGAACGAATACAAATGTCGTTCGAACAACTTTGACAAAACTGGAAAAGGAAAACACTAGGCTCCCCCTGGATCACGAGATCCCCTGAGATCACACCACCAAGGACAAAAACATAACAACAACAACAACAACCCCACCACCAAGCCACTACGGGCCTCCTGAGGAAACAACAACAACAAAAAACTCCTCCGCCCAACCACCGAAAGCACAAAAAGGGAATCTAACTCCAAAACCCTGATAAAAGAAAAGGGATGTAATAGCAAGATGCATGATATTAATATGGATGCGTGTGGTATGATGTATGAATGATAATAATATTAAATGACCAAATAAAAGATAATAAAAAATAAAAAAAATAAAAATAAAATCTGAGACACTACATGTCTCCTCAACCTTGTCCTCCGCAAGGATGCGAAGGCACCTCTAACGCTGCTCGCCTGTTAGGACAACGTAATAAAATATCTACATATGGTAAAAGTCATCATCAGCTTCAGTCGCTTCATCTTCCGACATAACGTAATATGTCTGTGGTACGGGAATAGGCGTGGGCATCTCCAATGATTGATCCACGAAATATCGTTACTTTAACCTCTGTGTTTCAGTAGACACTCTCTCTTCGTACACCATTCGCCTGGTCTTCACCATTCCTAACTAGAGTGCAAGAGTTATATGCACAGTAGCAGAGTACTTTGTCAGATTCTCCAATACAGGTACTATTTATATCGCACTAAACATTTAATGTCTAGGTACATTTCCAAAGCAGTCATCATTCAAAGTAGGGCCACTCCCAGAACCCCAAGCGTCAAGTACATCAATCTTTTTCTTTTCATAAATGCTAGATATATCCTTCCATACAAAAATACTAAGTACTCAACCAGTCAAATCTGCATTAATACATCATATCTTTTTCTTTTCATAAATGCTAGATATATCCTTCCATACATAAATACTAAGTACTCAACCAGTCAAATCTGCATTAATACATCATATCTTTTCAACTTCCAATACCAACAATACCCAGGTTCTTTCGCAACCAAATCCACTTGTGCCTTCAGTTGCGAGGGGGCGATTGGAAGGGCCTACACTTTGACCTAGTTTATACTCGAACTACCTCAGTATTAGACTCACACATTCCATACATGACATAAATAGTCAGCATTAATACCTAGACTACGAATTGATAAAGAATGTAGATCGAGCACAAAAGAAGAATTTGAACAAGTTAAAGATACCTATCACGCACGAGCTCAACAGTTATACAGTCAACTACCACTTACCTCATTATTCGAAGAATGTGCTTCAGCATGATAATGAGCTGCGGGTAAGGTCTATATAAAAAAAAAGTTCTAGATGGGATAGGGACCAAGAAAAGCCAGATTTTCTACACTCTAACATAGGAATTTTTTGATTCTGAACACTTGAAAACTCCTTATTTACAAAATTAAGTATTTCTAGTTCGAGAGATCACTTGTAATAAGATATCAGTCTCAAGCAATAAAAGTTACTGTTACTAAAACCCTCAACTCAAGGTCGTGTTTTTTTTCCTATTCAATGGTTTTTCATGCAAAATTACCTGTGTCTTTTCTTGTTTTACGTTAATTTTTGTCACATGTACATTTGGTGTAAGAGCTAATTTTGAGCTATTTCGAGCTATGGAATTAGGCCATTACACTCATGGTATAGATTGAAATGTAAAACATACATCTATACAATGAGTTCACAAGAAAAGTGAAGGAAAGACAAAAAAAAAAGTTAATCAGAACACATTCCCATGAAGCTCATCCTCCAAGTGAAATTACCATCACTAAAAAGTAATATGCTATTAACAATAATGGGGTTGACAGAGAGCCCTATTAGGATCAGCTTGAAGTTAAAAGTAAATTGTCCCTCCTTCTATAGGTAAAGTAGACATAATTGTAAATATCTACAAAGACATAACACATTCTTTATTCACTTAAAACATCACAAATATATATTACAGTTGAAAGTTATATTTCGATTAGCATGCATGATTTAAGTGAACTCCATGGACTGCTCAGGATATTCGGCCCTGCCCAAAAGGTCAACCTTGTACTTGTCATCTAGTTAGAACTTTCATAATTCAAGAAGAACTATCATACCAAAATGCCTGTATGGTATTGAGATTTAGAGAATTTTTTTGCAGAAATTTTAGAGATGATTCTGCTCATATGCCCGTTGACCTAGTTTGAAACATTCGCAGAAAGAAATAAAATTCAAGTCTTTCGGCACTTGTATGAGAAAATTTAGAAAATGGGTAAGTTTCTTGTCATGATTCATCCACTTAATCTCTAAGTTGATAATGCAAAACATTAGGAGTGGTTAAAGCAACTTCGCAGATGGTGTTTTGGATGAGAATCATATTTTAATAGTGGGTCAGGGAGGATTATGGAGAATTTGGTTGTGGTTCATGGGGGGCTATCATGTTATCGATGAATCATCGATAATATTATACATGTAGCACATGAGTTTAGGATTGCAGTGAATTGACTTGAAGATTGTAGCAGGTTAGACCCTAATTGGATTATTGTGCTTCATGAGGTACGGAACCCAATATGATCTTTAAAGCTGATTTGGTTTGATTGCATTGTTTCGGTCAGTAAGGTAGTTGTGATTCTGGGTTTTGTCACGTTTGATTTCTTATGGATAGGAATAATTGCCGTGGGGAGTCGTGGCCGTAGTGGCCATCCCCTTACGAGCTTATACCTTAGAATGACTTCCTTCTTTCTATTTTCAGTTATTTTCATTTATTAGAATAATACATATTTTTTAGTGAAGTGTTTTTAGAAGGCGGTTCTTTCTATTTTCAGTTATTTTCATTTATTAGAATAATACATATTTTTTCGTGAAGTGTTTTGAGAAGGTGGTGGACTTCTAGTTCTAGGGAGGTTGAGTTTTGTAGAAGAAACCCTAATTAAGTAGAGTGATTTAGTATTAGTTTAGTTTTAATTCAATTAATTAGTTGTTTATTTTTTATTAATCGCTTCCACATATTTAGTTTTCTATCAATTGGTACTAGAGCAAAGTTTGTTTCGTAGGGATTTTTATTATTATTATGATTGTTACGGTAATTTTTGTATCGCTACAGTGATTTTGACGTTACTATAGTAATTTTTGTATTTGTTACAGTGATTTTGCGTCAATATAGTTGTTTTATTTTTCAGTAATTTTTGTTTCGTGGGTAAGAGATGACGAATTTTAGCTATGCGATATATGCTCAAGCTATTGTGCGAATTGTAGAGATTGAGCCGGGTATAAAGAAAAAGGGGTCGATTAAATTCGATAGAGGAAACTCGAGTATGATCCAACATAATGATTTAGTAGAGAGAAAGGCTCAATGGGTAATTGCTATTGTGAGTAGAGAAGGCGATGCTGCGTTAGGAAGTTCACAAACAAAATCCCACAATGAGGTCACTGGTTTGAGGCGTGAAACCTACCCAATTGAAGTTTCTAATTATCAAGAGATTTTAACTGAAGAAAACCTAAATCATATCAACTCCATTACCGCAAATTTGCCAATCAAAAAGAGAGAGAGAAGGGTCTCCATTAATAGGAGAGAAGTCTCCACTAACCGATAAACCGGGTCCAACGCCGATAGCAACAAGAGAGGCATCCCCCCAGGCCGCTATTGAGGGACCAACGCCACTAGCAACAAGAGTGGGCGTTGAGATGCCCATAACGCCAACGACAATGATCGTGTTGGGGGAAGAAGGGTCCAAGGTCGATGGAGATGTCACTCTGTCACTGTGAGAAGAGGTAGAGAGTCCTCCAAATTGTGTCATCGGAGTCCCTGGAGTTGATGCATTAGAGTGTAAAACTATCATGGTAGGGTTGAAAAAAAATAGGATCTCGTCAATGAACTTAAAGAGATAGGTTACGAGATCTAGAGAAGAAGTTGGAGAAGTTTAGAGTTAATACGAATAACTTGATAAGAAAGTTCAAAACGCAAATGGATTAGACTTTGAAATCTATTGCTAGTAATCTCATCGCAAATATGTCGTAAGATGGGGTTTTCGGGTAGCGTGGTGGCATCAAGAGGAAGGGGGGTCCCTTGGGTTCGTTTTAAGGGGTTTGCTAGGTGAGGGGGACTTTTACCAATACGTCTTGAAAGTTTTTGGCGAGGTAGGGGATTCTCTACAAGAGATAACAATAAGAGATAATTCAACAATGAAGGGGTTCTGTTCACCTTTAATTGTTTTAACAGACTCGACGTTCAAGATATGCGCAGCGAAGATAAATTCGTGGATTCAGACGTGAGAGAGACTCCAACACAAGCTACGAGGGGAAAATTATCATCGCAAGAATTGGGGCCCAAATCTTTTCTCGCGGGGATGACTTGCTGAATCATCATTAATATAAAGAGAGATCACAGCGACGAGAAAAGAGTTACAGCGCTATTTGAAGTGCAGCATATGGTGTCTTCCATATGCTGCAAGTGTAACATATGGTGTCTTCAACCTTTTCTCCAATTGAGGTGTACAATTTTGAAGACGATGCAGTACTGCCTCTATTAAGTATTTCTACAAGTTACGGAAAATTTTATGGGTATTTTCTAGATCATATAAATACGCTCTTCCGATTTGAAATTGATTTTCTGATGACTTTTGTGAAAGAGTTCAAGGTCGAACTCTTCCAAGAAGCGGTAAGTTAATAGGAATAATAGCCGTGGGGAGTCGTGGTCGTAGTGGGCATCCCCTTATGAGCCGACCCCAAGGGAGGTCCTCAATATTTTTATTTTTAAGTTATTTTCTTTTATTGGAATAATGTCTATTTTTTAGGGAAGCATTTTTAGAAGGTGGAGAACTCCTTGTTCTATAAATAAGTCCTAGGGTAGAAGGTACGAGATGTTGAGTTTTGGAGAAGAAGCACTAGTTAACTAGAGTGATCTAGTCTTCTATTAGTTTTATTTCAATAAAGTAATTTTTTTTTTTTTTTGTTAATCGCTTCCGCATATTTAGTTTTCTATCAATTGGTACAAGAGCAAAAAAAATTTAGTGGTGATTTTTATAATTATTATTGACTGCTACTGTAATTTTTGCATTGCTACAGTAATTTCACCATTGTTACAGTAATTTCAGTATATGCAGCAATAATTTTGCGTCACTACAGTGGCTTTATTTTCAGTAATTTTTGTATCGTATGTAAGAGATGACAAATTTTAGTTATGCGATGTATGCTCAAGCTATTTTACAAATCGTGGAGATTAAAGCTGGTATAAAGAAAAATGGAGTCGATTAAATTTAATGGGGGAAACTGTAGTATGATCCAACACAGAGAATCAACGAATAGAAAAGCTTAACGGGTAATTGCTATTATGAGCGAAGAATGTGATGTTGTGTTAGGAAGTTCATTATCAATATCCCAAATGAGGTCACCGGTTTGGGGCGTGAAACCTACCCAATTGAATTCCTAATTATCATTAATTTAACCCAAGAAACCCTAAATCAGGCCAACTTCATTACTGCAATTTGCCAATCGGAAAGAGAGAGAGAGAGGGGTCTCCATTAACCGGAGGGAGGTTTCCATTAACCTGTAAATTGGGTCCAACGCTAGCAGCAATAAGAGAAGTGTCCCCGCAGGCCACTATTGAGGGACCAACACTGATTGCAATAAGAGAGGGCGTCAGGACGCCCATAACGTCAACGACAATGATCGTGGTAGAGAAAGAAGGGTTCAAGGTCGACAGAGAGGTCACTCTATCACTGTGCGAAGAGGTAGAGAGTCCTCCAAATTGCGTCATCGAAGTCCTTAGAGTTGATGCATTGGAGTGTAAAACCCTCATGGTAGGGATGAAAAAATAGAATCTCGTCAAGGACTAAAGGAGATGGGTTACGAGATCTATAGAAGAAGATTGAGGAATTTAGAGTTAATACGAAGCACTTGATAGGAGAGTTGAAACCGCAAATGGATCAGACTTTGAAATCTATTGCTAGTAATTTTATCGCAAAGAGGCTTTATGATGGGGTTTCTGGGTAGCATGGTATCATTAAGTGAAAGGGTGTTCCCTTGGGTTTGTATATGAGGGATGCTAGGAAAGGGAGACTTTTACCATTGCATCTTGAAAGTGTTGGGCGAGGAAGGGGATTATCTACAAGAGATAACATTAAGAGAAAATTAACAATAAAGGGGTTTTGTTCACCTTTAATAGTTTTGGTAGACTTGACATTCAGGATGTGGGTAGCGAAGATAAATTCATGAATTCTGAGGTGAGAGAGACTCCAATACTATGTACGAGGGGTGATTTTTTGCAGCAAGAATTGGCGCCTGAATCTTTTCTTGTGAGGATGACTTATCGAATCATCAGTAACATAGATAAAGATCACAACAACAAGAAAGGAGTTACATCATTCTTAAACTGTAAGATTCTAAAATTTTGGCCACTATAAGTACAACATATGTTGTGATGAGCGCAAAAAATTATGGCATTTTTAATATACTCGAACATGTATTTTACTCATCCATTATATTTAATTTTGGATACTTGTGCGCGTTTGTTTGATTGTAGCTATTGGAGATGGATATTTGAAACCAAGCTATTAAAAGTCAAGTAAAAGTGTCTCCAACAGTTCATAGCCCAAAAAGCCAAAGACACAATATATTTGGCCTCATGATTGAAGTAATATATACAAAAATATTCTCAGAGAATAAGATCAAAGAAGATATTGTATCCGAGATCCTTGATGATATTTTATATTGAAGATATATACAATAATTTCCATGAAGAAAGATCTCTACATCACTTCAGGGAATTTTATGCAAGAATCTTAGGTGATTGGTTATAATATTAAAAGAAATTATTCTTTAAAATTTAATGTATAGTTTCTAAATTTTGGTTCCTTCTCCTATAAAAAGAACCCTCCCCCTATTGTAATTGGGCATCTCATATTGGAAGGTAATAGTAAATAAGGTTAATTTTCTTGTTCTTCTTCTACTCTTTAGTTTAATTTTTGTTAATGTCTTAATTAGTTGTTAATGCGATAAAGTCTGAGATGAGTGACTAATCTCCTAGCTAAGGCTAGGATGAAGCCTCTTCTTGGATGAGCAATAGTTAGTATTAATTAGGTTCTAATTATCTATTAGTACTTTATGATTGATAAGTTAGTGTATCATATCGAAGGCTTGACCATAGCTTCGGTTTGGTGTACGATAACTTCGGATACAAACAAGTATTATTAACCGTAGACTTGATTTGGAAATCTAAAAAGAGGAAACACTAGATAACTCACTCAAGCCTAGCCATGGTTAAGTTGATAATTCTCTAAGACACTTGTCACCTTCACTTAAAAGTATAATAACTAAAGGCTTGACCATAGATTTAGTGGTTTATTTTACAATATCGTATGTGTCTTAACGCAAACATATGATGGGTAGAGATATTAGGATCTAGTTGTATAGTGATTAGTACTTTAAAAGGAAGAGGCCAAGTTCGAACCTTCGCTCTCTCTCTCTCATTAAGTTTTATAATTAGCTTTAATTTCTTTCTTTTAGATTTATCACCTCAAAAATATATATTTGTCCTAGAAAGTATTTGTTTTCCAAAACATCCTTGTGGATTCGATCCCACTCATTCGTGCTAAAATTCAACAACTATACTTTGAGCGGGTATTTTACTAGAGGACCTGAAAAAGCCTCTTATCAAATGCACCGTTGACAGGCGGGGAGGCATCGTTGAAAACTATTCCTTCTAATACCAAATTTTCTTTGTTATTTTTTATTTTTATTTTGGCAGTTTAAGCATTAAAAATTGAGTTTTTGTTTCTGGTTTTTGGTGCTACAGTAGTGATGTGGGTTTTTTAATTTTGTTAATTGGTGTACTATCAATGTTAGTTTGAATCTTTACTTCCAATTATGTAAAATAATTGGTGTTGGTGAAATAGTAAGTTGACTTCATAACTCTTGTCCATTTCTTGCCAATGATTTCAAAATTCCTTGTTTCTTGTATTGTATATTGTAGAATAGTGGGCCGGTAATGCTATTAAAGTGTGTACCAGAATTCTTCATGATTTGTGACTATCTATACTTCACAATTGGGAAATATGTTTAGTCGTATAAGAGTTACAACCATTTGAAAGAACAGTAAAGGCAGTCTCAGTAAAGGATGCTGCTGTTCATTAATCACTTGTTTTGAACGGTAGGGAAGCTAAATTTTAGACAACTTCATTCTTAAATATTTTTCCAATCTAAATTATCTTTCAAAATTGATATTATTTAATGTTCTCTCTCAACCAAGCTGAACGATATGCGCATTTGAAAATATGGACATCATATACTGCAATAAACTTAAAAATTGGATTAATATTTTTTTTATTGTCGCAAGTTAACTAACCTTTTTTCTCTTGTTTTGCAGGATAGTCACAAAGTTGGTACTCAGAGATCGTAAGGAATTTACAAAGTACATTGGCAAGCTTCAGTCTAATTGTTCTTGTGCCCCCCAAAGTGAAGGGGCAATTTCTTTCCTTCGCCCCTTAAGTGAAGCGGCGGCCACAACTTTATTGGGAAAGACTTCCCATAGGTTAGTACCTCTATAAACTTGATATCTAGAAGAGGTTCATATCCGTTCTGCCCCGGCATTAGGAATATGAAGTCGTGTAGATTGTACAAATACACGCTGCTCTAGTAAAATATTTGCTATGGTTGGATTGACCTATTATCGTGTTTAAATTTCTTTTTATTTCAACATTAGTAAAGGTAAAACTACTAGAGACTTATGGGATTTTATCACCGAAAAAGCACTCTAACAAGTGGGACCACCCATTAGGGATACAGAGAATTTCATATCACACGAAAATTGAACGTTCTGGACCTGAAAATAACTCATAATAAATAAAGTTGCAAGATTCCCACAAGATTTCATTACCTAAAGGATAGGTGTACCAGACCGGGGTTCAAACACAGGTTCGTAGGATACTGCCCCAACCTAGTACCGCAAAATACTGGTTGTTGGTTTGCGATGCTACCGTTCTGAGTATTGACGTGCGATAAGGTGACTCGCTTAGGTGTGAGCACTGAATATCTACTCTAAGCTAGTACTAGTATAGTAACGCAGAAGTGTGTAGGAAACAAAGCCTTTGACCATCCTACCCTTTGTGAACATAGAAGAATATATGGGAGACATATTTATTACTTCTTAAAAAATGTTGAAGTGTTAGATTATAGGTTTGATTGATTGTTTACTGCATTGAGTGCCAAATTTTATCACATATTAGTTTGTGCATGATCAATTGGACACGTGGAGTAAAAATGTTTAGGAAGTTTACCAGAACCTTTGCCAATTTATGGCCCACCACCTCAGCCAAAGCAGAGAGAGAGACTTCCTCGCCCAATCAACACAATATAGAACTTAGGACCCCCAATTTTGGAGGAGGGTAATCTATCTAGAGTTGACCTAATTAAGCTTCTTATTGAGCTAGAAGTTGAGTTCCCAATCATGGTTGCTGCCAAATCTTTTAGGGACTATTGGACCCTAGTGGTGAGCGATATATACCTTTGTATATCGTATTACCAGCTGTTACAACAAATCATTATGAAATCAAGCCTATTATGATCCTAATATTACCTATATTTCATGGGCTTGATTCTGAGAACCCTTATAAGCATGTCTACGAATTTAGGATTATCTGTGCGCTCTTAAAATATTTATATTTTACTAAGGATTTGGTGCGCCTTCATTTATTACAATTCTCACTCAAAGACAAGATGAGCCATTGGCTTGATTTATTAGAAGCAACATCTATCAATTCATGAGACCAAATGGAGACCAAGTTCAAAACCAAATGGTTTTCAATAGGAAAAATTATCGCTCTTAGAAATTCAATTGTTGAATTTGCTTAACATGAAAGTATATTTTTTACGAGGCATGAGAAAGATATAAGGATCTTCTTTCACAATGTCCTTATCATGGTTTTGAAAAACAACATTTAGCCCAGATCTTTTATCGTGAAATCACCTCTGAGAATCGTTATAGGTTAGAATCCATGCATAGTAGAAAATTCTAGGATCTTGAACCTGATAGATCTTATGAGGAGTTTAAGACATTTGCCGAGAACTCTCAGCAGTAAGATTTTGATCCACATAGAAATGTTCGTACAACCAAGAAAGGTGGCTTATCCAAAGTGAGTGAGGGAATTCCAATAAAATCCCAATTAGATACTCTTATCCGAAAATTCGAGGCTGTCTATGAATCAATCTAAGGGTAGTGTGAACCAAGTTCAGTAACGGGGTTGAACTATTTGTTGTGATGTCACCCATGTAACTCAAATGTGTCCTATGTTCAATAAATCAAGAGCAAGTGAATACTTTGAATAATAGCTAAAAGAGATCATTTGACCCGTACAAGCCAACTTGGCAAACCACCCAAATATTTTGTGGAAGAACAACCAACCCAGTTTAGGTTTTGGAGAGCCACAAACCTTAGGTCATAATTTACCTAGAAATCCTCATTTTTGGTCTTATCCTCAGGCATCTCAGCAATCCTTTCAGTCATCCAAACAGTTCCTACCCACTCAACCTAAGCCATCTTTGGAAGATACCATTTATCTCTTCATGCAGCAATAAATAAAAAGTAAAAAATAGGCACTGTAATTTCAGTAACAAATAATACAATTCCAGCAACAAACATTATTAAATCAAAACTCTACATCCCAATCGATCTCTAATCTAAAGACTTAAATAGGGAAATAGAAAATGCATGAATGAGAGAACACCAGGTAAACTGCCTAGCCAACCTGAATTTAATCCCAATGGACCACCTGGGTTTGAGCCTAACTTGATTCCCAATCAACTTAATGCCATTACCATCATTCGTAGTAGTAGAAAAATTGATAATTGAGTTGAAACACCAAGGGTTAAGAGACTACCTGTTATGATTGAGGATGAAGTATGTACAAATGAACCAGTGGTATTTAGCACCCAAGATCCTTCTAAAACATCTAAAGAGTTGTCTACTTCCTCTATTCCTGTATCTAAGGCTAATTTTGGGCCAAAAGTACCATATCCGCAATGCCATCTTCCAGCTAACAAAGGGATACAATTTGATAAAATATTGGATACATTTAAACAAGTTCATCTAAATATTCCAGTACTCGATGCAATCATGCTTATCCCTGCTTATGCCAAATTTCTTAAAGATGCATGTACTAGGAAAAGGAAAATCAATGTGCGCAAGAAAATCTTTTTGACTAAAACATTAACCCCTCTAAAGCTTTGTGATCTTGGAAGCCTGACCATCCCTTGTAAGATTGGAGATCATAAGGTAGATAGGGAATTACTTGACTTAAAGGGCTAGTGTGAATGTTTTTCCATACTCAGTTTATCAGGAATTAGGACTTGAAGAACTAAAACCCTCCCGGATGACACTTCAATTGGCTGACAGGTCAATACGATACCCACGTGGTATCCTTGAGGATATTTTTATTAGAGTTGATACTCTTATTTTTCCTGTGGACTTTATTGTTTTACATATTGAAGATGTCATGAATCATAGCTGTGAGATCCCCGTCATAATGGGCCGCCCTTTCCTTGCGACTGCTCATACCATTATTAATTGCTTTAATGGGGTCTTACGACTATTAATGAGAGACATAAAGATCAAACTTAATGTTTTCAATAATAATACTCAAGTCCCTTATTCTGACGACATGACAGAGCTGAATATGATTGACTCCCCAGTTTACAACTTATTCCCTAAATCATTTTCTGAGGATCGTTAAAGATTTTAACGCCATACTCGACTCGACTCCTATTTTTAACATGTCCAAATGGAGACCTAGACTAAAACCTCTTAAACCATCAAGTAGTTTACCTATTCTATCCACTATTAAACCACCCCAGCTGGACCTCAAGCAATTACCCAATACTCTCAAGTATGCCTTTCTTGGTGATTTTGAAACTCTACTTGTGATAATATCTTTCAATATAGATACTGACCAGGAAGGTAGACTGTTGAGTGTCCATAGAAAACATAAATCAGCCATAAGGTGGTCTATAACAGAGTTAAAGGGAATTAGCCTGGCCGTGTGCGTCCATTGCATCAATCTCGAGGAAAGTATTAAAAATTTGCACTAGATGTAGCGGCGTTTAAATCCAACTATGCAGGAGGTGGCTAAGAAGAAAGTTCTCAAGCTATTAGACTTGGGTATCATATACTCTATTTCAGATAGTAAGTGGGCCAACCCTATTCAAGTTGTACCCAAGAAATTTGGGATTACTGTAGTCAAAAACGAGAATAATGAATTAATCCCTGCCCGTATGACCACTGGGTGGCATGTTTGTATCGATTGTAGAAAGTTGAACATAGTCACTATGAAAGATCATTTTCCTCTTTCATTGATCAAATACTTGAACGATTAGCTGGAAAAAGTCATTACTATGTTCTTGACGGTTATTCTGGATATAGCCAGATCACCATCGCTCAAGAAGATCAGAAGAAAGCCACATTTACATCTCTCTATGGGACTTATGCAACTTGGTTTGTGCAATGTACCTGTTACATTTCAACGTTTTATGATGAGCATATTCTCTGATATGGTTGATAAATTGATCAAAATCCTCATGGATGATTTTTTAGTGTTTGGTTCCCCTTTTGATGAATGTTTGCACCATTTAGAGCTCGTGCTAGAACGATGTACATAAACCAATTTGGTATTAAACTGGGAAAAGTATCACTTCATGGTAACACAAAGGATAGTTCTTGGGCATATCATCTCCAACAAAGAGATAGAAGTTGATAAGGACAAAATTGATATTATTTCTTCCTTACCTCCTTCTCAGATGGTTAAGGCCACTCGATTATTTATAGGCTATGCGAGGTTTTATCGTCGGTTCATAAAAGATTTTAGCTAAATTTCCCAGCCCTTATGCAATTTACTTGCTAAGGACACTGATTTCCACTTTGACGATGAATGTTCCAAAGTTATGAGAATCTCAAACTTCAAATAACTTTAGCCCCAATCATCAAACCGCCCAACTGAGATCTTTCATTTAAATTAATGTGTGATGCCTCTGACTATGCTATTGGAGCAGTTTTAGGGAAAATAGTAGATAAAAAGCCTCATGTTATTTACTATGACATTCACGCATCCAATGAAGCACAAATAAATGACTCCACCGCTGAGAAGGAGTTACTAGCCATTGTGTTAGCATTTGAAAATTTTGGTCATATCTTGCTAGGTCCAAAATCATTGTCTATGCCAATCATACGGCCTTAAAATATTTGTTATCCAAAAAAGACGTCAGGCCTCGGTTAATCCAATGGATCCTCTTATTACAAGAATTTGATATCAAAATTCGAGATAAGGAAGGTGTTAAAATTGTTGCAGCAGACCTTTTATCCTGACTTCTGATCGAAGGCGGTGATGATCTTCTCCCTATCTTAGAGACATTTCCTGATGAACAGCTCATGGCTATTATACTACTACCTTGGTATGCCAACATTGTCAATTATCTTGCTACTGAACGATTACCTGACTACTAGTCTGAGAAAGATAAAACCAAATTTCTGCACAAGGTTAGACGTTTCAGTTGGGACAATCCTTATCTGTATAAATTTTGTTCAGACCAAGTTATTAAGAGATGCAGTCTAAATGATGAGTTCCAGAGCGTATTCATGATTTGCAACATCTATGCCTGTGGAGGGTATTTCAGTGCCAAGAAAATAGCTGTAAAAATTCTTCAATCTAGTCTTTATTGGCCTACCCATTTCTCGGGAGGATGACTTGCCAAATCGCCAGTAACATAGAGAGAAATCACAATGACGAGAAAGGAGTTACAACATTCTTTAAAGTGTTATATTCCAAAATTATGGCAACTACAAGTGCAGCATATGGTGTCTTCAACTTTTTGACCAATAGAGGGGTACTTTTTTGAAAACGATGTAGTACTCCCTCTATTGGGCATTTTTACAACTTACGAAAAATTTATGGGTGTTTTTCAAATCATATAAATGCGCTCTTCCGATTTGAGATTTATGTCTTGAAGATTTTGGTTAAAGTGTTTGTGGTCGAACTCTTTGATGAAGGGGAAAGTTGATAGGAATACTGGTCATGGGGAGTTGTGGCCGTAGTGGGCATCCCCTTAGGAGCCGGACCCTAAGGAGGCCCTCATTGTTTATATTTTTCAGTTATTTTCTTTTATTGGAGTAATGCCTATTTTTGACACTACAACAAAAATGAGTTTTTATGTCACTAGTTTAACTTCATTTATACATATTATGACGTAGTAAGTCCAATTTTGCGTATCGTCTCCATAAGTTGTTTGGATACAACGTCAGTTCCCCAAAAAGTGACGTTGTTTACTTTTTCCATGTGTATTACATCACTTTAGGTAGTGACATAAAAGAAAAATTGAATTCATGTCAATTATATAATATTATTTATGTCTTTGCATTGTAACGGATGTTAAATGGTTTTAGCTAACCTTTGAGGGCTTGTATTTTGGAGAGGATGTTTTTATCTTAGCACAAAACTTGAAGAGAGGCAAAGGATAGAAACCAGAGTGGAGCATGTTTGATCTCCAAAGTGTCTTCGTTACCCTTAAAAGAAAATCTTCTACTCCCTCCATCTAATCTCTGAAGTTGCTTTTTTCTCTCTCTCTCTTTCTCTCTCAAATCTTACAGAGCCACCAACTTCTGCAACTCATTATCAAAGCCATATAACTCCATAGAAGGTAAGCAAAAATGCATAATTTTCCATCTTTGTCCTCTCTATTTGTTTGGGGTTTGCTTTGATTATGTTAAAATTGACCCAACTTTGGTGTCTTTATACTGTTTAGAAACCCTTAATTATAGAGCGATTTAATTCTTGATTATTATTTAAAGTCGCCCCAGTTAGTAATTTAAATATTTGAATTGCAGCTGAGATAGAATTATAAAACCCCAACTTAGTATTTGTTGCTGACCTAGGGTATTTTGCTTTCGTAATTTGGTAGATTTAAGCATATTTATATGGGTGTGATTTAGACCAGACTTAGAAGTCCAAAAAGCTTGTAGAGTTTCAACATGAAATGGAGCTTATCGAAAAATACTAAGTGAGTGTTTGGCTTAGTCCTATAAAAAGTTAAGAAGCTGAATTGTTGTAAAAATAAGCACTAAGCTATTTTTTGAACTACACTTATTGAGCAGATTTACCTCATCTCCTGTGATTTTCTTAAATCTGGGTGTATGGTTTTGAGGGTTTGTCAGCCATCTCCTGCTGCTAGAGTACATGTTGCAATCTATTTATATTTTTTAATCTATTATCCAATATCTAATATAGTTTATAGGAATTGGATTTCTAATTTTTGTTGAAATTTGGGTTTTTATTTCGTAATCTCCTTAGTTTATTTCAATTGCAATTTCTTGCTTTATTATTCTATTTTAACTGGTGGTATCAACTTCAGGGATTAGTTTGAATTCATAAATTTGATCTTCAACGTATAAAGTATACAATAATCAACAAGGTTAAATAAACATCTTTTTCCCTACTGTTTTAGATTTTTTTTTCCTATCGTTATACTTGTGGCATATTTTGCTACTACTTTCTATTATCAGCTACTTACGATGTAGTAATTTGAATTTAGATGAGTTGAAGGATAATGTTGAGATATCATCACTGGAGATTCAAGCTAAGCTTATATTGAAAAGGCGAGTTCAACTCTGGTATTTCTTATTTTCTTATGGTTCAAAAACATGTGTTTGACATTACATTTTGGTCTTGCTTCAAAGTACAACATGAATATAGGGGGCTTTGCTTTCTTAGTATACAGTAGTACTATCTATCTTTTTATTAATATAAAGTTTTATGATACATAATCATAGATAGTAAGCAAGATGCTTACATACTTTATATCAACTGTCCATTCATCATTTTGTTCATGTGCTAAATTTTTATTCTTTTATAACTTTATAGGACATAGACACATGATTCCTTTCCCCCATTATTGTAAACAAGGCAGCATATTGACATGTCTCACCATGTCATAATCTTATTCAAGCTTTTAGTTACTTCAAGATAGCATTTAAATCATGTGCTTGGGAGTTAGATAGGTTACCATTTCTTTTTCCGTTGGTCCATATGTATATTAGAGAGCTTTGAGTGCTCTACTGAGCTTTGATTTTGGGTAAAGTTGCCTGAAATATAACATTGTGGAGGTCAGGTTTAATGATTCATTCACTTTCAAGCTTTTTTGGGGGATAAAATGGGATTTAATTCGTACTCTAATACGGATTTCTTATTTATTATCCAAGATCCAATGGCAGGGTAGCTCATATCAGTGGGGGCAGTTCTTGCATCAATATTTATTTTTTGATAAGCTTGATTTGATGAAAGCCTTGCCTTTTTGTACATACCTCTACGCCAAACTTGATTAACTTTTGATGTAGTATCTTGTTTTTATAGTCTGATGTCAAATACAATTTTATTGCGATCTTATTATTATAATCTGATGTTTTATTATTGCCTTAACCATGACAGCACCAAGCATAATCATTTGCAAAATTATCATGGACTTCATGTGATAAAATTGAAATTGATGACTGTGTTCATAAAAAATATGCCAAGTAAGTCGATCAAAGTTTATAGTTACATATTTTCCATAAATGATCCCATATAAAGCATTTAGTTTGAAAACTTGTGCAATATGAGGTTCTTACTTAGACTCATATAAAATTTTTTGATCTTGGCGCTATAATTGGAGTTAACACCTACTCTTGGGTTTTTGCATGTTCATAATACATGGAAAGGATTTTAGAAAAGAGTAGAAGCCCACTACGACTTGTTGGGCTATGCTCTTATTAGCCTAGATTATTTAATATAAGAAAATTTATTTATCAGAACTCATTATATTGTTACTCTTTTTGCTTTTTTATTAAATTTAATTATTCTGAATAAGTATTTGATGTTAATTTCATAGCTTTAATGTTGTTGACTCTTTTTTTTTTTTATAGAATTGTAGTTTTGTATATATTTACTCCAAATAAAGAGGTTAATAAGGTAAATTAGAGGGACGGATATGGAGAGAGAAGAAACTAGGGAGGGAGGGAAAAGGAGAGAGAGAAGATGGGGAGGGAGGTGTGTATAACTAGTTTTTTTGTTTTGTTTTTGAAAAACTATCAACATCATTTTCTAAATGACGTAATAGCTTTGGATGGTTTTTCTACATCAAATCTTTGATGGCATTGAAACTCCATTCACGTGACTTTGAGAACATAAAGATGTCATTTATTCTGGTCATTTATGTTTCTTAAAAGGTGACGAAGATATTCAAGACTTTCCACATCATCGAGGTCAACGTCAGTTGAGAAAATGACTTTGTTGCTCTTCCACATCATTTTTTAGTGACGTAGAAACCCATATTTGTTGCATTGTGGGAAGTGTTTTTAGAAGGAGGACTCCTAGTTCTATAAATAAGTCATAGGGCAGAAGATATGGGAGGTTGGGTTTTGGAGAAGACGCCCTAGTTAAGTAGAGTAATTTACTCATTTTTTAGTTTTAGTTCAATCATGTAGTTGTTTTCCTTTTTGCTAATCGCTTCTGTATATTTAGTTTTTTTTATGAAATATAACCATGAATTTTAGTTCTAATAAAAGAGCATAAGTATCAAATTTCAAATATCTAAACTAGACCTACAAAAATCGCAAAATGGAGATGGTTTTATAAAGCATCAATTAGAAATTTGATGAACATTGCAATAATTAATTTAAAAATTGAAAATAAATAGTGAATCAAACTTAAATTAGCTTGAGATAGGTTTATAGGTCTAGTTGCCACGAATCTAAACAAAAGCAAGGGTTATTTAGGAGTTACAGATAGAGAGACCTATATTATAGATTCTACAATCTATATCTTTCATACAAGTTTAGGACAAAATAGGGATTTTACTAAGAAAGAGTAAAGGCTCAATGGTGGGCGAGAGTGAGAGAGAAAGACAGAGAGAATACAAAGGTAATGTAAACCAAGTTGCGGTTTCAAAACAAAATTTAGAAACCGACACATAAAAGAGTCGAGAAAATGTTTATAAATGACAGTTAAAACCATCAAACATTTAAGCAACAATTAGAGTAAACTACGTCGTATTTATCCATTTGTGTTAAATATATTTGGTGTTAACTTGGTTATTTCAGCGATAAATAAAATAGTTGTTAATGGTTGCGTACAAATGTTGCTAATAGCCAATTTTCATGCAGTCATGCAAGCATACATTCTTGGGCGGGCTATACCAACCAAGATGGAACGGTCTAATGGAAGAATGGATCCAAGTGAGCATATTTCCCTAGTTCATGTATAGTTAAGATTTACAGCATGAACCACATAAGCGCAAGTGTTGCCTGATCTCGTCAAAGCTGACAGTGGGAGTTTCGTAATGGTTCCAAGACCTTAGTCCTTATACAATCTCATCCTTTGAGTAGTTGTAATTCAGGAGAATCTGAAGATCAAACCCCTTAAAAAGATGCCAACTCATTCAAATGAGCTATCCTTGGAGTCATTCAAGCATGATATGATGAAAGTAAAGCCAATCTGCTTGGATAACTATGAGTTCAGAAAACCAATTTAATCGATCTTCTTTTCCAGGCTTAAATTGGCTTATCGTTCGAACAATTCTTCTTGTCATTATTTTTAGGCTTAATTGAGTTAGTCATTCGAACAACCTATGGGTTCGTTCGACCGACTATCATAACTTCTTGTTATTTTAGTACGTTCAAGGGTGTATTTGTTATATTTTGTGAGTAGGAAACTTGGAACCTTCATAGAAGGACAAGGTTAGGCAAGATAAAAAACTCCAAGTTTTGTAATCTAGAACTTAGGGTTTAAAAGGAGGAATTTGATTGGAATCAATCCATTGACCAATTGAAGCTCTTATTGAGAAATTATCTTGCTAAATTGTGCTCTTCATTTAATTCTTCGATTAAGAATTCCTTTTATTTGATTGTGATTTAAGTGGTATCAAATTTCAAGTTACGATTCACGGGGGGTTTTTGGTTTATGGTCTTTTCACGTGAATGACACATGCAATCAAGGGAGATTTTTGTGAGTTTGTTAAAGATTTACATAAACCTAACTTGAAGAAGGTAAATTCAGAGATGGGCGATTCTGAAGATCGACTCATCAAATTCAAATTTTAGGTTTCTGACCTAACTACAACTCAAGGGGAGTTGGTAGAGTAATTACGTCTCATGAACATCACGAAAGCATCCGCATTGACAAAATGATAGGAGCGTATGAAGAAGAAAGGAGTTACAGAGGAGGAGAGAGACGAGGGTAACAAGGAGGAAAATAGAGATTCTTGTGATACAAAATCCGTAGAAGAAAGATCAGTTATTGGTAAGTCCATGAATCATATGCGTAATATCCGTATCGATTTTAAAATTGAAATTACAGTATTTCACGGGCCAATCGATGCCAAGAAATTAGATAACTGTTTATATAGGCCAAAGACCTACTTTTTAGCTTATAAATATTCAAATGCTTAAAAAATATGCTTATTAACATTAAAATCTACAGGTCATGCACTCATGTGGTGGAAAGTCCTATAAGAAATGTCATGTAGTAGGAAGTTTGAGTTCTAAAGAATTCAAGATTTTAGTTCGGAAGCAGTTTTATTTGATTGGGTATGAATAGGAGAGATGGTTCCATTCGCACCAAAATTATGGGCTTTCCGTACAAGAGTTCACAACAGAGTTTGATAACCAAGCTTTGGTTTTGGACATTGATATGAATGAGTATGAGGTATTAATGAAGTATATGGGGGGTTTGTTGGAGCCCATCAGAAGGGAATTGAAGCTCTTTCCTATGGCCAATATCGAAGATGAATCCGTGAAGGCTATTGCCATTAAAGGAAAATACTTTACTAGTGACAAGAAAGATAATGAGGAAAAATTGACGTACAAGTCTAGCTGGAAGAGCGAGCATTAGGGCGAGTCCAAAGGAGATGGATCTTCGTCCAAGGAGAATTATTTCAGTCATTGTAAGGCAAGTGGGCATTTTTCAGATAAATGTTAGCAATTTCACCTGGAGCTTAGGCCAAAGGAGGAAAAGAGCAAAAAAGAGAGATATGCACTAGCCGCGACGGGTGTTGACCTCCCAGATTTAGATAAACCAAGTCGTAAGTTTACTCTTATGTTTTAGCAGATTATGGCTATCAAGGAGGCAAGTTGAGATGAATTTTTAGTAGAGGCCATTGTTGATTTAGGTAGGCAATTTTTATTTATTTTTGAGGCGTTAGTGAAGAAGATGGGTTTGAATACTAACGCTTATTCAGAGCCGCATGGTTTGGGGTGAATTCTGAAAGAAGTAGAGTTGAGGACCATGAAGTAGTGTACATTCAAGTATATGATCACTAAAATGTTTATTAACGAGGTGACATGTGAGGTAGTTCATTTAAATGCGTACGAAATCATCTTGGGTAACCCTTATATTTGGGACTGAGATGCGATTTATTAACGTAGAGCTCGCAAGTATCATCTTGTGAAGGAGGGAAATGAGTTCCATATCAATACTTGTAAAAAGCATGCCACAACAAAGAATTTAGTTACGGCAACTCAAGTGAAGAGGTTGGTTAATGCGAGCGGCAAGTTTGTATTATTGGTGCGAGCACTTCAAGAGGTACGTCAGCTTAGGTATTGTCCGTAATGGTAATGTCCCTTAAGCAAAAATCCAAAATTGGGAAGTTGTAAGAGTAGGTTGTGGTACATTCCAATTTGAAACTGTTATAATTTTTAGCTACACTGTCCAAGCTACAACAAGCTCGCTATATGCAGTAAATGTCATATCTACAACATTTCACCTTAATTATTAAGTATAGGAAGGGAGTGGAAAACAAAATGGCTGGCAGGTTATCTCGACCCGTATTACCAACTATTTCCACTATATTGGCTGCTTTGCAGATACAACCTATTGTTCCGTCTGAGTAAGTTATAGGATATGATGCTTACAAAGAGCTCAGTTTATTTCACCAGAAGTGACTGTAAGGCAAGACATGTGAGTATGAATTGATGAAAACTTAAGTGAAGTATAAGGCTCGACACGACAAGCATCGGGTTGAGTGTACCTTTCAAGAAGATGACCTAGTTTAGATGTATTTCAGTAAGGAGCGACTAAAGGGAAAAGGTAAGAAGCTCAAGCTGATCTATTATGGTCTGCTTACGATACTCAATAAGATTGGTGACAATGCATTCCAATTAGATCTTTTACCATTTATGAAGATATATTCGGTGATTAATGTCGAGCATTTGAAACAATTTGAGACGTCTCTTCTAGATGAAGACTCTACAATTGATGCTGGCCTACCGTCAATTAATGACTTATGGATTAAAAGAAAAGACCCATTGCAGGAGGATAGTATTCTAAAAAGGAAGGTTCATCCTACAAGACGGGGAGTTATCAAATCGGTCAGAGTTGGGAAGAATTGTCAACTACCTAGCAATTCAAAGTGGTATAATAGGGAAAAGGGCATGGCCGCTTTCCCTCATCTCTTGTTCTAGCTTGAGTAGAAGTTTAAGGGTCGTGAAGGGGGGTGCCATGATCCAGGATGGTCTAAAGATCATACCCCTTAAAAGGATGTCAACTCGTTTGAACGAGCCTTGGAGTTGTTCGAACGAGATATGAGGAAATTAAAGCTAATATATCTGCCTTAAGTTTTAGGCTTAAATTGGCATGGCATCCGAACAACATTTGGAGTCATTCGAATGATTCTGGGTTCAAAAGAATAATTTGATTTGTCTTTTTTTTAAGGCTTAAATTGGTTTGTCGCTCGAACGACATTTGGTGTCGTTCAAGCGACTGTGGGTTCCTGAAGACAAGTTCTGCCTATATTATTCTTAGGCTTAATTGAGCCAGTCATTCGAATGACCTATGGGTTTATTTGAACAACTATTATGACTACTTGTTACTTAATGCGTTTAAGAACATATCTATCATATTTTGTAACTAGAAAACTTGTAACCGTCATAATAGGGGAAGGCTTGGCAAGATAAAAGAATCCAAGCTTTGTAATATAGAACTTAGGGCTTAAAAAGAGAAATTTAATAGGAATTAATCCATTGAGCAATTGAAGCTCTTATTGGGACATTATTGAGCCAAATTGTGTTATTCATTTAATTCTTCGATTATGAAGTTCTCTAATTTGATTGTGGATTAAGTTGGCATCATAATCTGTGATTAAATATATACACAACCAGAAGGAGATGAAGTAACCGGATTAAATATATACACAACCAGAGGGAGATGAAGTAACTGGCTCTTCCTTGTTCTTGTTTATATGAGAGGTCGGGAAAACCATTGAATCTTTTATGAAAACATTTAAGGATGAGCTCATCATTATGAAGAGGGTAGGTACTGAGACAGCATACCTATATTTATGGGGGTTGTCTTCCCGGGCCAAACTTACGAGAACATTACACAAGACAAGACAGATAGCCTTAAAAATTGTGAATCAGAAAGTAAGGAAATATAAAAACTTAAAATCAAGCAACATGTCCCTGGTGTCCGGGATGGCATCCATGTTAAATATTGCCTCACCCCTGACCACAGTAACATGACCATCGACAGCCAAACACCAGAGGGAGATCATCGAGAGGCAAGGAAAATAAGAAGATGCCCATAATGAGGAGAGGATGGTCAGACCTAAGGGGTATGTCTATGTCACCTCAAGGAATGGGGAAATCTAATGCAGAGAAATTGCCAAGGTACTCACCTAGTGAATTGCCATGGTACTCACCTTGCCGATCTATTGAAGATCATCAAGTCGAAGCCTTGGCACTAGAAACTGGACACATAACAGGATCGACCTCCGAGGCCATATCAACCACACCATGAGATACATGATCATGATACCGAGCGATGTTGCACCTTCATCAATATGAAGGAAGGATGGTTCTATAAGGAAAAGTATACCCAG
This sequence comes from Kingdonia uniflora, assembly GCA_014058105.1. Classification (NCBI taxonomy): domain Eukaryota; kingdom Viridiplantae; phylum Streptophyta; class Magnoliopsida; order Ranunculales; family Circaeasteraceae; genus Kingdonia; species Kingdonia uniflora. The sequence goes on along the minus strand of JACGCM010002212.1, from coordinate 1,556,767 downwards.
TACCCACTTACCACAGCATAACTTACTAATTTTCACCAATATTCCATTTAACATTGAATTATTTTTTTTAACGTTAGTCGCGATGGTAATCTTAATTCCTAGTTTCAAAATGATTTTATGTGGTATGTTTAAGATCCATGCTTGTCCAATGAAGTAATCAAGGCAAGTGAGTTCTAATGTCGGTGTGTCTCGAAATATTTTTTAACTCTTCTGATACATCAAATATTTGGTCTCTCACCCTTAATTAAGGGCCACGTGGCAAGAGAGTAAAGAGAAAGCTAACTATGACTTTTAGAGTATTGTTTCTGTTAATGAGAGGGAAAGTTTGAACCTGGTTTGCGTGAGGACGTATGCACCTACCTATATGTGAGACCCCTCTAAGAATGTGACATGCGTCATTATATAAGTTACTTGAAACAAATTAAATCTCATATCTTTCTCTACCATTTGTAATCCTCTGGTAACAACGTAAGAAAATTTTAAATTAACACAACTAACACTTGCCAAATTTAATATTTTGAAGATATATATTAAGTAAATCATCCCTTTTGTTATATAATATTCACAAGATGACCTTCCTTCCTTTTGTGAACGAGAATAGCATATACAAAATATTCATGATACTTCAAGTTAGAATAGTGTCTTAACTTTTACAAAATTAAGAAGAAAAAAGAACAAACATTCAAAACTTTACGAAAATTTTTGCAAAGTTCAACGACACAAGAATTTACAAAAGCTTCTATTGTTTTTGACCTACACATTAATTTGGATACAAATTATGGTTGCTTTCAAGATACATTTCTTTTACCGTCATATTGGTTATGCTATTAGACGTGTTCATATTTAAGGGTGCAATGAAAGTTACGTTACTGTCATATAAGCCTTCAACTACAAGTCTTAAGGAGATAAATCCATAAATTTATAAGGGTCTTTGTATAATATTTCATATTATTTTATTTAAAAGTGGAGAAAAGTAATGTAATATTCAATATAACCTTTTATATTTAATATGTTACGGCCCAAATTCCAATATTTAGCAAACTGAACTAATAACTAAAATTCGAGGACGTATAGGTCCCCACAAATAACCAGGCCAAAATAAAGTTAAGCTCAGTAATCTATTGGTGCACAATACAGAGTAATAAAAAATAAAAACAACAGGGGAAGAAAAGTATAATGGTAACTATACTAAAATTACTTCAAACCTCAACAGGTTATAAAAACAACAATCTCATGAACAAAAGCTCTCACAAGTACATCCAAACTGTAATCCAAAACAATAACAGAAAATCAAAACATCAGCTTTAGCTCTTCAATAGGATTTCCTCAACATAACCGTTACATCTCAAGATCTGAAATGTTTATATTGCGAGTATGAGCAAACGGCAACTCATAAACTTCCCAAAATAGCTAAACTATTATACCGACTAGCGAGAAGATAATAGTATTAGTAAGATATACAAATTCGTTAATGATAAAATGATATATGCTAATGATGCTAAAGATGTCTAATCAAGATGTACAACAAACCAAATTTAATAAACATAGTAAGCTAAAAAGTCAGATGCAAAGGAATACTAAGACAATAAACTACACTTCGAGTTAATGAGAGGCACTAAGAAGAATCATCCTATGATTTGGTTGATCAACCGCTAGCGTATGACTTAGACGTTTAACAAGATCAATATTGGATACAAAGGGTTCAATTTATGTCAAGCTTGACCAAGTTAAGGATATTTCACTGGATCAGAGTATTCAAGGAGTTTCAACCCAAGGAGCTTAGATGTCGTCACTTTATTTTAATTCCAAAGAATTTCAACCTCACGAAGGATAAGATGGGTACCAAAGGAGAAATATCCCATACCATCCCACACTCTAGGATGAGTACCATAGGTATGATAATAACCTACCCAAACTTGCCTACTATTTTAGCCTGAGCTAGAAATCCTCGTAACCTATCGGAGGATAGTCAATTTTGAGTTGGTTTATGTATATGACTTCATTATCGAAGATATCAACTTAAGGAGTCTCTATGATTTCCAAATGCAAACATGATTACCATCAATTGCTTGAGTACAATAGTAGTTAATGCAGGCTAGTGCACATGGGATAGCCTACATCTTTCTGACAAGTAGTCAATAATCCCCAAGAATAAAGTTTACAATCTCAACTCTTTAACAGCTATGTACTTAAGAATCCAAAACAGATGGACAAAAATCCTACTAGGTTTCAACATCAATGGTGATAGTACAGACATCGAATAACAAGTTGACACTCAAGAACAAAGCCACGGGAACGCTCAGACAAGGATAATTTCCTAAAACTAACTAAGAAGTCAAAATAGCTTAACAGAGTAGCTTTATAAGCTCGGTGAATCATTAGGACAGTAAGTGTCATGGCACAAGGAGTCAATAATCCTAAAGTAAACTATCAGATGTTAGACACCAACAATCGACTATACTCTGGATAAACTATCGGTTCATAACAAACAGCTAAACAATCCAATATTTATAGTGCTCATAGTCCTCGTTTCTTGCTCATCAAAAGAGTAACAATACATTAACCACACTGGATAACAGAACCCAACGTTCTCGTATTAATTACCAAATCCACGACAGTGCACAAGGAAAAAGCCACAAGAACACAGAGAATGCCTAAAATAATTTTAAGACCAAAAGAGACAATAACTTTAAGTAGACAAGCTCAAAACCAAAGAATATGTCATTCGAAAGTTATATCGTCTAAGCGACTTGATATGGAACCATAAACTATATATTAGGATCTTACTACGTTATTAGTTTCCAGGGACGAAGCCATGAGGATAACGTAGACAAACCCAAATAGATAGTGCCTATTCCATCCCGTGTCATATCACGCAAATCATAGATCTCATGTTCCCTAATAAAAGCATAAATTGCCCTACCAGGTTTTTTTTTTCTATGATCATTCTAGGATTCATTCGCTTCCTTTTCCGTTATGGTAGGGCTACCAAATGACCTTCCCGTAACTGGTGGAGGATTCGAAGTGACTTGGCCTTATAGACACCAACACTATAGTTGCCTGTGCTTAAAATTACTTCTGTGAGCATGCTTTGTGCTTCCATCACTCGTCGTTTCTAGTCACATCTATGAAATGTGGCTACAGTCTAGTTTGACATAATTTAAATTACACATTAAATAATTTTTCTTATATGCTCAACATTTCTTTCATTTGTCCGCACAAGTTGTACGGTCAAGTTCCCCATTCGATTAGGTGCTGTAGGTGTCACGCCCCAAAATCCAATCATCGGTAGCTTGACCAATAACTAGATTCGAAGTTGTGCAGGTCGGGGAATCCAAAGATTCTACCCCACAAATAGCCAAGCCGTAGAGAAATTTAGGCTCGGATATTTACTTATAGCAATAATCATCAGAGTAAAGAAAGTATAATAACAACATAGCGGAAGCGAAATAAATATACACATATCTGACTAAAATATATGCAATGTCCAGAATAAAGTATAGCGACATATGCTGAGATCACATACAAGAAAGTCTAAACAAAGAAGATCTGCAGCAAAAAAAATAAGCTTCAATCTGGCTGAACCTCGCAGCAATCCAAGCTACTCAACCTCAGAAATGGTTAAAATTATGAGAGTGAGCAAACCACGGCTCACTAAAACCCAACAAAGCTAAATAACCTACTAATAAGATAAGTGCTGAAGAAGAGAGAGAAGTGAATGATATAGAATAATATAAGAGGAGATATAGAATAATAACTAGGTAACTGTAATCCAAGTAAAGAGTTATAAGATAAGAGGAATTGAGATAAGAGTTAGAGAAAGGAATAGCGATAAGGAAAAGATCAGAGGAATATATGTATGAAGTGATGATGATATGTCATGTAAAGATGAGCAGGGAGATTCCCATAAATATCCCCTATAACAGAATGATTTAATGTTTTAAATATATTTGCAATCCTATTATAATATTGGTTGATCAACCGCTAACATGTTTACTTAAAGAGATTTGCTAAGGGGATACACAGGCATGATTTCTTGTCTTGCTCGCATGATTTCTTGTCTTGCTCGACCAAGCTAAGGATATTATCTCACTTGATCAGAGTGTTCCGGGCATTGCGACCCACGGAGCCTATCGTCCGAACTCTCAATAGTATTCCAAGGAATTACAACCTCAACGAGGACTAAGTTCACACCATTCCGACTCTGTCTCATACCATCCCACACACCCGAATGGGTGAACAGGTATAATAGTGCCAGTGCCAACTCACCTACTATTTTATCCCGATTAAGGACATCTTAGAACCTCTCGAGGGTTAACTGATGCGGAGTTCTTTTGCGTATCCAATCTCAATTAGTTATAAGGTTTTAAAAGATTTTAAAAGGTGGGACAGATCTCGAAGATCAAAATATAACAGCCGTTAACCCGGCAGCAATCATAGGATAGCCACCTGCCTCAGAGTATGGCAATAATCCTAAACATAGATGAACTATGACTTTACCGTCATAACATCCAAAACGCATCAGTCTCTCAAGACTGGAACCCAGTGTACAAATAAACCATCAAAATAATGCACAGACAGTTTCTAACCAAGCTCAACGACCAACACAAACAAAAAACCAAGTCACAGAAATAACTAACAGGTTTAATAACTACATAGGAGAATATATATATGCTATACTATAGTTAATTCACATACAGCTCTCTAATACAGATTAATCACTCAAAAAAAACACTAATCAACTAGTAGAAGGAATTTAGGAATGAAGGGAACTCACCGGATAATAATGCACGAATTCCGCGCTAACCAAAACGGAACTCTGAACCCAGAATCACGATGAGGTAAACAGAACACTGAGCGAGCTATATCAATCCACCAGGGTAACAAATAAATAATCAATTCGAGAAATCAAATAATAAACTAAACCGTATAAATCAACCCACGCCAAATTGAGCAAAAATGGACGGAAAGGAATAGAGAATTTCTCACCTAGGATAATGGCGAAGATCACGGCGAAGCTTGGCGAGGAATCTGAAGCAAGGGAACGGATTAGATAAGAGTTTGGGGAAGAGGGGAGGATTTGAGTTTGGGAAGGATTTGGGTTAGATTTTGGGAGAGGAGAGAGAGAGAAAAAAAAAAGTTTTAAAACAACCAAAACCCGTTTTTAGGCTTGAAAGGAAAAGCTGATTTTTTTGTTCACCAGAAATATTCGAATATTTTTCCCTTGCCAAAAATATTCGAGTATGATAAAAAAATATTCGAATGTATTTTCTCTGCAAAAAATATTCGAGTAAGATAAAAAAATATTCGAACAGAGGGAATCTTATCTGAACAGTGAATTGAAACTGTAAGAAGGAAAACCCTGAAAAACCTAACGGCCAACCCTAGACACCCCAGAATCATACCAAACCACCGGCACCACCACACAAACACTACTACAAACCCAACAAAGGTCTCCCAAGGTATAAACACCACCTCCATCGCCTTACAGTCACCAAAATGCTTAAACCCCCGAAAATGAATCTTTGCTCGAAAAACTCCTAAAACCTATCGGCCAATCCAACAGCTCACTGGAACCACACCAAACCACAAACACATCAAGCAAACATCACCACCAACCTATCTAGGGGTTTCCAAGGCCACAATGCCACCTCGTCCTCCGAATAACCACCGTACCACCGAAACTACATAAAATGAATCTAACATACAAAACATGCCGAAAGGAATAAATGGATGCATAATGGATGAAAGGGTATATGCGGAATATAACGTGAAGGAATAATTTACAGATGTGATAAAGAATTGGAATATATACGGAATTGGAATATATGCGAATAAATGAAATAAATAAAATACGGGTCATTACAATCTACCCCCTTAAAAAGAATTTGCGTCCCCGAAATTAAACACATACCTCAGCCTAAGAATAAATGTGGATAGTGCCTCATCACATCGGCCTCCAACTCCCAGGTAGACTCCTCTGGTCCATGGTGACTCCACTGGACTTTCACAAACGGATTAACCTTGCTGCGAAGAACCTTTTCCTCGCGATCCAAAATACACTCCGGATGCTTGATATGCGAGGCATCACCCTGAACCTCTATCTGTTCCCAATCAATCATGTCAGTAGGATCCGGCTCATACTTCCTCAGCATAAAAATGTGAAAGACATTGTGAAATCTACTCAACTGCGGCGTTAATGCTAATCGGTACGCTAACTCCCCAACTCTATCCAGAATCTCGAACGGACCAATATATCTCAGAGCTAGCTTCCCTTTCTTGCTGAAATGCATCACGCCCCTCATCGGTGAAACCTTCAGCAAAACGTGATCCCCGACCTAAAACACTAACGATCTCCTACGGGTGTCGGCATAACTCTTCTGTCGGCTCTGAGCTGTAGATAGTCGGTCCCTGATAATAGTAACTGCCTCTGTGGTCTCCCGAACTAAGTCTGGCCCCATTAAACTCTGCTCACCAACCTCTGCCCAACTCAGCGGTGATCTGCATGGTCTATCATATAAAGCCTCGTAAGGTACCATCCCGATACTCGACTGAAAGCTGTTATTGTAACCAAACTCTGCCCAAGTATGTACTCGTCCCAGCTGCCCTTGAAGTCCAAAACACATACCCTAAGCATATCCTCAAGGATCTGGTTAACTCGCTCTATCTGACCGTCGGTCAGAGGGTGAAATATTGTACTGAGATCCAGTCTAGTATGCATAGCTCGCAGAAAACTCTGCCAAAAGTTGCTGGTAAACCTGGCATCTCTATCTGACACAATAGACATTGGAACCCCGTGTAAACGAACAATCTCCCTTATATATATCCTGCTCAAATCGCCAGTAGTCATAGTCGTGCGAACCATAATGAAATGTGTCGATTTGGTCAATCGGCCCACAATTACCCAAATAGAATTGTGCTATTTCTTTGTCCGCGGTAAACCCGATATGAAGTCCATCGTCACATGCCCCCATTTCCACTCTAAAATAGGTAAAAGTTTAAGTTATTCTGCTGGTTTTTGATGCTCGACCTTCACCTGCTGGCAAGTAAGACATTTGGTAACAAAATCAGCTATCTCGTGCTTCATATTATCCCACCTATAATGTCTCTTCAGGTCCTGGTACATCTTCGTACCGTCTGGATGAATAGTATATCTCAAACTGTGAGCCTCGCTCAAAACCTCACGCTTCAGTACCTCAAAATTGGCATACATAATCTGCCCCTGTATCTGATGCTGCCATCTGAACTAAATGTCCAATCTGGTCTGGTGATGTCTGAAGCCCAAGATTGTAATCTATCATCCTACTGCTGAGCCTCAATAATCTGAGAAATCAACGAAGGCTGAACTCCCAGTATCGTGATAAAACTACCCGTATCCCATAAATGTAAAATCAGTCCGGAATGTGCAATCTCGCTAAGCATCGACCACTCATGAATCATCAGACGTGCAAGTAATCCCCTGGGCAAATGGCTCAAAGCGTCAACCACCACGTTCGCCTTCCCTGGGTAATACTGCCAGTCGACATTGTAGTCCTTCAGAAATTCCATCCATCTGCGCTATCTCATGTTCAGCTCTTTCTGCGAGAAAAGATACCGTAAGCTCTTGTGATGGAAAAGAGCTCAAATCTCTCCCCGTAAAGGTAGTGTCTCCAAATCTTTAGCGCATAAACCACTGCTGCCAACTCGAGGTCATGAGTAGGGTAATTCCTCTCGTGTACCTTAAGTTGTCTCAAAGCATAAGCTACCACCTTGCCCTCCTGCATCAACACGCAGCTAAGTCTACTAAGCGATGCATCACTGTATACTCTATACTTTTGCCTACTGGACGGAACAATCAGAACTGGTGCTGTCGTCAATCTCTTCTTCAGCTCTGCAAAAGCTAAAGAATACATGTCATCCCAAACAAACCGAACATCCTTCTGTGTCAAATGAGTCAGAGGAGCTACAATCCGCGAAAACCCCTCAATGAATCTGCGATAATAACCTGCCAAACCCAGAAAACTGCGAATCTCTGCAATGCTCGTCGGCTGTGCCCAATCTGCAACTGCTACAACCTTAGAAGGATCTACTACAATTCCATACTTAGACACCACGTGCCCTAGGAATTTCACTTCCAGCTGCCAAAATTCACACTTCTCAAACTTCGCGAATAATGCATTATCCCGCAAGGTTTGTAGTGCAATCCTCAAATGTTCCTCATGCTCTACCTCGGTCTTCGAATAGATCAATATGTCATCTACGAACAAAATGATGAACCGTTCAAGACAAGGGTTGAAAATACGGTTCATCAAATCCATAAAAGTTGCGGGCGCGTTCGTCAAACCGAACGGCATAACTAGAAACTCATGGTGCCCGTAACGAGTCTGAAAGGTTGTCATCAAAACATCCTCTTTCCTGATCCTCACCTGATGATAACCCAATCTGAGATCAATCCTCAAAAAGAACTGCGCTCCCCGAAGCTGGTCAAACAAGTCCTCGATCCTCGACAACGGATATTTGTTCTTAATCATGACTTTGTTTAACTCGCGGTAGTCAATAAACAAGTGCACCGAACCATCTTTCTTCTTCGTAAACAAAATAGGTGCTCCCCACGGTGAAGTACTCGGCCGAATGAATCCAAGATCCATAAATTCACAAATCTGATCCTTCAATTCCTTCAGCTCAATAGGTGCCATACGATACGGAGCCTTCAAAATTAGAGTTGTACCAGGAACAAGATCTATGCCAAAATCAATCACTCTCGTCGGCGGTAATTTGGGAATCTGCTGGAAAACGTCAGAATAGTCGCAAACGACTGAAATTGAGCTAACGTCCACACTCGAGGATTCTAACTCTAGGAAAGCTAATAGGCCGTCCCCTGACTGCGTAGGTATCGAGCTAGCGAACATGAATCGCCTCTTACCGGGAATGCTAAAAGTAGCCGTCTTCTCGAAGCAGTCTAAAGTAACCTGATGAGTCAATAACCAATCCATACCCAGGATGATGTAAAACTCCTGCATCGGTAGTACTGACAGGTCTGCTGATAGGATGCGACCACAAGCAACTACCGGGCAATCTCTTATATATGCGAGATAGACACCGTAGAATCTAGAGGAGTACCCATAGAAATCTCATCAATCAATAAAGAAAACTCAAAGCCAATAATACAGAGAAATGCAGATGCTATGAATGAATGCGATGCACATGAATCGAAAATAACATGAGCGGACGAATAAGAAATATGGATCATACCTTCCACCACAGGTGGAGCGGTTCAAGCATCTCGCCTCCCGACTGCAAACACTCTGCTCTGCCCACGGCCCTGCTACTGTCCTGGATGCTGCGGTCTCTGAACACCCTGAAGTCCTGAAATTAATTGTCTGCCCTGAGGACCCTAAAACGGTCTCTACAGAAGCTGCTGAATCTGCTGAGGAGGTCGCGGCTGATATCCCATGGGACCCTGAAACTGTCTCGTTGGCTGTGGAAATTTGACTGGTTTAAGTCAATGCTGCTTGACGTGCCCCGTCTCCCCACAGTATCAAGAATGACGTAAAACAGGCTGTGTTTTCTCAAAATACTGCCCCCCCCCGTAGCTCTAACTGACGTACCATCAAACCTCTGTCTCTTCGAACTCATGCTATAGTGCTGTGTCTGTACCGCCTTACCCTTATCGGATCTTTGGCCATATCTCTACTGGCTTCTCAAGTCCTTAGACTTGCGATCCTCGACGTTGTTTTATTCTAAAGCTAAAGCTTTAGACAAAACCTCTCTGTAAGTACTAACACCAGAAGAGATCAAAAATCTCCTAAAGAATGGGCGAAGACCTTTCAAAAACTTTATCTTCTTATGCTCCTCATCCTGAACGATGAACGGTGCATAACGAGCAAGCTCGTTGAAACGCTGGTCGTATCTGGTAACACTCATATCACCCTGCTCAAGTGCATAAAACTCTAAAATGTAGGCGTCTCTGTAGCTCTGCGGAAAATACTGCCCAAAGAATAGGTCCCGGAAAACTGCCCAAAGAATAGGAGTCTCTACAATCGTCCTCTTGGCCGTATCCCACCAATGATTGCTTCCCCGTGTAGTAGGTATGTTGCAAGTGTTACCCATTGATCGTCGGGACACTTCATCGCGTCCAAAGTCTTCTCAATAGACTTGAACCATGCCACGGCCTCAGAAGGAATCAATGTGCCAGAAATGCTGAGTTTGTACCTCTGGAGCTGGTCCAAGTAACTGTGCTCTCTAGGTACCTGGCTCCTAGCCTGCTGAAATGAAGCGGCAAAAAACTTTCCATAAACTGCCTCATCTCTGATGAAACGCCCAAAGAAACTACCGCTGGTAAGATGCCTGACTGCTCTGAAATCACTAGAGTTAGTAGGGCACCCTGACGAATCGGAACCCCTGATGCTACTCCCACACCAACCCCAGCCTTAGAAACTATCAGCTCTGTCTGAGGGATCGGAACAGACCCCGTACTCTCCTGAGTAACCACTGGCTCATTGGTCACTGTACCACTGCGTAAACCCTACGTATACCCCCACGAGTCTTTGCACGACCTCAGCCTCTGCCACCTCTAGCCATCTGTACGAACAAAGAAATACAACTCAGGAACAGATAGGAAAGGATTAGGAACGGAAAGGAATACGATAAAATATAGAGATCCGAAAAGAATCAATCCTAACTCCGTCAAAGGAATAACTCGTCATATGATTTACAATAACAAAGATAAGGATTAGCCTTACGCTCTGATACCAAGTCCGTCTCGCCCCAAAATCTAATCATCTGTAGCTTGACCAATCACTAGATTCAAAGTTGTGCAGGTCGGGGAATCCAAAGATTCTACCCTACAAATAGCCAAGCCGTAGACAAATTCTGGCTAGGCTATTCACTTATAGCAATAATCATCAGAGTAAAGAAAGAATAATAACAACATAGCGGAAGCGAAAGACATATACACATATCTGACTGAAATATATACAAAGTCTAGAATAAAGTATAGCGACATATGCTGAGATCACATACAAGAAAGTCTAAACTAAAGAAGATCTCCAGCGGCAAAAATAGGCTCTAATCTGGCTGAACCTTGCAGTAATCCAGGCTACTCAACCTCTGAAATGGTTAAAATTACGAGAGTGAGCAAACCACGGCTCACTAAACCCAACAAAGCTAAATAACCTATTAATAAGATAAGTGTTGAAGAAGAGAGAGAAGTGAATGAGATAGAGTAATAGATAAGGAGATATAGAATAATAACAAGGTAACTGTAATCCAGGTAAAGAGTTACAAGACAAGAGGAATTAAGATAAGAGTTAGAGAAAGGAATAACTATAAGGAAAAAATCAGAGGAATATATGTATGAAGTGATGATGATATGACATTCAAAGATGAGCAGGGATATTCCCATAAATATCCCCTAATGCAGAATGATTTAATGTTTTAAATGTGTTTGCAATCCTATTATAATATTGGTTGATCAACCACTAACATGTTTACTTAAAGACATTTTCTAAGGGGATACACAGGCGCGATTTCTTGTCTAGCTCGACCAAGCTAAGGATATTATCTCACTTGATCAGAGTATTCTGGGCTTTGTGACCCACGTAGCCTATCATCCAAACTCTATTTAGTATTCCAAGGAATTACAACCTCAACGAGGACTAAGTTCGCACCATTCCGACTCTGTTTCATACCATCCCACACTCCCGAATGAGTGAACAGGTATAATAGTGCCAGTGCCGACTCACCTACTATTTTAACCCGATTAAGGACATCTTAGAACCTCTTGAGGGTTAACCGATGCGGATTCTTTTGTGTATCCAATCTCAATAAGTTAGAAGGTTTTAAAAGATTTTAAAAGGTGGGACAGATCCCGAAGATCAAAATATAACAGCCGTTAACCCGGCAACAATCATAGGATAGCCACCTACCTCAGAGTATGGCAATAATCCTAAACACAGATGAACTATGAATTTACAGTCATAACATCCAAAACGCATCAGTCTCTCAAGAATGGAACCCAGTGTACAAACAAACCATCAAAATAATGCACAGACAGTTTCTAACCAAGCTCAACGACCAACAAAAACAAAAAACCAAATCACAAAAATAACTAACAGGTTTAATAACTACATAGGAGAATATATATATATGTTATACTATAGTTAATTCACATGCAGCTCTCTAACACGGAGTAATCACTCGAAAAAAATATTAATCAACTAGTAGAAGGAATTTAGGAATGAAGGGAACTCGCCTGATAATAATGCATGAATTCTGCGGTAACCAAAACAGAACTCTGAACCCAGAATCACGATGAGGTAAACAGAACACTGAGCGAGCTATAACAATTAACCAGGGTAACAAATAAACAATCAATTCGAGAAATCAAATAATAAAGTAAACCCTATAAATCAACCCACGCCAAATTGAACAAAAATGGACGGAAAGGAATAGAGAATTTCTCACCTAGGATAATGACGAAGATCGCGGCGAAGCTTGGCGAGGAATCTGGAGCGAGGGAACGGATTAGATAAGAGTTTGGGGAAGAGGGGAGGATTTGAGTTTGGGAAGGATTTGGGTTAGATTTTGGGAGAGGAGAGAGAGAAAAAAAATGTTTTAAAACAACCAAAACCCGTTTTTAGGCTTAAAAGGAAAAGCTGATTTTTTTGTTCACCAGAAATATTCGAATATTTTCAAAAATATTTGAATATTTTTCCCCTGCCAAAAATATTCGAGTAAGATAAAAAAATATTCGAACAGAGGGAATCTTTTATGAACAGTGAATAGAAACTATAAGAAGGAAAACCCTGAAAACCTAACGGCCAACCCCGGGCACCACGGAATCATATCAAACCACCAACACCACCACACAAATACTACTACAAACCAAACAAAGGTCTCCCAAGGTATAAACACCACCTCCACCGCCTCACGACCACCAAAATGCCTAAACCCCCGAAAATGAATCTTTGCTCAGAAAACTCCAAAAACCTATCGGCCAATCCAACGGCTCCCCGGAACCACACCAAACCACAAACACATCAAACAAACATCACCACAAACCCATCTAGGGGTTCCCAAGGCCACAACGCCACTTCCTCCTCCGAATAACCACCGTACCACTGAAACTACATAAAAGGAATCTAACATACAAAACATGCCGAAAGGAATAAATGGATGCATAATGGATGAAAGAGTATATGCGGAATATAACGTGATTGAATAATATGCAGATGTGATAAAGAATAGGAATATATACGGAATTGGAATATATGCGAATAAATAAAATACGGGTCATTACAGTAGGTCTCAATCTTTTTAATGGATTCTGTACACGTGGGTAAGAATTGACTCGATACTACTCCTCGTACCTAGAAGTGCAATTCGACTATACCTTTATAGGTCCCGATCCCCTCCTATCTTGCCTTACAATATAGTCTTCCCAGTTTGTTAATTAGTGGTTAGCAATCTGCTAGTCGGCTCAAATTTGGTGGCATGTCTATTCAATATATGGGTAAGAGTAGACTCAATACTACTCGTACTGAGAAGTGCAATCCCATGGATCCTTTACAAGTTCCGATCCCCTCCTATCTTGCCCTAAAACATGGTCTTCCCAGTTTGTTAATTGCTAGCTAACAACTCGTTAGTCAGCTCTAATTTGGTGGCATGCCAACTCAAAATCTGTTATGCATGAAATAGGCGGATGGGGTACTCTTTATATTAACAAAACCTACCACAGGACCCTTTTAGGTTAGTAGGGTGCGACTATATCGAAGCAACGTATGAGGCCATTATAAAAGGACAATAGATGTAATGGCCTTGCATCCCTATGAGTAGCATATGGACCCCAACAAATCTAAACCATGAAGATAAAATTATATTAGTGGCATCATCACCTGCTGATAGGTAAATAGTTAGTTATAAACATCTATGTAATAGACTTACATCACTTAGATCAAGGTCATCCAACGCCTGCTGATATGTCATAGTAGCATCCTAACCCTTGCATGAACCCACACTAGTACCCCATCACATAACCTGAGGCCAAGGTTCTTAGCAATCCTGCTTTAGTACTGGGACTTGACAAAGGACCACGAAGTGCTCATATACCCATGCCTGCAATGGTCATCAAAATGGATCTTTCATGATACATTACATTTACCTCTAGAAGGGTCAACAACCTGGTTATCAGGAAGCAGGACCTGTAGGATAAGAACCCTTGGTTATGGTATAAATATGCAAGGATAGCTATACCCCATGCGTACTTGGGAACTTGTCAAGGTCATGGAGAAAATGAAAATATTTTACCGATATATTATCCCTAGATTTGTCGGGAAAAGGATACTACCTACAAAAGCATCTTGTAAGCCAAAATACATAGTAGACAAGGCAATTTAAAATTTTACAAGAGCTTAAGGTGAATGCCTAGAGCATACAAGATATACGCTGGAACTGTGCGTGAGTAAAACTCTTGTGCTTCTCCTTTCTTATTCATGAAGTGTAATTTCAGGTTTACGAGTTGATTGGTTGTTGTTCCCCGATCGTTACCTTTTTTCTACGTTAGAGTAGCCTTAGCTTCTCCCGGTGAGTACCTCAACACATTCTGAAACAACAGGGATGCTTCAACATGATCTATATTTTCTTAGTCTACCAGAATTTTGATAATCGACAATCCGGTAATCTGCTAAACATCATCGAGGGTGATAGACATCTTTTCATATACCATGTGAAAAGAAGTTGTCCCATAATACTATCTCTTTGTAGGCCGGTTAATAATCATTCTATTCACTTTCAGGTATGCGATGTTTTCTACCATGTGGAACCTCGTCCCCTAACAATTCCTTGAAAAATTTACCCTCAGCCCTTACTATCCATTTCGTAAGTATTCCTCCATGTGCCCTTGAGGAAAGATACCAGGGTTGGGGTTCTTTGGGATCCAAGTTTACACCCCATATATAACATATGCCCGGTACTGTTGGAATGTTTTAAGCAAAGAAAAATCCCATAGGCCCCCTTCGTTGGGTATAAATTGTGGCCCAACTATGTATTTTGTCTTTCTACGGGCCTTCTTTGCAACAGCCACACCCCTACAACATTTTCCTTTCGATCTTTAACTTCGGGTATGTTTCCTTCCTCTGTACTTGCTCCTTTAGTTTGTCCTTTCACTTCAATCTCCATTATTTCATCATGCACATCTACTTCTTCTATGAGCTCCAGGCCACTTTTAACTACCCACTGTAGATCACTATCAACCATTTCTTCAGCTTCTGCTGCACTACCAGCTCTTCCCTCCCTATTTTTTGTGGTAGCATCACTTTTATCATTGTAAGCAGTTTGGCACCCTGAACCTCATCGTTAATTTAAAGAGATAGTTTTTTTGTTTTTTCGGGATGAAGACTATTCCTCAAATTTAGAAAAATTTAGTTACGTCTTTATCGTCCTCTAGTGCATCATTTTCATGCTTACAAGAAGCATGCGCATATATTCCTCTATTTCCGACACGAATTAACAAATCATTTTGTTCCCTAAGGGTACAAGGCTTCCTGGTGGTAGGAATTATTACCTTAGGTACTTATTTCGAGAAATCTGTGAGGTGGGACAAAGATGAGGTGGCCACTTTAATTGTACTGTTACTTGGTGTGGGTATTTGAGGTTGGGAGAAAGACCCAAAATCTTCTGCTTGTTTTGCTTCTGGATCATTTAACTCCAAAAAAACATTCATTGGTGATCTTAGCTAATGAAGATTGAGAAATAGATAGAGAACTAGGATTATCCATTCCTACATTTTGAACCACAATTGTTTCAAGGAGCCATGCTATAAGAAAAAAGAATAAAAAAACTAATGGGGTATGACGCTGCAGTCTAAACGCCACATACCAAGCATTGAGTTTCATCCTCAAACGTTATTTGAAACTCCTTATCTGGTCAACTAGCATTCTTACATTGTAGTGTTGAGGTATCAAGTAGGAAAAATAAGAAAAACATGAATGGCGACATTTAGAGATTTCAAGTTGGTTAGGTTTGTTTCATTTCTAGTATTACCAATTTCCAACAAAATTTTCCTTTCAACCCGAACTTTAGTTTAAGAAATTGATATTATAAGATAGGCTATGGTTGATTTCTCATCCAATTTCCAAATAACAGTAAATTAACGAAAAGAGTAGCAAATTGAGAGAAATAGAGAGATAACAGTCTGAACCACAATAATTGTGACGACCTACCGAACGCCGGCCAAATTTACCCGAGCGTTTTGAGTTCTGTCCGAATGTATTTATTCTCTATATCCTAATATAGCAGCACGCCAAGTTTCGTCGCAATCGGATTCAGTTAAGGGGGCGAAAAAGTCCAGTACGCTTCGTCTCATGTTTTAACGTTTCCTTTTGGAAGTTGACTATTTACTTAGTAGCTATATTAAGGAGGAACCTTGGTCCGATCCTCCCCATGACTAAAAGAGCTTTAATGCTTGGTCATCAAGGACCCCGCCTCATGGACTATCTACAAGGGATAGTTATGAGTTCTCCTAGGCCTAGGGAAGGCCAGGGGACATTGCCTCGCAATGCGGGCCAGTTTTCAATAAAGGGCTTCATATGGCGCCGCTATGCCCCGCGGGCTACCCGAGACGCACCGCCCCTTACAGATGGACAATATAAATAGTTTTGGCTCGTCGCCCCTTGAGATATGAGTCCCTTATGTGGAAACCGGCATATTGAGCTACCCTGATCCGCTACTGGACAGGTGTGCTTTCCGTATCTCGCGCGCGTCGTGAGAGATTACGCTGTAGGGATTATTGAGGGAACCTTCAGCGTTGTTGCCTATACCGAATACATATTCGATGACCCCTCACGAGTATCCAGGATAATCCGGATGTCGCTCTAGCATCCGTGGGTTGTATGCCACTGGCGCGCCGCGCCAGTGAAGATGGCTGGTACACGCCGACATCGCGTCCGTGTACGCCGCACGGTCCCTTATTCCGCTGCACTCCGGGCACTGTAGAGTCGGTCCCGGCTAGGGCCGTGTCAATAATGGTGAATACCCCCGCCTACCCGAGGTATAGATTTAGCAATAATGAATCAAGCTTTCACAAAATTCAATTACTCTAATTGAATTTCCATATAAAAGAGATGGATAGAGAGAGAGAACGAGAGAGAGAGATAGTGAAAGCAATATGTGTATATGGGAGAGGAGGAAAGGGAGAGGGAGAGTGGTTTCAAAATGAAGCGGTTGGTTAGATATGTTTTGGTTTTCCATGGGTTATGATATTCAATATCGTTGGATATGTTGTTTGAAACGTCGTTTATTTCTTACATGGAGAATTCATTTCAACAAACCAACACTATAGTATACGCGTTAACGTACATATTTGGGGTTAAGGATAGTGGTAGGTCGCCACTAAATAGGCGTTAGGCAGTCTGGTGCTTGTCTATTGAATCATCTTTTAGCTCCAAAGATAACATGAAAGAAATGGCTTTGACACTCAAGCATTAACGCAATGGACACACTTTTCTAAGACCATATAACAACATAAATGCGACATTGTAGGTTCATCATATAAAAGAAAAATCAAATAAAAAACTATTTATGATCATAAAATAAAAGAGTTACATGACAGTACAATAAGTCACACTTAGAAGTTACAATACATCGATAAAGTCATATTTGCACAAACCAAAAACTTACAACAACAATAATAACACCTACAAAGTTACATGAGCGATACCCCCTCATCGAAGTACATCAAATTCAAAGTTGGCCCCCTCCTTGATAGTTAATCGATCATGTGAAAGATATGCTATACCTATTTCATTCCATAACATATTTCAATGAACAAATATTGTGGCATGCGATTCAACACTGTGATCAGAGGCATCCTTCCATCCAGCAATGATAGGTGGTAGAGGACACATAAGATCTTTTAGATCAATCACAACTAAATAATTGTTTACTATGGAAACAAGACCAATAAAAGCAACTTTAAGATAGCTTCTTCTTCAAGTGGATGCGCATCAGTTTTAGCAAGGTTAGCCCCATTGATCGGCAAAACTGTCAAGCATTGGACCTTACTAAGTGAACAACAATGTTTCCTATCCTCATTCATGACAAGCTCATTGTTAATTTCCTCTCTTACCATCCTCCAAGCTTCTTGTCCCTGACTTAGTGAAAGAGTAAGAGCACGGAACCCATAACTTCCACTGGGTCCTACATTG
The DNA here is from genome assembly GCA_014058105.1 of Kingdonia uniflora. Classification (NCBI taxonomy): domain Eukaryota; kingdom Viridiplantae; phylum Streptophyta; class Magnoliopsida; order Ranunculales; family Circaeasteraceae; genus Kingdonia; species Kingdonia uniflora. Next base: position 1,538,585 of record JACGCM010002212.1, on the reverse strand, counting down.
TGTATGATAGATATATAATGGTCGCGGTAAAGCCTGGGGAAGAACTGCAGAAAACTATCGACACCTGCTATATATGAGGTTTGAGATTGATAACAACCTCATTTGTAATTTAAAATATGCATATTTCTTGGACTTAGTAAGGCTTGGTACGACCCTTGCTATAGGTGCAAGAGGCGGCCACCTTGGGCCCCCAAATTTTGGATAAAAATATGGCCCCAAATGGCTAACAATTATATAGAATAAGGGCCCAAGAATTTCAGTAATTTAAGATAGGCTATTGGTTATAATGAATTGATAGGAAAGAAACGTTAGAGGTTTAATTCCTCACAATGGTATCAGCAAAAGTTTAATTTTTTAAATAAAGAAATGCAAGACCAAGAAAAGTTTTCTGACGAAGGGCCCCAAAGTTAGGCCTTGCCTTGGGTCCCCTAAACCTCAGGGCTAGCCCTGACTAAGGCTTATAAGTAAAATAAATGTCTAAATTCCTATTTTCTTCCTAATACAGCTCGTCGGTATTGTAGCATTATGTGGATGTTTCATCAATACGTGTGTCTTTGCATGTGAAGTAGGCCCCCTATCTTTCTTCGAGGACTCCAACACAGGAAAGATCACTGAATCATATCCAGTGTCTGCACTCAAATGAATACCACTATTTCTCTTAAGCGAACCTTTCCACTTTGACTTGGAAAAAAGCACAATATCTGTTTTTGGATCCAATTTTGTACTTTCCATGGGTGTAAAGCCATTACTGTTATTCTCTTCATGTTCATTAAAAAATGGTAGCTCGACATAGCAGCCAGTTGCAAGGATATAAATACCTTGAAAGCCCTTAATTTTGGCCTGTCAAACCGAGTTTTTATGGTAAAACTAAGCATAAAATCACGAAGGTAGTCCAATGTTTTAGTCTTCATTCAATGGAAGTCTAAATAATAAAATAATGAGTAACTCGTGATTTCCTCCATATCTGCAGTCAAAAAATGCAATGTTAATACGTACTAGTTCAGAGTTCTAATGCCTGCATAAGGGATGGCCCTACTCGTGCAAGGGGATTATAGACAGGAGGGTACAAATAACAGTTGTACAACTCATGGTAGCCATGAACATAATCTAAATATTTGACCGCATGTATAAAAAATGTCTCGCAAAGAATATGATTGAACCATACATTAAAGTTGTAGTATTCAGTCAAAAGTTTATTCCTCGAACTGGGGTTAACTTTAGACATTAAATGTTCCTTTGGGATATCTTGTACCTTCCTCAATTCTCTATTAGATTGGTGAGCTGCAAAGACCTCGAAACAATGTAGTAAGCCCCTATAAAATGATATTGGGAGTATGGGCCTCTTGTCAGACTCCATCTCATATGGATTCTACCGGACCTAAAATACCACAATTAATTAGTATGTAACCAAGTACGAATGAAGTTCTAGACTCCATCTTTTAGATCAATGTAGTAACCAGCCGGCTTCTGATGTTCTGCCTTCACCTGCTGACAAGTCAAACACCTGGAAACATAATCAGCTATCTCGCGCTTCATATTATTCCACCAATAGTGTCTGCGCAAGTCCTGATACATCTTCGTACCCCCAGGATGAACAGTAAATCTAGTACGATGCGCCTCGTCTAGAACTTCACGTTTCAACTCTGCTATGTCTGGAACACACAACCGCCCACGAAAACGAATACTACCGTCTGAACCAGCAACCCAATCTGGCAAACTACTATCAGCGCTCCAGGACTGCAACTTGACATCCTGCTGTTGAGCCCGAACAATCCGACTAATCAATGAAGGTTGAACAACCACACTAAATAGAAAACAATCTGAGGACTCATAACAAATCTGCAACCCGAACTCAGAGAGCGTCTCAAGCATCTGCCACTCTCTAACCATCATACTCGCCATAATGCCAGTTGGCTTACGACTCAAGGCATCGGCCACAACATTGGCTTTACCCGGATGATACTGCAAATCGTACTCATAGTCCTTCAAGAACTCCATCCATCGACGCTGTCTCATGTTCAACTCTGACTGCGTGAACAAATACTTCAAGCTCTTATGATCTGAGAAAAGCTGAAATTTCTCTCCATAAAGGTAGTGTCTCCAAATCTTCAGAACATAAACAATCGCGGCTAGCTCCAGATCATGTGTCGGATAATTCTTCTCATGAATCTTAAGCTGCCTAGAAGCGTAAGCGACCACCTTCTCATTCTGCATCAACACTCCTCCCAGACTACCTAACGAGGCATCGGTATTAACCACAAATGTTTCTCCCTCGGAAGGAAGAGTAAGAACCGGTGCCGTAGTAAGTCTAGTCTTCAACTCTGCGAATGCATGCTCACATTTGTCATCCCAGACAAACTTAACTTCCTTCCTAGTCAAACGAGTTAGTGGCGCAGAAATCCGAGAGAAGTCCTTTATAAACCTGCGATAGTAACCCGCTAGACCAAGAAAACTACGAATCTCAGTAACAGTACTAGGCCTCGGCCAATCTAACACAGCCTCAACCTTCGAAGGATCTACGGCTACACCATCTCGTGACACCACATGACCCAAGAACTTGACCTCCTCCCGCCAAAAATCACACTTTACAAGCTTAGCATAAAGCTTATGCTCTCTAAGTGTCTGCAAGACAGTCTGTAAATGCTCTCCATGCTCTTCCTTCGACCGCGAATAGATCAGAATGTCATCTATAAAAACGACGACAAATTGATCCAAATATGGTTTGAAAACCCGGTTCATCAAATCCATAAACACCGCAGGGGCATTTGTTAATCCGAACGGCATAACCACAAACTCATAGTGGCCATATCTTGTCCGAAAAGCAGTCTTGGGAATGTCTTCATCCTTGACTCTAAGTTGGTGATAACCAGACATTAGATCAATCTTGGAGAAATAATGGGCTCCCCTCAACTGGTCAAACAGGTCATCAATCCTAGGCATCGGATACCTATTCTTGATTGTCACCTTGTTCAACTGCCGATAATCAAATCACAACCGCATCGAACCATCCTTCTTCTTCACAAAAAGCACAGGTGCACCCCAAGGCGAAACACTTGGACGAATAAAACCCTGTTGCGATAACTCTTTAACCTGGTCCTTGAGCTCTTTCAGCTCAACAGGAGCCATACGATACGCTGCACGAGAAATAGGTTCCGTCCCAGGCATTAAGTCAATACCAAAGTCAACATCTCTCCTCGGCGGCAATCCCGGTATCTCTTGGAATACATCCTGAAACTCGGAGACTACTGGAAGTTGCTCGACAGACACCTCAACTGGCTCAGTCTGGAGGAATGCTAGCATCGAACAAAGCAAATTTGTAGTACCCGAACCCATAAACTGAAACTGCTCCTGGTCTGGTCTAGAGAAAGTAACTAATCGTTCAAAACAATCAACTCTGGCATGGTGGGTAGACAACCAATCCATACCGAGGATTACATCAAACTCTTCAATAGGCAAAACAATCAAATCCGCAGGTAAAACAAAATCACAAACGACAACGGGGCAATCTCTACAAACGCGGTTAAGCGAGGCTGAACTACCCAAAGGAGTAGTCACAGTCAACAGAGTCGCTAAAGTATCAGGCTCTAAACCTAAGGAACACATGCTGATGTATGAAATAAAGAATGCGATGCACCAGTATCAAATAAGACTCTAAGAGGAGTATGGAATACTAATAAAGTACCTTCCATCACCGCTTTGTCTCCACTCTGATCACGCTGTACTGCAAATGCTCTACCCTGAGCTTGACCTCGATACTGCTGAGTCTGTCCCTGATGTTGTTGAGTCTGACCCTAACCTTGCTGACGCTGAGCTTGGTCCTGGTAACGCTGAGTCTGACCTTGCGGACGATGTCCCTGACCATAAAAGCCCTGACCCTGCTCAAAAGATCGCTGCTGAAACTGTTGTCCATTCCTGCGATGACATTGCCTAGCACGATGACCATGTTCTCCGCAAGAATAACAAGGACCTGAAGTACGAACTCCCTGTGCTAAAACAACTGCCCTTGTATCCAGAGGTCTATCATCCCTCTGACGCTTCTTGTTCTGCCACTGAGCATCCTGGTAACCCTGTCTAATAGTCAATTCACCCTCTTCCTTCTTCTTGTCTGACCGTTTAAACTCCTTCAGCTTGATATTACTCTGATAGTCTAACTCAAACTCCAGAGCTCATGAAACCAACTGAGCATAGGCTTGCCCAAGAAAACCTCTGCATTTAGTTCTAATAGGTGGAAGAAGACCCTCTATAAACTTCACAACCCTTGACTCCTCATCAGCTACAACTGCTGGAGCATAACGAGACAATTCCGTAAAACGTGCCTCATACTGTGACACTGTCATCTTATCCTGAGTCAACTGATAGAACTCAGTTGTCATCTGATGTCTGAAGCTCTGTGGAAAGTACTGCTCAAAAAACTTAACCTTGAACTCAGCCCAAGTCATTGGTGGCATCAACCTGTGATTCTTCTCAGTCATTTCCTACCAGTTCCAGGCTTCGTTCTTCATATGAAAAGTGGTACACTCCACCTTCTCTTCATCAGGACATCCCATATTCTTGAAAATCTTCTCAACCTGCTTTATCCAATCTTCAGCAATCTTTGGATCAGGAAGACCCACAAAAGAATCCAACTTGTACCGTCGCATCTCCTTCTGCCACTTGTTACCAACCCCCTGATTCGCATTCTGCTGCTGCATGAACATCTGAAATACTTGCTGAAAATCTCCCAGTAGAATCACAGCAGGAACAGGTGGCACAACAATCTCCTCTTGAGTAACCTCTGGAACATAATCATGTGCCAAGTGAACCGAAGTCTCAGCGACGACCTCATCCACCAGTAATGCACCAGGTCCTACACCAAAACCTAAACCACGTCCCCGTCGGACATTGGTTCGTAAACCACGCGCTACAGCAGGCACACGAGGAACTGGCACTCGAGAACTGCGACGAGGAGCACCGCGACCTACAACAGCATGGTTAGCACCAACACGCCCATTACCTCGTCCTCGCACCATCTGGACAAGATAAAAATCAGCAAACGCACAAAAAGATAAAAATCTATAAAATCGAGAAAAGCCGAAGAAAATCAACGAGTCATAATCTAATATCTAAACTGCTAAAGGATTTAACCTAGAGCTCTGATACCAAGTTTGTCACGCCCCAAAATCCACTTTTTGATAATAGATCATAAAGCACATTCTAAGGCTTGACAAGTCGGGCATCCCACGGATGAAACCCCACAGATGTAATATATTTATAAAGAAATTAACTACATCTACTTATCAAAGAAACGCAGCGGAAAATAACTCAATATAAATTAAATGAATAAATGGATTAAAGTGAATAAAATCTCTGTTAACTCTAAAAACAAGAATAAAACTACGACAATGAAATATGAAATAAATATCATAAATACCCTACGACAGCTCAGCAATCCAAAGAATCCCAAAAATGATCAACCAAGCCTCACTAAGCAAAAACCTACTGTGCTCGACCTCCTCAAAAATATAGCGCACAGGGCGTCAAGCAAGCACAATTATTACCGGTCACTGAACATGACAGACCGATCTATTATACAAAAGTACTAGTGTGATATAATATTATATATATATGAAAATGATGCAATACATTGAGGAAGTGAGGTCCAATTATTAATGTTGTTTTTAAGCGTCGGCGCCAACCAGTATTATAAATAATTATAGAGTATTATTATTATTATTATTATTAGGTGTGGGAGATAACTAACAGACGATGTACACAGGGTCACTTTTAATTCAGTGGGACCACACTCTCGCACCCTTCTGTCCTCAACAGAAGTGTATCCCTTATTGGCGAGCCAGGGATTGGCGGATTCCTTTTTAGTGAGCCAGGAATTAGCGGGTAAATCACCGGATCAAGGTGGTCAAGGATTTTCAACCTACAGGTCTAAAGCCTGTTTTATTTTCACTTTCAGGGATCTAAGCCCACGGGATGCTCACGTAGCATGCAGCCGAGAAGTAACAGGGAAAGAATTTTGGGACTTGCAACCCGGGAAAACTGATAAACAGTTACCTCATATTTGGTTTAGGGACTCGAACCCAAGGACCGTAACAGCATAGCCCTACTGTGTACATTAACTCTAAGTTATCCTATGCATGAATGATTTAAGAGACCGACACTCAATCAAAATGACCTATCTGTCCTTGCTCTATAGGCAATGAGACTATATCATATGATTGACGATCTTAAGCTCAATGACCTTTTTACCCTCACAAATATAGGAGTAGAGTCTCAGTCGATGATTTTAAATAGGCTTATGCTAGTACCCCCTTGATTTAACATCAAGGTCCAACTTATCCATCTATAGTTTAAAGGGTTGAACACGAGGTACCAATTACTATTACCTACGCTATTGATATGGATATAATTAATATCATTACAAATTTTCTTATATACTAATCATATATATATTCTAAGTATACATTTAACCAAGGTCGCCCTAAACTATATATATGTCTACACAGAGTCTGCCCTACTGAACATATATGCATCCTATATATATACTATGAAAATCTGTCTTACTGAATATATATGCATCCTGTATATAGACTATGAAATCTGCCTTACTGAATATATATATATGCATCCTGTATATATACTATGAAAATCTGCCTTACTGAATATATATGCATCCTGTATATAGACTATGAAAATCTGCCTTACTGAATATAAAAAGAACTATTATAGTATGGGTTTATAACTACAATAGAAATAATTAATAGTTAAATAATAGTATATCAAGCATACTTATTGTTATGATTTAGAAGTAACTCACAGAAGCAACTATTATACTTGAAAAAAAATCTAACAGTCCAACTGTTATGGGTTCCAAATAATTGTATAACAACTATGAAATTTCGATCAAAGAGCAGTGAAGAGCAATAATAGTACTTGCCTGAAGATTGAATGCTTAAGAAGAGCAATGCAATGATCCTACCCTAGAACAATCGATTATCACTCTCGATCTCCCGTTCAAGAATTTCCAGCCACAACAAGAGATGAATGATTTACAATTGTAAAAGAAGAAGAGATAGGTTAGGAATTCAGGGTTGGGGTTAAGCTACCCTCTCTCCTGATTTCAAAATAAAATAGGGAAGAAAAGTTGAAGGAGGAGAAGGAGGAGAAGTTAGAGAAGAGTTTGGGAATTCGGTGGTGGGTCTTGACCAAGAATCCTCCCCAATTCAAAAGCTTAGAAATTAAACTATTATACACCCTAGAGCAAGTTAAGCAAAGCAACCCAAAACACAAATAAAAATAAATGGGGCGCTACAGAAAGGGAAACAAAGAAGGCCATGGTGGCGGAACACCTCGAGCTATAACGGAAAAAATAAGAAAAGGAACAATAAGGTTGAGACATGGAGATTATGGATATGGATTTGAGTGGAATGGACAGAGATATCGCCATGTGTGTGATGGAAAATTTTGAAGAATGAAGTGATGACAAAGATGATGGCAAAACATAGCGTCATGGGTTCATCACTACTAGTGGTGGTAGTGATAATGTGCCTCATCAATAGATGTAGTTTAAATTTTAATTGTACAATATAATGTTTTTAGTTTGCAATAAATTGCAGCTTATAAAGTTTGGAGCATTAGTAAAATTGAAATATTACACGTAAATATGAAAAAAAACTACGAGTACAAATTATTAATATTAAAATAACAACTCAAGTATTACGTCCAACAAATTCCAAGCAATATTCCATGACGGCTTGGAGTTCGACGTGTTTGTTTTCATTTCGGTACTTCAAATGTTCCCCAAGATATTTATCAAAGTCATCATCCGTTGAAATACCTCCAAAAATCTTTGGTAGATACACAAATGTGTCATTCGCATCATCATACTTGAAATCATGTGTTGCCCAATCCTGTTCATTGTCGGTAATAATATTATGCAAAGTAACACCCGTGTATATAATCAAATTTAATGTTTCAAGCTTCTGAAACAGGTCGGGATTCCAAACAATTGCAAAATGAGCTTGTAAAATACCAAAAGATCGTTCACATCCTTCCTAACCCATTCTTGCATTGCCACAAAAAGAAATTAAGTTGCCGTGATTGGCATTGGAATTGTCTTTTCAAATGTTCTCAACTTCGGTTAAATACCATCCGCGAGATAATAACCAATATCGTAGTCGTGACCTTCAACTACGAATTTATAGGAGGGGTATTTTCCATTGCTAAGTTGCTGAATAATTTGATACGTTCAACAACATTAATACCATTTTTAACCCTGGCATGCCGAAGAATGCATGCCAAGTCCATAAATTATACGAAACCACCGCTTCAAGTATGATTGTCAGTGTTTTACTCTTCCAATTAAATGCCCCTTGGTTAACCTTTGGGCAATTATTTCAATCATAATACTTGCAATCGATGCTCCCCAGCATTCCCAGGAAGCCCCTCATCTCATTTTCTTTGAGCAACCTTGCTATGTCGACCAGAGTAGGAGATCGCAAGTACTCATCACGGTATAAATAAATAACCGTTTTGCTAAATTTATCCAATGCATCACCAGACATGCCATATGAAGCGTACAAAATACGGATGCCATTTTTTGAAGACCCGTTAATCCTTCTATGATTGACCTATTAGGCTTGTATACAAAATAAGTGTCATACTCAAAAATACCTTAAAGAATGCGTAGAAATATATCACGTGATATATGGAATATTCGCCGAAAAAAATTCCACATCGTAGGTCAGTTTTACTTCGGCGAAGCAATCATCCAACAAATTTTGATTGAAGATTTTTGCTCGCAAATTGACATTTGAAAGTTTCACATGATAATAACAAATTTAAATGAGAGCTTTGACACAACGCGTACACTTCCAATAACTCATCATCTTCATCGGAAGAACTTGCAAAAATAAATTGTGAGGGAGCTATTAGTTGGGAACATGTTTCTTAAGAACTAGGAAATGGTGATAAAGACAATTGTTTGAATGTGTAGAAATGTATGTGTTTGACAAGATAAATAAAGTAAAATAAAAATAGGAGATTTGAGCGGGAAATAAAGGCAAGAGATTTGAGCGGGAAATAATGGCGAAAGCTTTAAGCATGAAATAAAGGTGGGAGATTTGAACGAGAAAGAAAGGCGGGAAGCTTAAGCGGGAAATAAATGCTGGAGGCTTAAGCGGGTAATAAAGCCGGGAGACTTAAGGGAAATATAAGTGTGAGACATAATATTCCAAATTAACAACATAACGGCATAATCTAAAATAAAAACATAGTGACATAGTTCAAATATAAAACTTAAAAGTCCAAAATTAAACCATAACGACATAGGTCAAATGTAAAACTAGATGTTCAAAATTAAAAAATAGCGACATAGTCTAAAATAAAACTAAGTAGTCCAAAAGATGAACATAACGAGATATGACATTATCACAATGGTCTCGATTATGTTGCTCCTACAACACTACAATGGATTCTTCCAGCTCTTGATTCTGAATGTAAAGCTCATGAACTTGGTCATCCTTCTCCCTTATCATTCTGTCTTTGTCAGTGATCACACCAGTATAATGCTCTCACATTGAAGCCATCCAATCATACGCAATCTACTTGGCAACGATATACATATGTCAAGACTCATTCAGATACAACGTGTACTGCAATAATATAAGGCATCATGAGAAAAACTTATATATATAAATAAAATGATACTAAAATAAAATGACGCAAAATTTATTATTTACCTCCATATCATTATATAAACTAATAGATGGTACTTTAGGGATGCTACTGGGACGAGGTGCGTTAAGTAGCCTATCAGTACCATCAATATCAATGACTCTAAACTGCCATGCTTGATTAGCACTGGTGTTCATGTCCTCCTGTATGAACTGTGTCTCCTGTGGCATAGAACATGCAAACTTTTAAGGAATAATCTGCCTACTAACCGCTCTAGGATCAATCACATCAGCGTTGATCGTTCATAAATAGTCAAGTAAAATGTAGGGTATGAAAACCCTAGCCCAATATATATCATAGCTGATGCGATCTATGAGAAATTGCTCACCATCTATGCACCCTTGACCTCTAAGACAATCCAGATACCAATCCCCTAGCACCCGACAATCCACAAACATATCTAGAGTGGATAAGGGGTCCCCTGGAATATGTGCAACCCCAAATGCCAAAGAGAACACTGATCCCCCAAATACCAAATATACGGAAGGCTAGGAACAGGAAGAGGTACCTTCTTCCATGAATACCATCATGCAAATGCTAGTGGTGTATCCTCCTAATCCTCTAAATTTTCTTATTCCTCTATATATGACTGTCATTGAAGCATAAGGTTGTCTAACCTCTCAATCTCGATCAGAATCCAAGCAATGCTAACGTTGTTATGCATCCCTTGATTCACTTTTTCCATCAAGTTCTTCCTCGTCTATTGTGTCAATCTTGGATTATAGATGGCTGATCCACAAATTGATTTCATGTAATCTTTTTAGTTTAGCAAACACGGGCAAATACCTCAAATTAATAGTACTTTGGTTGTTGGGGAAAAAAATTGGCCATTAGAAGCAATAAGAACGCGCGGATAGATAAGTGCCTTGTCACGGGACTAGTTTTGTTTTGTTTTTTTAAATCATTTAGCCAACTTACTTTGATAGCCTTCAAATCAATATCTTGTGGCCGTAGACTAGGAAAATATTTGAAATAAATGCTTTGCTCCTCATATATATTCAAAATGTTACTGCAATGGATGTTTCATCGGGTCCCCAATAGAAATCCTTGCTACCATATAAAAGTATAAAGGAGTAAATCCTATCTCTGTGTCCACTAAGTGGAACGTATAGGTAGTCGACCACAACCTCTCACAGATGCCTCAGTCTATAACTCTACGCTTTTTCCCAACACCCAAAATCTCCCTAATTTTCCTTTGTAACATTTAAAAAATCTTACCAAATGTCTTATTCGCTAGTCAATTATTTTGTCATTGTTCTTACGTCTTACATACCTTGACGATCATAAGCATCCCACCACAGAAATGAGGAGATCTCTCCTACAAAACATCGGGTTAAAATTTAAAATGTTTCATCAAAGCATTTTATCAAATACATTGTAAAACATCAAAACATCATTTAAATTTTAGGTTTAAATCACCGAGGAAGTCATGACATTCTTCGATATATGATTTTTACCCTCTCACAAGACAATTATACTCCTCAAGTTTAGAAGGCGAATATTATGGTGCAGAGGTTCATGTATGGGACCTTGGTCGCAAGAGATAAATCCTTCGCGTACCGCTTTACGGTTGTTTAGTCAAGCCTTATGACGAGAACGATTCATTGGGTGGAGGTGTTAGTAATTGGGAGTGGGAGTGGGAGTGGGTATTTGGTGATTAAAAATCACCAAGGAAGTGTTAGGTTTTTGTGTTTAAGGAGTTGGGTTTTTGTGTGAAGTGTTAGGTTTCAGTTTGAAGTGGTTTAAGTGAGGAAGAAATTGAATTTTTCACTCAGTTTCTTCGTGCATAACGGCTCAACGCGCCGAGTTTTTGAGAAATAATTTTGCATTTTTTATGAATTAATTTGTTTATTTTTTTACCAAATAATTTGCCACTTTTGGATGAAATAGTATGCGATTCTGGAATACCAGTATGGTAAACTAGAATTGGATACGATTATATTAGAGGTTCTTTAATAACTACGGTAACAAGAATCAAAACTTATTAAACTATTTTGTCCCTAGCATTCTCCTCTAATTTGAATCATAGCTCCAAGGAAAAGGATAAAAGGGTCAATACTCCAAAAACGTACACCAATAGAAACAAAATAGTCATAGTGCCAATTATTCACAATCATGAGAAATCCTAAACTCCCCAAAAGTGTTCTATCATTCCCGTGATAACTTAAATTAAGAAATGTCATCTCCATAGAGAATCTTTATGATGTTTAATGGAAGACTACACTTTTTTTAGAACCAGTGCTCACCTAGACTATTTATAAGATAAACTCAAGTACTTGCCTCAAGCCCCTAATCCAAGCTCTATTTCCAAACTCTCATGGTAAGTGACCCTAACTCGTCAGAGCACCCAAATATGTAATTTGACAATTATCAGCTTCATCTCTAATGTGTATTGATCTTCCAAGTACCTTTCGAGGGGCATACCATTTGCAGATAAAGGGAGTCGGTAGTAGGAACTTAGGCTTCATACACTACTGGTCACATGTAGCACAATTAAAAGGACTATCCTCTGCATTGGCAACATTATTTGAATCTTACATGTACAAGATTCAGAGCTTCATATAATGTTTTATTGCCCGTGATTTTACTATGCACTTGCATATGTATAACATCATTTTTTCCCTTGTACATCAAAATTTTTGCTTCACTTGTCTATCACAAATGTAAACTTAACATTATATAGGATTTTTTGATTCATTTATTTTTAGTTCCCTTCTCTCCCACCCCCGGTCGAGTTTAATATCTTTTATTTGACCATCATCTTATTACCTTAATATTATTGTACATGACATAGACTCACAATGCGGAAGCTAAATTGAGAAGTCTTTTACGCTAAAATCAACTTAAAACTAAATTAGGGCTAAACCTTGAACTTTATTCAATCACAAGTAAGGAATAAACTTACACCATCCTCACCTTATATACGCCTCAACCCTAATCCTCCTACAATAACAAGTCCCCTACCTCTCCAAATTAGAATATAATTAGACATCAAAATAAAATTAACTCCAATACTTAAACCGCTAATCTAATTAGCTTAAATAAAAATAGACCGTCAACGAGTGGACGACGTGTACTAGGAGCTGTTCACATAAAATCCCTCCATCTTTGGAAAATTTTGGCAAAGAAAATCAAACCAGACGTGCTCCTGAAAAATCTCGTAACATCTTGGTAAAACCTTCAAAATCATTAAACTTGTCTTCATCTTCTTCCTGCAACACTTTTTGTATTTTGGCAATAATGTGTTCCCTCATACCATCAACGACTAACCTAACCTGTTTGGCTACTTGTGGGCAATATTTTTTCTGGTGACCCGATATTACACAACCATAACAATTACTATAAAAGAATGTACGTAGAACTGTAGATGTGGAATTAACTTAAACAGTACAAGCTGAAGTCGAACTTGAGTTGGTAGTTGGGGTGTATAACTCTTCTGACTTCAAAGTATATTTTACCATATCCACCATCACCGAATGGTCTTTGAATGTGAGATCCTTCTATATAAAGTTTTGTAAACTGTTTACATAACATCCCATCTTTTTCTCCTAAGATATACGCAAATTAGTGCGGGCGCTCAATCCAAAAAAATCATCTGTATACTTGGTCACATTGGACTTACCCTGACGTAGGTTTTTTTTCTAGTCGCATAAAAATATCACGCTTATAACCAATTGGGATAAACTACTTTACAAAATCCTGATGCATCTGTCCCCATTCTGTAATTGGTGGATACCCCTACTGAATACGACCAGTTTGTCTTGATGAGCATTACTCAATTGGGATCAGCATACTTTTTATATGCAATTTTTTTTTCAACTCGAGTAATCCAATTCATAAAGGCATCCGGATCAAGTTTCCCATCAAACTCCGTAATATTAAGCCTAACATCGTATTGAAGAGAAGTAAGAATGCGAGTAAAAGAAGAAAGATCTTTACGTTCTGATGCCTGTTGTTGACAGCGAAGAGGTGGAGGTACCTGATTAGGATTGCCTCTATAGGTGTTGCCATTATTCCAGCCTCTTTCCCAATAAGTCTTTTGATTAATTACCCTTCCCCCAAATTGTTCATATTACCCATTTTCATGACATTATCCCTGTTGAGTAGTTGTTTGAGGACGACGTGGTGGTAATACATAACGAGTATCCTCATCGAAAGGATTAATAAGTAATTCTTCAGTTAATGGTTCGAAAGGTTTTTTGTCTTCATCATAAACTAGTTATTTTGATTGTTGATCATCGACTACCTTTAGATGTTTTGAACCCGTAGCAGCTTCTCCAGTAGTATTTCACGCCTTATTGTAGGCATAAAAAAAAACCTAAAACATTTTTTGCATCTTAGACATTCCATCTTTCAACTCATCGATCGACCCCTCAATGCGATCAATCTGTGTTTCAAGGCTAGGTGGTCTCCCCACCGATCTCTTACCCGCCATAAGAGAGAGAAAAAAAATCTAGAAATACTTTTATTTTTAATTTTGCTGTTGATCGTTCCTCACAGCAGCAATATATACTTTAGAATAGGGAATGAAGAAAAAAGCAACATTGGAGCAAATCCACTTATAATATAACAAGTTTATCAAATCAAGAACTGTTGGAGAGAACCCAGTTAGCCATGTTACCAAACCAGGACCAATTTAACATAAGTACCAGAAGTACAATATTAGAATTTAAGAAGCGCATCAAATCTCCTATCCCAATTACGGCAGAAGAATGAGAAAAGAAGATGAGCTCAAAACCTTACTACGGATATGGAGATTGTAGGGAAAAATTCCGTGGACAAGAAAACTTTGCTTCAAGAAATCTCAGGTAAGAATTATATATCAATAATCTATCATTATGAAAATAGAAGAAGTAAAATTCTGAAAAAGAACTTCAATATATTACGAGTCAAGTACTAAATCAAATCAAAAATCTACAAGGAGAGAAGATTAGGTTGTGAAATCAGACCTTGGAAATCATAAAAATTTAGCTGCCCTAGGAATAAGAACTGGCTCTAGTACCAATTTGATATAAACTCCCAATACGGAAGCTAAATCAAGAAGTCTTTTACGCTAAAATCAACTTAAAACTAACTTAGGGTTAAGCCTAATTCGATATCAAAATAAAAACAACTCCAATAGTTGAGCCTCTAATCTAATAAACTGAAATAAAAAGATACCATCAATAATTGGACGATGTGCACTAGGAGCTGTTCACATCAGTACATGTTTAAGATATGCATCCACATTTTCTTTTGTCAAAACTTGCCCTATGTTTTAGCCAAATCTTCACAAGCTATTACTTTTAAAGGGGCAGTTTTCACCCACTCGATTTCAAGCTTGTTATGGTGGTGAAGGGCAAGGTTGATTTGTTGAGAGCTATGGGGCTATTGTACAGTTCTTGGGAGGTGTTCTTTGTCCTCATCCCCACATGTCAGAATTTGATATTGTTAAACCTGGAAAAAAAAATCAAGGTATGAATTTCAATGTGGTACTTAGACCACAAACATTCTAACATCAATGTGGTACAATAAATTTTACAACATTGAAAGAAGGTTGGCACATGTTTTGTACATTAAATTTAGCAACATTTTCACATCAGGTAGCCTCTTAAACCCTAAGAGCAAACCTTAGTTTGTAGATTGGAAGGTTGCCACATGCTCCTTGGGTATAAATCTGTAGATGCTCTCCAAATTTTAGTTAAAGCTAATACATAACTCTAGTTTTTTGGAACATCCTTTCTGGTTTTGGTACATGTGACAATGAATAGCATCCTTGCTCTTTATTAGCTTTAATTTTTATATATTTGAGAGATGGTCAGTCCCATATTGATTATGAATTCCCTCATGTGCAAAGTATATATCACGTGCCTACTACTATCTTCTGCTTCTATATATTCTTCTTCCCGCCCGCCGCTCGAAATTACATGATGTATGATAATTTTTGACTCTTGGTTTTAGATTTGCAGAAACAGATGGCAAAGGATATTATCAAGTAATGAAGACTTGAATTAGGAAGAAATACTTTAAGCTTACCCACTAGCATAAGCAACATACTTAGCATTATTCTAGCTCTTCTTCATAAAGATTTATGCCTAAAGTCCTTAAAAAAACTCTTATTGTGATGATCTTTAAATGTTTCATACTTGCCTATCATATGAGAAAATCTTAGTTTTTTGTTTTTTCTACTACAAGTCAGGCCGATACACCGGATTTTACAAAGGTAGGTATTTCTAGTGATATGCCAGTCCTCCGTTATATTCATGCCAATGTTTAATGAATGTCCTAGTTTTTCTTAAGTACTGATATGGTGTAGCTTCCTTGGCTCCTATTTAGTATGATAATCTGATTATCTTTAACTTGTTTTGCGGTTGAGGGCTATTATTGCGACTGCAAATGGTAACTTCAAATATGAATTATCCCTAAGACTACCATGTGGCAATTTACCTTTATTTTATATAGCTGGAAGCATAGTGGTAGAGGTGACGGGTTTATGTGGTTATTTGAAAACTGGTTACCTTATGATAATTTGACTATGATTACTTTAACAATGTATTTGAACTTTCATGTTTTAATTTCTTTGATAAAAACTATGAGGAAGCAACGATCTAATTCACAATTAAGCTAACCTAAAACTCGCATTTGAATTAAACTCACTTAATTTCTTAAAAATAAAGGTCAGAGACCAAGGGTTTATGAGATTTTCTTCAAACGCTACATAACTCTCTAAGGCTATACATTTCTCTCATTAAAACTAGCATTGGAAAATAAAGGTAGCTTATGCACTCTATTATAGTAGAAGAGGTCTAAAAAAAAATAGAAACCCTAATAAGAGTCACAATAGGAATTACTAAATAGAATAAAGCATAATTACTAAAATATGTAGTGCTCGTGTGACGTACGTGGAAATGACTTGACCCGCGTGCCTGGAAACGACTTCACGACCTATCAACTCTCTCCGTCTTTGAAAATTTTGTCCAAGAATTTTGAAGACAGAAGTAACCTTGATCATATGATAGCTGCAAATTTTCCCACTGTACTTTTTATACATATTTTGTTTACCTAAAAATAAAGAAACTATTGTTTGCAAAACTACCGTACTCGAATTTATCGAGAGGTCCTAAAAACTAATTAAAATCTTGACTTGAATAGTCTTCAAACCCTTGCAAAAATGGATCACTAAACTCTAAATTAATTACCTCTTCTTGAAATTCATCAAAGGCCGATGGTTTATCCCAATCAATCTTTGGAGAGTGATTATGTAGGTCAGGCCGTATTGGGTTCCCTATACTCTTTTGGACCTAGGATGCCCCTCTTAGCTTTACTGTGTTTTATGTAACTTGTATGGTATAACCTATTTTTATTATAGATATGCCCATTCTTGTGCCGACCGTGCCGTCACTACTAGAATTAGTGTCAATGGCCACTACTCTGGCAGTGGCTATTTCCATTCGTCACGGGCATACACGTGCTCATGGTCGTGTCAATTGATAGTGTGGCTAATACTCATGCATAAACTTGACCATGACTGATGAATCAAATATAGCCACAGATAGTACCGTGGCTATTTTGTGGCTATTAATGCACATTGGATACATTATAAACCGTAGCAAATGGCTCCATTGGCTACGAACTTTCCCACGAAATGTCTTGTGGCTAATACCTGCAAATCGCCACCATAATATATGTGGCTAATGATTTTTAATTACCACTATTTCATTTGTGGCTAATACTCGCTATTTACTAAAAAACTAGCCGTGGCTAAAGTCATTTTACAAAAATATATATATACAAAACTAGTCGTGGCTAGTTATTTTAGCAATATATATATATATATTTCACCATTGTAAATGGCGGAAACCACGATTACATAATTTCCTAAGAAAGCTAAATTACCAAAATTAACAGTAGTAATCAAAATGACGTCGTGTAACTACGTAAAAAATAAATGCTCTTGGAGAATTATTTCTCATGTACTAGGGGATGGTAGAGAGGGTACCACATACTCCATGCTCCATATTCCTTCATATCTCCTATAACCAAGCAAGTAAAACAAAACAAATGTGTTAATATTGTCCAACTAAATTAGTAAAAGATACTGTTTACTGTATTTTGAGAAATATTTTGGCATTGGAAGCAACGGTTAGATGTTAGAGCTAAAGGTATATTATACTTTGATACTGTTATTTTTTTTTTCATAATAGTTCGTACCTCCGACATATGCACGAGCTCTTTAGATCCAATGTCACCATGCCCTTAATCAAACTCTTCGCCAACAGCCTCACGCACAACAGCTACGCCAACTTCCATTGTAATATGCCGAATACTACACAAGGAAACATCAAATTATTTTAGTATCTAGAGGATAGAAACTTTTGATATATCTATGAAAAAGAGGGTTGCACCATGGAGATCAAAATATTACCTTGAAATTTAAGGAAAGAGGATTCCTTTGTTGATTTCTTTATCTATCATATACGATGGAAGGCTGTATGGATCGCAAGTTATAACTATTATTCTTGGAAACGATAAAATAAAGCAACTTATAATAATAAGTTCATAGGGATAACCCATTACCAATATATTACCAAAAATGTAATATTTCATACTCCTATAGATTAATTTGAATCATACCATAATACAACCCTATTTAAACTCTTTACATGTTTTTCAACTGATACTAGTATATTTTCAATGAAGGGCTTAAAATAGACCTTTGAAGCGACCCATGGGTCTTTAACTATCCCCGATTAAGAGAACCAGTAACTCTAAAGTGTGGGACATCATGTAAGTGAGGATGAAGTATCTGACATTTTGCATCAAATTTTTGACAACTTTGGGTTTCACTTAATATGATCAGCTACAATGAAGCGATGAAGATAGACCGGTGTGGAAAACTCATAGCTAAGGCCTATTTAATACTAAGTTAGCTTTTCATAAATGAAGACCTAGAGCTAAGGTCCCTTGGTTGCTCTAAATGGGTTTGGAATGTTAACATTCACCTTAGACTACTTGCCTTAACTAGAAGAGCTTGTCATTATGCCTAACCACTAAAGTTAAGTAGAAAAACAAAGAAAAGGCTGTTACAGTTTTTTGAAGGATTTGTGGTGGCAGGTTTTGGCTTATGAAGATCATGGGGAGTGTGAGAAGCTCTAGCTTAGATTACGACAACAATTAAGGTTCTCAATAACAACAAGCATTAAAAACTATGTTTTATACATTTTCTTGATAAAATGTAAAATTTGACCTGGAACTATGCAACAGATTATTAGCTAGGGGGCAGCGTAATGATATATACTAAGAAATACTAGAAAATAAAATAGGATCCAATTTATATAAGAGAACTAACCATGATTAACATTTCCAAAGGGGCTCCCACTAGCAAAAACTATGATTTCTCCTGCATGTTTGAAGGCAATAGCAGCTGTGCACTCCGCTATACCAGAGATGATTTAATAGTTTAATAAAGGTTATGTGGTCAATTTGAAATCAATTATAAGCTTTTGTGCCTTCTTTATATCAAGAAGTACCACATGTCGGACAATTGGTCTTCAAAGCATTTTCTCTCCTATATAAAATACAATCATTAGGACAGGCATCGATATTTTCAAAATTAAGACCGACACGAGATATTATCTTACTATCATGATAGCAATTGCTCGGGGATTTGTTTCTTCTTGGTAGTACTTCGTGAAATAACTTAAAGGAGATATGTAATACTGGTTGCAGACCAATTGTGTTTAACTTTAAACTTGTATAATTTTATGACCAAAGTTAACACGGTAAAACCTTCACATCCAGGATATAATGCTATTATGGCCTCTAACACATTTTTCTTAAGCTCTGCAGTAGAGTCATTTTCACTTGGTTTTTGGTATTTACTCGATACGTTGGCCGCCCCAACATCTAAATTTAGATTTACCATATCACTACTGTATCGAAGTACTGGGTTCCCTATATGACATCCCGAGTCATCCATGAATATCTCATTTTGGTGTTACTCGAACAATTATACATGCTCAGTATCCTCATGAACAACTTTTTCTCTGTGTGCAAACCAAACCTTATAGGTTTTTGTGAATCCATCTCTGACTAAATGTATAATAACTTCTTCATAAGAAATCAGAATCATTTTGCTTATGCAGCACTTACATGGACAGATAATGGTTCCAGTATCAGGAAAGTGCTTCCGTGCAAAATCTATAAAGGCGTACATGTCTTTCATAAATCCCGCATTTGGATGTCGAAGGTTTATCCAACTCTTATCATTGGAACGAGCTTTCAAAGTATATATTGCGTAATAAAAGCACACAAGAGTTTTCCATGCCTTTGTTTTCTTCTATGGAAGAAAAGAAAATAGTAAGATGGTGTATGATAAGAGAAGGGAAAAATATAAAAAAACTTGAAACAAGCCAGCATTAGCAGTTAAAGAACTAACATAAATACTATAAACACAAGAGAGGGGCAGGTATAAACACTATAAACACTATAAAGCCATATCGATATTGCTAAGATCTATTTATGTATTATAAACAACTAAGAGAGCTCTACATAAAGACTCTTTTTTTTCAACTACTTTAGTTTAAGTAGTAATAGTAATATTTTTCAAACACATAAAGCAATATCAGAATCTACTGCAGGTGTAGATAACCTCTACCAATAAACTAAGTTTGATGAATTTATACGTCAGTGAATTCAGAGCTGCGACATAACAAAAAATCATAGGTGAACATGAGATAGACAAAACCACTAAACTGTAATAATATGATGCTTTGTAATATCACGGGATGTGTTTGCATATAATCATGTGATTTAAAAGGGAGTTTTCTTTCCTTGAGCTCTATTAGTTCTGCACCTAGAAACCTCTATCAGATGTTCATAAACACCATACAGCAGTGTAGCAAGTAAAAAAGAAGAATTGTTCAATCCTAACTAGAGAAGAACGGAAATTGTACACTCCTTATTCTTTGGCGTTCCATTCTTAATGAGCTCCCTATGAATGGGAAGTTTTGAATGATGTGAGGGCCATATGGCTACGCACTCCAAAGGAGGTGACGGATGAATAGTACGCAAAGTTCTATCGGTCGGTTGCTGAGGATTTTAGTAAAGAATTATAATGGAGTCATTTTACTGCTGAGGGCGGTGTGGATTTCAAGGCTCTTCTTTTTGTTCCTCCTAAGGCTCCTCATGATCTTTATGAGAGTTACTATAATAGTAACAAGTCCAACTTGAAGCTGTTTGTGAGAAGGGTTTTAATTTCTGATTAATTTGATGAGCTTCTGCTTAAGTACTTGAACTCTTTGATGGGTCTGGTTGATTCTGACACATTGCCACTTAATGAATCACGAGAAATGCTTCAACAACACAGCAGTCTTAAGACAATAAAGAAGAAACTTATCCGGAAGGTTCTTGACATGATCCGCAGGATCATTGAGGAGGATCCTGGTGAGTCCAGTGACAAAGAAAAGATTGATGTCGAGGCTAGGAACAAAGATGAAAAGAAGGGTCAATACACCATGTTCTGGAATGAATTTGGCAAGTCTATGAAGCTTGGTATTATCGAGGATGCATTTAACAGAAATTAATTGGAAAAACTTATCAGATTTGAAAGTACAAACTCTAGATGAAAGCTAGCGTCATTGGATCAATACATCTCAAGAATGAAAGCAGGACAGAAGGACATCTTTTACATAACCAGAACCAGCAAGGTACAACATGAGAAATCCCCATTCCTTGAGAGACTCACTGAAAAGAATTACAAGGTTATTTTCTTTATAGATCCAGTTGATGAATATCTCATGTAATACGTAATTGAATATGAAGACAAGAAATTCTAGAAGATATCAAAGGAGGGGTTAAAACTTGGAAAGGATTCAAAGGACAAAGAAGTCAAGGATACCATCAAGGACTTGATGAAATGGTGGAAGGACGTTCTTGTTAGTGAGAATGTTGACTCTGTGAAGACTAGAAACCGTTTGGACAACAGTCCTTGTGTTGTAGAAACATCAAAGTATAGGTGGAGTGCTAATATGGAGTGGATCATCCAATTGCAGACTCTTTCAGATGCAAACAAGCAGGCATACATGCATGGAAAGATGGTTCTTGAGATCAACCCAAGATATCCGATCATTAAGGAACTTCGGGGGATAGTGATCAGTAACCCTGAGGATGAGAGTTTAAAGCAGACAACAAAGTTTGTGTACCAAACATCTCTTATAGAGAGTGGCTTCGTGCTTAGCGACCCCAAGGAATTTGCCAATAGCATCTATAGCTCCGTAAAGATGAGCCTCAAGATCAACTCTGATGCAACAATAAATGAGGAAATAGAAGCTGATGAGGCGGAGGAAGTGGAAACTCCCGAGAAAGCTAACGAGGAAGATGCAACTATTAACGAGGGCACTGATACAGAACCCTCTATAACAATTGTTTCTGTCTTCAAGTCCGGGACAGTGTGTAGCAGTAGCTTCTTTGCCGGTCTCTCCAGTATGGTACTGTTAGTATTATGATCAACATTTTTAGAAAATACAACCATCATATCCATTGCAAGCTCGATATAATGAGTATTGGTTCATCCCACTGCACTTCTAAGTTGCACGCATATTAGCTCAACTTGTTATTTTACTTAATCAGAAATTTTAAGCTTATCATAAGGCATACCATCCAAGGCTTGATTCAACTTATCATAAACGACGTAAAATCTTCCCATAATTGTTTCTCTATCAAATGCATAAAAAATCTTGCTTCCCTCATGACAAGTTTTTAACAATTTCTTAGCGGAATTAAGCACTTTCATCAATTTACACAAACAAGCAAAGCAAAAAAGAAAAAAAGGCACAAGCACCATAATACCAAAACACATAATCTAAAACGCTAACAAACTCCAAAATTTAACAAAATATAACATCGATTCATGTAGATAAACAAGCCAAACTACAATCAATGGACAATTTAGAGATCTAACTGCAATCACAATTAATAAATACCAAAAGTATTTGGAAACAAACAATACCCAAATAATAAATACCTCAATTTCAAATCTTCAATTTGATAAGCAAGGTTTAGGTTTCAATTGAGTTCGCAGAACTACAATTAGCCCATAAAATCAATTAGAAAAGCGAATATAGTGAGTGAGAGAAAATAAAAGAGAGATCAATTCAATTACCTTGATTTCAAAGCCATTATTTCAATTAGGAATGTCTAGGCTTCAATTGAGTTCTCGGTACTTCAATTTTACCGAATAAAATTCAAAAGTTGATCGAACCTACTGATCCTATTATAAAAACACAAATAAGTTTGGGCCATTAATGGTGTTATATTGATTGAAGAGATGAATTCAAGGGAGAGAGATATTTTCATAGCTTACCTCAGAGATTTAGAAATTAGTCTTGAGTAGAGAAGAGAAAGAGAGATCAAGAGGAGATTGAGTTATGAAAACATTTTAGCAGGGAAATTAATTTTAGGTTTTAAAATCCCCATTTCCATTTCTTTTAGCCACGATTAGGCACCAAAATTGATTTTGGGTCACGAAAACTTAGTGTGGGAATTTTTTGGCCACAAATATTTGGTTTTAGCGACAGCCTGGTTTGTAGTAATTTGTCACGTACGCAATTGTGGCTTAAACTAAATTTGACGGTGGCCTTTGGTTTATTTTTCTAGTAGTGCGTGTGTACTCTATGGTATGCTCATAGGTGTGTCATGCATGCCAACAAACCTTCCAAGGCCTATGACTACACTGCCTTAATGGCATGCCTATTGGTGGGCCTCGTACTGTGCTATTGAACTACCTCATACCTCGTATTGAGTCAAGTATGTGTGCGAAACTCATCTCTTCCCCGACTCCCCAACCCCCATTTTGGTGACCTCACTTCTTGATTATCATCTTCAAAGCTTTGAGCAGAGGTTTTTGCGACTCTGCATATCATAATTCGCTATTCTTGTTCTCCAATATCATGCAAGAAACGTAGCTTTGGTTCACCATTTTCCGATATCCGAATGACTTAAAAATACTCCCCAATGCTTTAAAACTCTAGTTCAACAACTCCATTGATCAGAGCATCGTCAATAACCTCTTCGATTTAAGAGTCGTCAAACTGGTCAATTTTGACAAAATAAATATGTCAATTTTGGTAAAACCTTCAATTTCACAATCGCTAATAACTTCTTCCTCAATCCCATAATTTTGTTTGTCACTACTGAACAAATCGACGTAGCTCCACTCCTCAATTTGCTGGACTTTAAGTATTGGTTTTGGGGTGGTGTTGGTATTTTTCTGTTGGACTTTATGATGATAGAAATTGTCAATCGGGTAAACTTCTCACATCAAGGTCGTGAACCCATTGTTAGACTTTGATAAAGCACATTTCAGCGCATCTCATTTTTCCCCACCTACAATATGAACTGCACAGTAACCTATTTCTGTCGTCTCCCTGTAGTGGTTTATCATCAAGCCTACTCCATCAAATCACATTGAATCCTATGCCACAGCACCCACCTCAATCTCCAGCGCATCTTCGCCTACCCCACCCACAAAATCGATCACACGGGGAACCTTTCTCTCCCTCGATATATTTTGGTAATAAACCTGTAAGCTATCTATTTTGATTTCAACACCTTCACACGTCTGAAACCCATCATTCCCCATATTAGAGTTCTCACGCATCTGAAACATCTCCCTTGATAGAACTCTCTTTACACATTAAAACATTTATGATCCATGACGATTCGGAATCTATAATTTATTGGTTTCTCTCCATAGAAGTATGCCTTCGTCCATTTCTAATCTTTACTCTATTCAATTTTCCATGTAGTCTTTTAGTTTGCTGTGTCACATTATCCTTTTAAATCTCTTGGCTTAACATTGGTGCAAATTTGATAAAAAAAAGTTGGTGTAAAAAAAGTTACGTAAAACCTTGCTAACTCAGGTACCAATTTGATAAAAAAAACTATGTGAAAGCAGCGATCTAATTCATAATTAAACTAATTTAAAACTTTCCTTTGAATCAAACTCCTATAATGTCTTAAAAATAGAGTCAGAGACCTAGGGTTTACATGTTTTACCCCAAACTCTACATAACTCTCTAAGGCTAAGCCTCTCTCTTACTAAACTAAATATTGAAAATAAACTAAGCTTAGGCTATCTTTAATTGGAGAAGAGACGTATCAATAAATAGATACCTTAATAAGACTCCTAATAGGAATTACTAAATAGAATAAAACATAATTAATAAAATAGGGAGTGGTCGTGCGACTTGCATGAAAATGACCCGACATAGGTACGTGAAAACGTCCCCATGACCTATCATTTTTAGTCATATATTATCCTGTCTTATAATCCTAAATTACTAAATAATACTTTTCCTATTATCTTGTGATGGAGTTTTGTGTACCACAAGAGATTGTAATAGACTGTCACGGTGTACCAAAAAATCCAAGTTCATAAATTGTGAAAAAGATTTTGTGCCAGGAAATTCTAGCAGATCATTTTCCAAATGTACGGCTTATCCATTATGTGAAGTTGCTCACTTGGTTATATGACTGTCATTACTCCTCATTGTTACATCTAAAACATCTTTTGCTAACCAGTAGTATTGTGAACGACTTTTCATTCGGGCAAACTTCTGGGCCCTAGGGGAAACTTACTTGAGCGAGTCAAAAATTCTACAAGATATCGTGCATATGTTAGAGGAAAAGAATATATTAAAGATAGATGAAAGTTATTTCTTCCCTCTAGATATATAATTGATAAAATATAAATTTTGAGCTTCAACGTTTTCTTCCAAGAAATCTTGAAAATCTAAAGCATGATTTCAGATTCAGTAAAAATTTATGAACATTATGTTTGTGTGATAATATTTTTGTTTTGCGGTTGGATTGAACACTACCTTTGATTTTTGCGGTAGTATCGAACTTAATATGCTAGAATACCCCTTTAACTCTTACATCATGTAGGTTTTAGTAATTTTTATACAACGATATGTGTGTGGTGATTGTTTCTTCCAAGAATACCCCTTATAATTTTTTTTATAAGGAACTGAAATGGGTGACCAATATTTGGGCGTCTGCAAAGAAAACCAGCTGAGGTACTGTTGGATGAAATTAGTCATCCCTAAGCTAGATTTTAGTTTTTTTTCACCCAACTGAGTGAGGTACTTTAGGAGATGCTCTAAGATATGTTTAAATTTTGAGTGTGGGTCTAATAGTATGAAAATTAATTATCTTCTCATCTAAAATTGCTAATTTAAAAATCCATGCTGCAACTTATTATAATTTCCATTGCAATTTCCATCACAAATCCTATATTTAATTATTGATTCCATGCACCATTTGTTAATTTGATATACTCAAGTCAAGTGAGTCTCCTCGAATGCCGCACACGTTCGTGATCTAATGAGCTTGTGTTATTAGAAACTCTTTGGATAGACTTGGAGTATGAGTTAAACTCCTAGGACTCCTTAATTTATATGGAGTTGTTATTGGTTTCTATTTTTATTATGACTTGGAGCAGAAGCTAACTTCTAATTACATAAGGATTCTAATTCGTAACTCTTCTCCTATAAATATAGAGGTATGTTCTATATTTAGATCTATGTCTTTTGTGAGCAAAATTCAAGTAAAATTTTGAGTGAGGGAGAGTTGCAATTTTTCAGCTATAATTGTAGTAAATTATCGGCTCGCCACTAAAGAGTTGTTTTGATCCTTTGGGATTTTTACTATTGAATATTGTTTATGTACTTTACTTTCCTTTTTTTCATTTATTCTTTTTGGTATCGTTAAATTGGGAGCTCTTAGGGTTATTCCGCGTGTGAGTTATTCGATGTAATTCACAATAATTAGTATGAAGACGTAATTCTCATTGGAGTGGAAGATGAACAAATTAGGCTCAAAGTTTGATGTGGAGAAATTTGATGGTAGAATTAACTTTTGTATTTGGCAATGCAAAGTTAAGAATCTCTTGGCAAGATATAATTTACAGAAGGATTTGTTGGGGAAAGAGGCAAAACTAAAGGAGATGACAGATCCAAAGTAGGAGGAGTACGATTTATAAGCCTGTAGCACGATTCTGATGTTCTTGTCTATGGAGTTCAAGCATAAGATCGTGACGTAGAAGTCAGCATTTACTTTGTGGAAAAAAACTCTTTGATAAGTATTTATCCAAGTCTCTAACTACGCGGGTAAATATAAAACTTACTGTCACGCCCCAAAATCTAATAATCGGTAGCTAGACCAATTACTATCATTCGGGATGTGCAGGTCAGGGAATCCAATCGATTCGCCCCCACAAACGACCGAGCCGTAGACAAGTTCAGGCTCAGTCATTGACTATAGTAATATCATCAGAGTAAACGAAAATAAAGCAGAAGCAAAAGATATATATACATAACTGAAAAGTAAATACGTTATCTCGAATACAAAACAACGTCAAGAGCTGAGATCATACAAGAAATACTTAAACCGGCACCGAAACAACAACTGCAAATACCCAGTACTAACCCTGAAGCCTCAGCAAAAAATTGTACTACTCAGCCTCTGATAGGGGGGACAAAGCGAGAGTAAGCAAAACCATGGCTTACCAATGCCCAATAAGGCTAAACAACATACTAGTATAACAGGTGCAGAGAAAGAGGAGAGATGAATAAGATACAAGATGTTCAAAAGTACAGTAATCTATAAGTGCCGAATAAAGTGATAAATATAAATACAGAATAGAGTGAATGAGGAATAAGAAAAGGATTTGGAGATATGTGGAATAGTGATATGCAGAATATGCTATGGTGATGATGAGATGCTAATGATGAGATGTGACGTGATGAACTAGGATAATCCCATAATTATCCCAAATGTTGGGTAATATGATATGCTGAGCTAAAGCCCTAAAGTGAATGTTTATGATAATATGAAATCAAGACTAGACCTTATAAATAAATATAGTGGGCTGATCAACTGCTAATGCATAATAACCTTAGTGAGATCTCAAGTGGATACAATTGGTACGATTAGTATGCAAGCTCGACCACGCTTAGGATTTATTACTTAATTAGAGTATTCCAGGTTTTACAACCCACGGAGCCAACTTTCGAACTTTATTTCACTTATTTCAAAGGATTTCAACCTCATGGAGGATAAGACTGGTACCTAAGGAAACTGTCTCATACCATCCCACACTCCCGAAGGGTAATAGATATGATAGTGTCTAGCCAGAACTTCACCTACTTATTTTAACCCGATGTAGGAATCCTAGGTCCCTATCGAGGGTTATCCGATGTAGAGCTTTGCTATGTATCTGACCCCGTTAAGTTAAAGCAAATACAAACCTACTAAAGAAAATGGATTCCAAGGATCAAAACACAATGGCTGCCAAACCCGACCAACACACATAGGACAACCCCTACCTAAAGAAAGGGCAGCAATCCTAACCCAACGACCATGACCTAGCCAACACTCACGTAGGATAACCACCTGCCTCAGAGGATAGCAAATAACCCTACCACAGATGCAGACAGTGACTAACCCATCACAACATCCAAACAATACCAGTCTCTAAAGACTAAAACCTAGTAAACATAGACAAGACCCTGAGAATACCACACTAATGCATACCCTCCTAAAGGACAAGGAGAACACATGCTAAATGCCTAACATTAGGAAACAACAATACTGAAATCAACAAATACTACAGACGGAACAATATAGTTTAAAACCAAATCTCAAACACCCCAATGCCCAATTGCATACTCTAACTAACGCAGGTTAAACTATTATAGGAGTTTAACAATGAAGGGACACTTGCCTGATATAGAGCTCGTATCCCGGCAAAACTACGATCCGCACACCAAAACCTAATTCTTCCCCTCAGCAATCGAAACCCCGAAAACTACGCAATCAAACAATCACAACAATAAACAATCAATTAATCAATACCAGAGCCTGACTATAAACTCAACCCAACAATCTAATCTAAGCCACCAATCTAGGGAAAATCAGGAAAACCTAGGGTAAAGAAGAAAAAGGGGAAAACTTACTAAAAAGTGGCGCTGACGATCGGGAAGGTGGAGCCAACAATCCTATCTCTAGACTTTCTCTCCAACTCTCTCTCCATCAACTCTCTCCAACAACTCTCTCTCCATGCTTTCTCTCTCTACAAAGAAACTAACTCAAAAAGATAAGAGGGGAAAGACTAAATCAAAACAGGAATATGATGGTCATTCGAACGAATGCTAAAGTCATTTGAACGACTAAAGCCAAAAAGGAAAGAAACCCTAGAAAGACAACAATTGTTCGAAAGGTCATTCGAACGAAAACATTTCCTTGGGCCAACACACCAGGAATTATGTCACTTCGTTCAAAAGGTCGTTCGAACGAAAATAAGGGTTGTGCGAATTGATAAGAGTTCATGCAAATGGACCAGAATGTCGTTCGAACGAACAAGAAGTCTTGGGCCAAATTCCAGGAAATAGGTCAACTCGTTCGAACGAATAAGAATTACGTTCGAACGACTACTGGAAAATTCCCAGATCTTCTCAGATCCACAAGATCACCCTCAAACCAAAAACAACCCAACATACACAAGCCAAAAATTGATAACAACAACCACACCAGCCCAAACACGGGCACCCAACGCAACGCAACGCAACCACCTACTCCACCAAAACCACCGAAACCCAGAAAAGAAGAAAAGAAGAAAATAAGAAAAGAAGAACTCCAAGTCCTAAAAAGAGAAAGGATATGCAATGTAGAAAGGGAAGATGCATGATTCATAATGATATGAGTGGATGCATGAAGAATAAAAAAAATAAAAAAAATTCGGGACATTACACTCACTCTTTTCTCTTACACTTTCAGGACAGGGACGTCAATGGTAGACCATTGTAACGATTTTACAAAGTTTTTCACAAATCTTCTTGCACAATGAGAGGAGACGAAAGATGAAGACCAAGCGTTAATTCATCTAAAGTCATTTCCTAGTTCTTATAAGCATCTTAAACAAACTATTATTATTTACAGTAAGGAAGGTCTTAAGTTTGGTGAAGTTTCTAGTATCCCAATTTATAATGAGGAAAGAAGGAAGGCTTTAGGGGATACTGATCAAGCTGAGGGTTTGGTGGTAAGGTGAAGGACTAAGGGAAAAATGTTGGGAGATGTTCTTCTAACTCAAAGTCTCGAACTAGGATAAACCTCGAATACTTCGAGTGTGGAAAGTTGAGTCACTTTAGAAGAGATTGCAATTCAAAATGGCATCCGAAGAATAAAGATCGCAAAGATTCGGCTAGTGTTGCTAAAAACTCGAATAGTTCGGAAGACACAATTTTGGCAGTATGAAATCTAAGTTCATCAATTTGTGATGAGTGGATCTTGGATAGTGCATGTTTGTTTCATATGTGTCCCTTAAGGGATTGGTTTGATTCCTATGAGGAGTTGAATAGAGGATTAGTTACAATGGGCAATAAAACTGCTAGTAAAATTGTCGGCATAAGATCGATAAATATCAAGATCCATTATGGGATTGTGCAGACATTGACAAAGGTGCGACATGTTCTAGATTTGGGTAGGAATCTTATTTATTACGCTACTTTAGACAGGCTAGGTTACTGATCAATTTCGAGTAATGGTCAGATGAAGGTGGTTTGTAGTTCCTTGGAAATCATGCGCAGTAACAAAAGCAATAGTAACTTTCATGTTTTGGTAGAAAGTACTACTATGGGTGGAGTTGTAGTTGCTAAAACGGTTTACTCGTCCAATTTATGGCATATGCAGTTAGGGCATATGAGTTTGAAAGGGCTGAAGGTTTTAAGCAAGCGAGATTTGCTTGGACATTTGAAACTTGTGAAGTTGGAGTTGTGTGAGCACTGTATTTTTAGAAACCAGCATCGACTCAAATTTAGCAAGGGCATCAACAAAACTAGGAACACTCTTGATTACATACATTCTGATGTATGGGGTCCTTCGGCAGTTACATCGAAGGGTGATTCCAAGTACTTTATCTTATTTATTAATGATTTTTTACGGCATGTATTGGTATACATAATAAAGATGAAGGATGAAATTATGATATTTTTAAGCGATTTAAGGATAAAGTTGAGAAGCTGACGGGGAGGAGCATTAAGAAAATCTCGTTCGATAATGGTGGTCATTACAAAAACAAACCTTTCCATGAATTATGTGAGGCTGAAGAAATAACTCGGCATTGGTCTGTTGCTAAGACTCCTCAACAAAATGGAGTTGTAAAAGGGTTGAATAGTACAATGCTAGAGAAGATACGATGCATACAATCTATCTTTGGATTAGATAAAAAGTTCTGGGGTAATGCAGTAAATACTATATGTTACTTTATAAATCGATCTCCTTCTATATCTATTGATTGCAAAACTCTGTATGAGTTATGCTCGGGGTTTCCAGCAGATTTTAGTGGATTACGAGTTTTAGGGCGTCTAAGATATTACCATGTTCATGAAAATAAGCTTAACCCTCAAGCCAATAAAGCAATTTTGTGTTGTTTGAGAATGGGGTGAAGTGATAGGTTATGGTATCCAAAGTCGTAGAAGATCGTAATCAGCAGAGATGCAACATTTGATGAATCTTCTATGTTGATGAAGGTTGGGACTCAAGATAATGCTTTGGTTAATGTTTTGAAGGATTTGACGAATACTCCAGGGATTATTTCAATTGAGCCCAACTCCGTTAAAGTTGAAAAAGAAGGGGCATATTAGAAGCAGGAACGTCAATAGCTTCCAGTAACAATGGGAAGCAAAATTCAGCAACAAGGGTCATTTATGGTAAGCCAAAGAATGAAGAAGTTGACGTAGGATATTCCACTGGTACGCTATGGGTATGAAGATTTGGTACAGCCTAGTACTAAAGTCAATCATGAAGAAGAACCATATATGAGTTGCATTGTGGTTTATACACTTATTTTATTTAGTGAGGAGCCATGCACTTTTCATAATACCATTCATGATGTAGATAGTGAGAAGTGGAAGGAGGCTATGGCTGAAGATATGAGGTCGTTGAAGAAGAATAGTACATAGGATCTGATGGAGTTGTCGAAAAGGAAATACACAATTGGGTGCAGATGGTTATACATTAAAGGAAGGTTCCACGGGTGAGAAAGTATGTAGTACAAAACAAGGCTAGTCGCGAAAGATTTCATTCAAAAGGAAGGGATTGACTATAATGAGGTGTTTTCACCGGTAGTAGAACATATATTTATCTGAGTTCTTTTATCGCTAGTTGCTTTGTATGATCTTGAGATAGAGCAACTCGATGTGAAGATAGACTTATTGGCTACATTATTAAGTACTACAAATGTAAATTATGTCTAGCTCATGTTATCGCAGCTTACTTAGTGCAAGTTATTATCTACCAGACAAGAGTAAGGAACTCGAATAACATACAACAAGATATAAGGCAAATACTAGGAAGGAGAATCTACTATTCTTGATCTACTAAATACATATAGTAGCAAATAGAAACTACTACAACTATAGTTGCATGAAGTTGACTACAAGTAAACCCTAAAAGAATATGATGTTCCACGAGTCGCCATCCCTGCATCTGTAAATTGATTTCACAAACATACAGCAGAGCGCATGGGGTACAATTACTTTTGTTGGGCCTATTGCAACTGGGCCCCACCATAGCTACATCTTGCATATCCACCATTCACCACTTGTTGGTTACCCACACTAGCACCCCCATTGTCATTTGTGCCACTTAGAGCACCATATCCTGCATACCCTTCAACAGTGCCATAACCACCTAGCTTAGGATTTGACATGTTACTCCCACCACCAAAACTGTCTCCGTACCCATAACCTTAATTTGTTGCAATTTATTATAATTACTATGATAAATTTTGTGAATATGAAGAGAATCTTACTATTGACTTTTATTATTTTAGCAAATTGTCTTGAGCTTGAGTGGTGTCTTCTCTTGGATTGGCTATAAAACTTGATGGGGTGGTTTTATGCGTTGCATCATCTAAGAGAAACTTCCCCTATATTTAACGTGATAGAGTTTTAGTAGTGTTCCCTTTATACCCTCAAACCCTAATAAAGGGTAACACTAGGTCCAACCAACCTAAACTTTGTGTAATTATTAGGCACAACCAATAATATTTATGTGGCCAATTAACATGTGTGCTCGTGAACCCGTAGAAAAACATTGAGTTGTGCCGGTATTGATGGAAAATCTAACAATCTCCCACATTGCGCTAACTCAATTTTTTTTAAGAAAAAATATTTTTAGCATGATTCAGGGTTTTATGAAAAGTGGATGGCCATCCTTTATTTTTAAACCCACAGACTATAATTTGGCGTAGGCAATATTTTATCTAACTTGACTGTCACTCTACAACTAAAAAGAGGACAAACACAATTCTTAGACAAATTTTTGCAGGCTTTTGAGAACATGCCTAATTCATAACGTGGACGTTGGGCTAGTAATCTCAATAACTTTCAAGTGTAATTTCCTTATTGGTGGAGCTCAGCATATGAATGGCAAATGTACACCTTAATGATGTGCTGGCAAATTTCCATTTATATCCTATAGCATATGTTTGCCAGATACATGTAATTTTAATACTAAGACAAGCCATCATGCGAAGACTATCCCTCATACTTAAATGAAGGCCAAGGGATGTGGAGCCTGCCAATATGCAACTGAAGCAAACTTGAGAAACCTTTAAGTATTCTTTATATGCACTTGATACTTAGACAACCGTCATATGATAAAATCTCTCATATTTAAAACTTTATTACAATTGTTTAACTATAATTAAAACTAAATATGTACACATATAATAACAGATCCAAATATAATAACAGTTAAATAATCAAATTCAAAACTAAATGTCGACAAAAATAGCAACTGGGAACGAATCCCACAGTGATAAATAATCCTAATATAGTAATAGTAAATAAAATAAATCAATAACTACTCGCACGTAAAAGAGTAATCCTCAAAGAGGCTCTAGTAATCCCATATGCGTAGCTGTCCCTTGGAGGCTGGTATCCAAAGCCCCTCAGTAAGCAGATCTGCAATCGTCTCCTATGTCAACAAATGAGGAATTTCGATAATCTATTTCAATACTTTATCAATGAAAATGTGATACTTAGTTTTAATTGACCTATTGTCCATAGTGACGTTACCATTCTTAGCATACTTGACGACAACCTTATCGTCGCAAAATACTCGGAATGGTCTAGAAATTGAATATATAACCTTCAGCTCCGAAACAAACTGCTTAATCCATATAGCCCATCTGGAAGCCTCATACCAAGCCACATACTATTCTTCCATAGTCGAGGAAGCTACAAGAGACTATTTCAGACTTCTCCACGAGATAACGCCATAAGCAGGCATAAAAATATAACCAAAAGTATACTTTATGTCATCTTTGTCTCATGAATATCTTAGTCATAATAGCTTAAAACCATGAGCTCATCCGATCCCCTATAAATAAATTTATATTATCTAGTTCTTTTCAAATAACGAAGAATCTTATTGGATGCTTGCCAGCGAGCAATAAAAGGTTTCTGTTGGTACCTACCAAAAATCTGAACAACAAAACTAATATCGGGTCTCATACTTATCATTCCATATATGAGGTTATCAAGTACTGAAGCATACTCCTTAGCGATGTCTGATGAAATTATTTCATCCGGCATCGTCTTCCTAATGATATCACCCTTAACAATCGTGACTTCACATACTTTGTAATCCTGTATGCCATACCTCTTTAAATCTTTATCAATATACACACTCTAAGATATACCAAGCATCCATTTGGTCTTGTCTCGCTCTATCCTGATGTCAAGGACATAACGGGCATCTCTCATGTTCTTTTTATCAAAATGCTGAGATAAGAAGGCTTTCATCTCCTGAAGAAACCGAATGTCACTGCTAGTGAGTAAAATATCATCGACATACAAATCAATAGATGTAAAATATCTCCCACTCTGTTTGACGTATATACAACACTACATTTTGTACTCCTCAAAGCCATTGTTCGAAACTTCCTCCTGAAACTGTAGGTACCACTGCCTAAATGCCTACTTGAGACCGTAGATAGAGTGATTTAGTTAGCAAAATAGACGTACCTTCCCTTCAGTCTCAAAGCCTTCGGGTTAGTATATTTAAATCTTCTCGTTGAAACACCCATTTGGAAAATGTGTCCTGACGTCCATCTAATAAAGTTTCAAGTTAAAATGCTTCATAAGAGCCATAATATTTTGTAATGAATTCTTCTTCAAAACATGTGGGAAAGTCTCATCACTATCAATTCCTAGACGCTGTTTGAAACCCTTCACCACAAGTATCATATTAAAATGCTCAACCTTCCTTTCATAATCACGTTTGGTCTTAAAGATTCATTTACATTCAACTACCTTAGACATACAGAGTTGTGAGACATAAAATCCATCCCTTTCGTTATGACATTTGGTCACTGATCTACAAAAAAATTACCCTTAACCATTCTAAAAGATACTAAATCCTCAAAATCAAATAAATCCCCTTCAAATGAATAAAAATGGTAATTTGAAGAAATAACTTAGTGTCTCTCTGAAAGATCTCCGAGTTGAAGCAAGAGGTAGGGCTAGAGGTGGAGCGATAAGAAGAAGAATGGGAGCGAGTGGAGGAAAAATCTGAAGTAGAACTGGTGCTATGACGTGGTCTAGAACTGAGTTTGAAATAATAGCTGGGTCTGGAACCGTATTCCTCACAGTGTAAAAATTAGATAAACGCAAAAATATAGCAATACTGATCGGACAAGTAGTTGGACTTTGAGTCCCGAAACCCTCCATAAAGACAACCTCTCTATAAATAATATTGGTAAACTGATCTCCCAACATTATGAAATGAGCCTGAGCACACTCCACATTCTCTACGTGTCAAAAAGGATAATACAACTTGAAACCTTTCAATCTCTCTTGGAAACCAAAGAAGAAATAACTAACTATCCTCAAATCTGACTTTTTGATATTCGGGTTAAGCAATTTTTCCTCGGCAAGAAAACCCTAAATACGTAAGTGATTAAGACTAGGATTTCTGCCAGTTCATAGATGATAAGGAATAACTGGAATGGAACGAGAAGGAACTCAATTCTATAGACAGAATAACGTAAACATTCTCTTCATAAATTTACAGGAAAATTGGCATAACATAACATGCTACGAACCATATTTTGATAAGTTAGATTACAACGTTCATAAATACCATTATGCTCTGGTAATCGTAGAGTAGTGTACAGGGCTAGAATACCCTGATCCTTTAAATACTTATAAAATAGTCCCAAATGTTGATCGTCTTGATCGATCATACCATAATACTTTCCTCCTCAATATCACAGGACAACCTTGAACAACTAATTTTAAGCCTCTAACTTGAAAGTCTTAAATATATCAAGTAATTCAGACTTTTAATGAAAAAGAAAAATATAGGGATAACGGGAAAACTCTTTAATGAAGTTGATAAAATATCGGCGACTACCATGGGATGGAGTAGGAAAAGGTCCACATATATCTGTGTGAATCAGTTACTAAAGGTCTGTACTACGAGGTTAGTCAAATTTCCTGATCCAGCTTAATTTTCCACGAAGGCAATCGACACAAGTCTAAAAATTAGGGAATTTTAAATCCCCGAGAACCCCATCACAAATCATAATCTCTTACCTATTTCTAGAATTATGTTCTAGTTGTTTGTGCCATAAGGTCCAAGATTTCTCAGAAACTCTAGACCATTTAGAAGTTGATGAAGTTCTAGTCTCAAAAGATAAATATAATAGCGAAATCTCAAATGAATGATCAAGAGATAGACGATATAACCCATCAACATATTAGCCATAACCAATAATATAATTATTATAAATAATGTCAAAACCACCATGTCTAAAATTAAAAAAATAACTGAAAGAGTGCAACCGAGAGGCATAAATAAGAGATCGTCTCATTGATGGAACATAAAAGGTGTCTATCAAATGTAAAGTAACAGTCGTGTCTAAAGCCAAGTAAAATATGCCAACAAGATAAATGGGAAGGCGTCTAACATTTACCAAGAAAACCTGCTCCTTATGCCTTGTCGGCCACCTACTAATGAACCCTACAAGGAATTTAAAAATGTGAGCAGTTGCCCCAGAATATAGCCACCAAGAGTTGATGGGAACATCGACCATATTTGATTCATAGCAAACATAAATAGAACAAATATCTTCTTTCTTAGTCAACAAGCTTTTGTAAGAACGACAATCCTGTTTCATCTGACCATTCTTCTTGCTAAATAAACACTTTATAATTGATGAAGTAGTTGTTGACGAAGTGCACTCTACGTCCCATTCCCATACCCTGAACAAGAACTCTGCCCTAGACCAGACTTGGAACTTTTCTTCTTTGCAAAACCTAGATTCTTAAACTTCTTCTTCCCCTAAGAATTCATTGACAAACTCTTTATGGATATAGTCAAAAAATTTAATTCTATTTTATATTTCATCTATCGTTCTTCCTCAAAGAACAATACTGCAATCTACTCATTCATTTCCGAAGTCTTATCCTAATTTTGGTAGTAAACCTGGAACATCTCAACACTCTTTGGAAGATTCCAAACTACTAAGTAAACTATCAACGTATCATAAATGGTGAAACCAAGTTGCTTCAAAGTAAGAACTAACATGGAGATTTTAAGAATATGTAAGCGCACCTTTCCACAGTCGTCATACTTCAGCGATAAATGCTGAGATAAGTTACTATACTGTCGTTCCTTGACGAAACCCAAAAATTGTTTCTTAATGGTATCTAATAGTTCCTTTGCGGTACCCTTTTCCACGATACCATCCCGCCTAATAGGATCGATAGAAGATCGAATGATAAGATTTGCTATTTTATTGGCTTTTTATCATCATTAGAAGAGGTATCTGAGAGATCTGAGGGTTTGGCTTTAATGAGAATAAAATTAAAATTAAGGAAGCCTAGGGTAATCAAGATTTTTAGCTTCCAGTTTGAGTCCGTCAAGGTCTCAATATTAGTCAGTTGGTTCTGGATCATAGGGTTCATAACTGCATGAACCAAACACTTATATTTGGACATGTAAAAAATTAATTTTATGCACATTTAAATTGATTTGCAAGAGATCAATAACTTGATGTCTTTAATCTTGATCCTATCTAGGGTATGGATAGTCGAGTCAGAATGAAGATTGTATGTAAGGTATTGACTTTTCACTTAGAGGGTAGAGCAGTGTATCTCCGTATCCTTTTATTGGGTGGTGATTGGGTATACAATGCCCCTAAATTGCTGATCGCTCATACTCATGGCTAGACTGACAGCTTACAGTTTGACTCAAGACACATCATCACCTTGGGCCGAGGGATATCCTCATATCCCCATACCCTATATCCTATCTTATCCCACTAATTAATTTAAAGTTTTTTAGCCTCTTTTACGTAGTCTAATTATAGTTTAATTAGTACAAACTAGTCTTAATGAGACTTTAGAAGAAAATATCAAAATGAGAAGAAACGTTATTGTGACGAGTCGTTGATACATTACTGTGACAAGTAAATTTTCCCAAGTGATCTTTAAACATTATTGTGACGAGTCGTTGATACATTACTTCTACATTTTTCAATCTAAAAGGCATGACAGTGTATTGATAAAGGCTCCTTTCTGTTATAAATGGTATTCTCCTGACCTTCTTCAGTAAGAGGAACCTGATTATATCTGGAAGCTGCATCCATCATTGAAAAAAATTCATGTCCTGCTACGGAGTTAAGGAGGTGCAAATCAAAAGATGGGGGCATTTATCCTTAAGTGTGAATTTATTTTGTTTGGTAATGTAAGGTCCCATAAAATTATTTTATACTTAATCTCTTTCCCAGATTCATATCTCTCATTTGCATCTTTTAGCACTCTAAAATTCTTATTATCAGTAGTTGTAACTTTTACCTGTTGCTGGGTTGCTTCTGGGTTGTGGTTTTCCCTCTGGGATGTGAGAAGGAAGAGGTGTGTAGCTTCAGGAGACTGGTGTTTGGTTTTCCTCTTTAATGTCAGATATTCCTAGTTGTCGTTCGAACAAGTTCTATAGTCGCTCAAACGAATCAGACTTGTCTTCTAGACGTTTTGTCCATTGGATGTCCTCTGTCGCTCGAACGAGTTTCTCTGTCATTTGAATTAGTCGATCACTCCACTAGAATTTTCTTCTTAAACAACAGAGTCGTTCGAACGAGTTCTTTAGTCGTTCGAATGACCTATCATTTTCTTTATGTACCGAACCTTCCTCATAATTTCATTTACACTCTCTCTCCCAAACGACCTTCAACCCAATGAACCCTAACCAAATTTTCTTCAAATTAATCACCTTCCCTTGCTCTAACAGGTGTTTTGAGGTTGGATTATCACTCTGGTTACTCCTGATTCTGATATTTGGAAGAATATCGGCTTCGTTCGTGATTGGTCTCCGCTCTTCGCCGAGTATTGACCGTTCTTCCTTTCGGTGAGTAGTTCTCTCTATTCTCTCCCTTGTGGATGCTTAAATTTTATTGTTGGTTTCTATTGGTGATTTTAGGGTTTGGTGAATTTGGGGCTTTTGTTAAGTTCTTGATCGTAATTTTTGCAGGCAGGGTAGTGATTTTTCTGGCTTGCTTGTTGGACCTTTTGGGATTGGTGATCATTGAACTTATGGGTTTTTTGGATGCCCTTACTTTGCTTGGGCAGATTCTTCGTTACCCCATATTAGGCGAGTTCCCTTCTTTACTTAATTATTCTACTAGTTCACTTGATGTCGTTTTAGAGAAACAATTGGTCAGAGAGGTGCATGTATTTTAACTATAATTACCTTAGTGATGTTTAGGGTAGTTGATTATCAATATGTTAATCTTATTAGCTGTACTTGGCTTGGACAGGTACAGTCCTAAAGTTCTGATATTTTGAGGATTCTTGTTGACTCGGGTAGTTGGTCTTGATTCAGTCAAGTCTATTAGAGACTGATATTTCATCTTAGTGACCGGGTTTTGGTCACTGTTTATGTGTTTAATGTGTAACGGATTTGGTCACAGTTCATCAGGATTTATGTGACTGGTTTGTCGCGGTTCTTCTACGTATAGATGTGCGACGGAGTCACTGTTCATTTTGTTTAAGATCGTTAACCACGCTCTTAGGCAAGTGATCATCCTAGGTGTGTTTGCTGGGTTTACGGTTGTTGGTTGTTGATCTTGTAGATCAGTTGCATCTGTAGATCATGTAAATCTTATCATAACTCCTTTGCTTAACGAGATTGGATACGTAGCTCCAGATCTGCTAACCCTCGAGGGTTATTAGGATTCACAAACCGGGTTGAAATAGTGTGGGTGAGTTTGGGACGGATACTATCATACCTGAGCACCCTATGAAGTATGGGATGGTATGAGATAGTTTTCCGGAAACGCATCTCGTCCGGGGAAGTTGAAACACCTCTAGATTACAAGTAGAGTTCGGACGTTGGCTCTGTAGGGTAAATAGCCCAGAACACTTTGATCAAGTTGAATATCCTTGGCCTGGTCGAACAGGACCAAATCGAACCAATTTTATCCAAGCGATGTATTTTTTAATGTATCACTCTAGCGGTCGGTCAACCGATATTTCTTAAAGTCAATCATTCTTGTGGTGGGATAGGTATGCGACTATCCTACTTTATCATATCTGCATCGCATTTCATCATTACATTTTTTATATTCTCACTTCCTCGTTACTCTATTCCAAATCCTTCATTCTATTCTTTTTCTCTTTTTCCCTATCTCTGCATTTCTTCTTCTCTTGACTACTTTAGGTATTTAGATGATATTAGCTGAAGGTAGTGTGGTTCTTTGAATTTGTATTAGAAACAGTCACTCTATAGTTATATTATACTTTAGATTATTCATATCATTCATCTCTCGCTCTTTTCGGTAGTAGCTCTATTAGTAGATTGTTTAGTCTTGTTGGGATTCAGTGAGCCGTGGTTTTGCCCACTCTCGCTATTGTAAACATTTCAGAGGTTGATTAGCTGGTTTGCTAAGGACTCCTGTTGAGCTTAGTGCCTGCCGAGCAGTTGCAGATCAGTCCTAGTCTTAGTACTCATGTATGATATTTTAGACTTTGTACAGTGTCGTTGTATATATTCAGGACATTGTATCGGTTTTAAGTTTTGAGATGTATATATATGTCTATTGCTTTCTCTTATTGTTTCTTTTAAATCTGATGATTATTGCTATTGAATGACCTAGCCTGCATTCTTTATGGCTTGGTCGTTCCTTAGATTACTGGCGTGCCAGAATCACGATATTTGGCTTACCTTACCAAACAGAGATTTTGGGGCGCGTTACAGGTAAAGTCTACGCAGACCATGATTTTCCTATTCTTCTTTTAGATAACAACTATGTTTGAGACCCACTTGAGATATTTAGCTTCCTGAATGAATCCAACTCAAAGTAGTTTGTCAATTTTTTCATTAACTACTTTTTGGAGCCTGTGACCTTGGCACTGACACCTTTGTACTATAGCCTTACTGTCTGGTATGGGGTTTTATTGGTGGCATGTAATGAAATAATTAATTCCTGGCATTTCTTGAAAAGACCATGTGAAGATGCTGACGTTTTTCTTTAAAATTTGCATGAGGGTTTCAATTTCATTTAGTGAGAGTGTAAAGCCAATAAAAATATTCCTCTCAGGTCCATCGAGTTCTATGGATTTTACTTGTTCAATGTCATGCTACACGAACATTGAGGGAGGTTCTTTATGTAATTACTATACTTTCTAAAGTTTTGATGCGTGAAAATTTGTGGTGGTATTTTTGCACATCAGTGTTACAGCTTGGCTTCCTTTGATTTCATAAATTTTGTGATCGGTCTGGAAATGCAAAGTCAGATAATATGTCGACGATACAGCCTTGATTAACTGAAGCTAAGTTCTCCCCAGGATTCCCAGATATTTTGATTCGGCATCAATGTTGATGAACTTGACAAAGGTTGTTTTTGGTTCTACTTGAACAGGCAATGTGATTTCTCCCAAAGAAGATTCTTTTGAACCATTAAATCCTGTGATCATTGTGGTCGAAGCTTTAACAAAATCTTTAAGTCCTAGGATGTCGGTTGCTCATTTGAATAATATGTCTGTTGCACTTCCTGTGTCTACAAGGAGCATATACAAGTAGTCCTGACCTACCTTGAGCATTATCACCAATGTGATACGGGTGCTTTGCTTTGCTGAAGCTGGGTAGAAGCTTGATAGATTTTTTTAAAGTATTTATCTTGCAGCATGATGTAATTTTGTTATCCTTCTTTCGTTTCTTACCTTTTTCAATCTCGATCATAAAAAGATGGTGAGCTTGACCTTAACCTTGACCCTATCCTTGTTCGCCCTCCTTTCTTTTTGTTTCTTTTTCTAGAAACTTTTGGACATCTATTATGTATTCATGGAGCCTCCCTACCAGGACAATACAAATAAAAATGCATGTGAGAGAATAACAGGTATCATTCTCGTGGCTATGGACATTGTGATAGTGGAAAAAAGGTTTGTTCGGGGCGTCAGGGATTTGTTGTGTACAAAAATATTTGTCTCCCTTTAGTATGGGTAATATAGCCTACATGATTATTATCATTTGAGATGGAACTGGGATTAGTCTATTTTTCACCCATCTTTTCCTTCGATGTTTTCATTTGATGTCCCACGTTGTTTTGTGAGAACATTATTTGTAGGTTTGAGGTGTGGTGGGGAAAGAAGATCATTGTAATAAATAACTGAGGAACTTTCCATCTTATCTTTCTTTGATCGCTCGAGCTCAATGTAGTTGATAATAAGATCTATCATTTTTATAATTAGTTTAGGCTTGTAAATAGTATGTTCTTCTCGAACTTTAGGACCGATATAGAGTATGGAAGTAAAGGCTGGTACCATAATTTTTGGATCTGAATTCCCAATCTTCCTTGTCTCTTGTAAAAAATGCTTGTAATTTTTTTTCAGGGTTTCCTTTGTGCCTTGCTAGAAAAAAGATAGAGAATTAACTATTATCTCTCATTCTTTAGCATGTGTCTAATTTGATTCGAACAATTACTGTAACTGGGAAAAGCTAATTATTAATCCTTCGAGGATGGTATGAAACTATCTGAGAGGTTCATCTTTGAGGCTCGTGGTAAAAAAAATGGCACAACATGTGAACGAGTTTAGAGTACAGGTCGACTGCTACTTTGAAGTGATGGACATGGGTGAGAAGGTCTGTAAGGCCTGTATAATTATGAAACTTTTGCATGTGAAAGTTTTTCGGAATAGGCATAACCTTGAGGTGAGGAGAAATAGGATTTGTTTCGACCCTATCTAAAACAGATCTTCAACTAGGATTGTTTGAATGTATGGACTGAATTTGATTATTAAGGTTATCCAAAGTAACAAATTGTGGAAGAATGTTTGGCACTACTGCAGCTTGAGGATCAAAATCTCCTTGTCCTTTAGGGCCCAACAGTTCTCTTACTAGTCGCCTCAGAGGAGTTGATGGGGCATGATGGAGAGTACGTCAACTTCCCTCGGTAGTCGATGCTAATGATGTAAATCTAAAATATCATGATACTCTGTCTGGGTTCATTGGCCGAGATCTGGAGGCAAAGTTTCATTCTTCCCTTGGTGTATTCTCCTTATGGGAAGATCTTGATCGGTAATCACTTTGGATTGGGAGGGGTGATCCTTGTGGAGTTAATCAATCATGTTATTTTTGTAGACTTTCCATATCTTTTTGATAGGTTCGGCTCTGTTGTTCTAGGGCCTTCCTCCTCTCATCTCTCTTAACTTAGAGGGATTGAGCATGAATTCTCTAATCTTCGAGCTGTTGGACCCTATCAGACTCCATCTACTTTTGAAGCTCGACAGTAGCATTGTGTAAGTTAACGGCTTCTGGTTGGACGATAGCCGAAATGTCCTCATTGTTCTTCTGAGTACTGGAGGCACTTCTGAGGTTCATGTAAATCATACCAGTGACTATTCAGGATGAGATTTGGTAAGAGAAAAAGTAGGTTTCTCACAGATGGCACCAATTATAATGGCTATTTTTCCAGTTGGTAATCTTTGCCAATTCTTTTATAAAGGGACTACTACTTGGACATGAATAAAAACTATAACACAATAGATTTTACATGGAAGCTCAGTGAAATCTGAGAAAAGCCATGACCTCAAGGAGGATTCCAGATCTGAATCTATTATGTGCTAATCTAGTAAACTTGTAGAGAGATTGAGAAGACTGGTACAATGGAAATTAG
This sequence comes from Kingdonia uniflora, assembly GCA_014058105.1. NCBI lineage: Eukaryota > Viridiplantae > Streptophyta > Magnoliopsida > Ranunculales > Circaeasteraceae > Kingdonia > Kingdonia uniflora. The sequence goes on along the minus strand of JACGCM010002212.1, from coordinate 1,494,637 downwards.
ATAAGTATTCCAGAGAGCTTATTGTCATATGTTAAGGCTATATTTATAGAGGATACAGGCAGTTACAAATATTTTTTCTATCTTTATGGGTGGTGAGTAAACTTCACGGATCATGCGTAACGGTTATATTTGACCAAGTTTAATGGCTACTTGTGGTGGGTCGAGATCTGCAGTTTTAACATCTTCTCAAGTTATCGAATACCTTCATCTTGGCTTTGATTGATCCTTCTTATCGAATTTGGGAAATATACTACTACACCACACTTGTGGTGGTTACTTCAGTTCTAAGAAAAACTCTGCAAAATTTTTGCAATACGGGTTTTATTGGCTCACCATATTTTGTGATGCTCACAAATTTTGCAAAGCTTGTGATAGATGGCAGAGAATGGGAGCCTTGTCTCGTAGGAATATGATGCCCTTTAAGCCCTATTCTCATTATTAAATTATTTGATGTTTGGGCATTGATTTCATGGGTACCTTCATACAATCTTCCGGGTACACGTATATCCTATTAGCAATTGATTATGTTACTAAATGGGTAGAAGCCATCCCTACTTAAACAAATAATTGTTTGGTGGCTATTGGGTTTAATAAAGAGAACATTTTCTCTCATTTTGGGACATCGATGGCTGCAATTAGCGATGGGGGGGGGGGGGGGGGGGGGACATATTTCAATAGTAAGATGTTTGCAAATTTAATAAAAAATTTTGAAGTAACACACAAAGTTGTTACACAGTACAATCCACAGACTAGTAGGCAAGTGAAGGTTTCAAATCGGGAAATCAGAAATATACTCCAAAAGATGATAAAACTAAACCATAAAGATTTGTCTATACAACTAAATGATTTTTTATGGGCTTATCGTACTACTTTCAAAACACTTATTGAAATGTCTCCATACCGATTAGTTTATGGGAAGGCATGTCATCTCCCTAATGAATTTGAACACCATGCTTATTAGGCCATAAAGGCTTTAAATTTTGACATTGGAAAAGCCAGCTCACATCGCAAACTTTAACTCAATGAGTTAGAAGAACTATGGAATGATGCATACCAATCATTTAAGACTTACAAGGAGTGCATCAAAACATTTTATTAAAAAAATATTTTACTAAAATCTTTTGAACCAAATCGAAAAGTCTTATTGTACTCATCTCGATTGCATTTGTTCCCTGGCAAACTACAATCTTGACGGACTGATCTTCTCATTGTTAAAACAGTTTATCCACATGGTGCAGTTCAGGTTGCGGAACCTAGAACTAGTAAAACATTCAAAGTTAATGGTCAATGTCTTAAGCTATATTATAAGCATTTTAGTTTCACCAATGAGGATTTGAACTTACTAGACCCTGTCTGTGGGGATTAAGGTTTAATTTATTTTTATCCAACTCCCACTCAGTTTGGGGGTACCTCATTTTCTTAATTACCACTATTTCATCTGTGGCCAATACTCGCTATTTTCTACAAAACTAGCCGTGGCTAAAGTCATTTTACAAAAAATAAATATACACCATTATAAATGGCCGAAACCACGATTACATAATTTCCTAAGAAATGTAAATTACAAAATTAACAGTAGTAATCAAAATGACGTTGTGTAACTGCGTAAAAAATAAATGCTCTTGGAGAATTATTTCTCATGTACAAGGGGATGGTAGAGAGGATACCACATACTCCATGCTACATATTCCTTCATATCTCCTGTAACCAAGCAAGTAAAACAAAACAAATGTGTCAATATTTTCCAACTAAATCATTAAAAGATATTATTTACTGTATTTTGAGAAATATTTTCATATTGGAAGCAACGGTTAGATGTTGGAGCTAAATGTATATTATACTTTGATACTGCTACTTTCTTTTTTCATAATAGTTCGTACCTCTAACATGTGCACGAGCTCTTTGGTTCCAATGTCCCCATGCCCTTTAGCAAGCTCTTCGATAACAGCCTCATGCACAACAGCTACCCCAACTTCCATTGTAATATGCCAAATACTACACAAGGCAACATCAAATTATTTTAGTATCTAGGGGATAGAGACTTTTGTTATATCTTTTAATTTAAAGGTTGTACCATGGAGATCAAAATATTACCTTAAAATCGAAGGAAAGAGGATTCCTTTGTTGATTTCGTTATCTATCATATACGATGGAAGGCTATATGGATCGCAAGTTATAACTATTATTCTTGGAAACGATAAAATAAAGCAACTTATAATAATAAGTTCATAGGGATAACCCGTTACCAATATATTACCAAAAATGTAATATTCCGTACCCCTATAGATTAATTTGAATCACACCATAATATACCCTATTTAAACTTTTTACATGTTTTTCAACTGATACTAGTACATTTTCAATGAAGGGCTTATAATAGATCTTTGAAGCAACCCATGGGTCTTTTACTATCCTCGGTTCAGAGAATCAGTAACTCTAAAGTGTGGGACATCATGTAAATGAGGATGAAGTATCTCACATGTTGCATCAACTTTTAGACAACCTCGGGTTTTACTTAATATGATCAGTTACAATGAAGTGATGAAGATAGACCGGTGTGGAAAACTCATAGCCATGGCCAAATTATTATTAAGTCATCTTTTCAAAAATTAAGACCTAGAGCTAAGGTCCCTTGGTTGGTTTAAATGGGTTTGAAAAGTTAACATTCACCTTAGACTACTTGCCTTTACTAGAAGAGTTTTTCATTATGCCTTACCACTGAAGATAAGTAGAAAAACAAAGAAAAGGTTATTGTCACAGTTTTTTGAAGGATTTGTGGTGCCAGGTTCTGGTCTTATGAAGATCATGGGGACTGTGTGAAGCATTTTTTAGGCAAGCAAATCTGGTCTAATGATGTCCAAAACAGTTATGAATAAATCTCGAGTGAAGTAAAGTATTTCATCAATGCTTCAGGTGAGGATTAGGTATAGAAAAAGACTCAAGAAATCAGTTTTATATTTATTATAGGTGTTATTGTTGTTGTTTTCAAGAATAACGGGCATTGTTGCTATTTTTCTTGAAACAATATGAGTGCTGGCATAGGAGTTTTTTCCCACAACATTGGTATTGGGACTGCATTCGTTGATAAATACAGTATAGTTCTTGAATCAATGGCTTTTTCACTCCAAAATGGGCGGCAAAAGCTCTAGCTAAGACTACGACAACAATTACGGCTCTCAATAGCAACAAGCATTAAAAACTATACTTTATACATTTTCTTGTAGAAATGTAAAATTTAACCTTGAACTATGTAGCAAATTATTAGCTAGGGGGCAGCGCAATGATATATACTAAGAAATACTAGCAAATAAAATAGGATCCAATATATATTAGAAAACTAACCAAGATTAACATTTCCAAAGGGGATCCCACTAGCAAAAACTATGATTTCTCCTGCATGTTTGAAGGCATTAGCAGCTGTGCACTCCGCTATACCAGAGAAGATTTAATTGTTTTATAAAGGGTAAGTGGTCAATATGAAATCAATTATAAGCTTTTGTGCCTTCTTTATATCTAGAAGTACCATATGTCGGACAATTGGTCTTCAAAGCATTTTCTCTCCTGTATAAAATACAATCATTAGGATAGGCATCGCTATTTTCAAAATTAAGACCGACATGAGATATTATCTTACTATCATGATAACAATTGCTCAGGGTTTTGTTTCCTGCTAGTAGTACTTCTTGAAATAACTTAAAGAGATATGTAAAACTGGTTGCAGACCAATTGTGTTTAACTTTCAACTTGTATAATTTTATGACAAAAGTTAACACGGTAAAACCTTCACATCCAGGATATAATGCTATTATGGCCTCTAAGAAATATTTCTAAAGCTCTGCAGTAGAGTCATTTTTACTTGGTTCTTGGAATTCACTCGATACGTTGGCCGCCCCAACATCTAAAATTAGATTTACCATATCACCACTGTCTCGAAGTACTTGGTTACCTATATGATTACCCGAGTTAGCCATGAATATCTCATTTTGGTGTTACTGGAACAATTATACATGCTTAGTATCCTCACGAACTTCTTTTTCGCCGTGTGCATACCAAACCTTATAGGTTTATGTGAATCCATCTCTGACTAAATGTATAATAACTTCGTCATAAGAAATCAGAATCATTTTGTTTATGTAGCACTTACATAGACATATAATGGTTCAAGTATCAGGAAGGTGCTTTCGTGCAAAATTTATAAAGGCGTACATGTCTTTCATAAATCCCGTATTAGGATGTCGAAGGTTTATCCAACTCTTATCCTTGGAACGAGCTTTTAAAGTATATATTGCGTAATAAAAACACACAAGAGTTTTCCATGCCTTTGTTTTCTTCAATTAAAGAAAGGAAAATAGTAAGAAGGTGTATGATAAGAAGGGGAAAAGACAAAGAAACTAGAAACAAGCCAGCATTAGCAGTAGAAGAACTAACATGAACACTTTAAACACAAGAGGGGGACAAGTATAAACACTATATACACTATAAAACCTTATCGACATTGTTAAGATCTATTTATGCATTAAAGAGTTTAAACAACTAAGAGAGCTCTACATAAAGACTCTTTTTTTTTTCAACCACTTTAGTTTAAGTAGTAATTGTAATATTTTTCAATCACATAAAGACATATCAGAATCTACTGCAGGTGTAGATAACCTCTACCAATAAAATAAGTTTGATGAATTTATACGTCAATGAATTCAGAGCTACGACATCACAAAAAATCATAGGTGAACATGAGATTGAAGATGCCACTAAACTGTAATAATATGATTCGCTGCAATATCACGGAATGTGTTTGCATATAATCATGTGATTTAAAAGGGAGTTTTCTTTCCTTGAGCTCTGTTAGTTCTGCACATAGCAACCTCTATCAGATGTTCATAAACACCATACAGTAGTGCTGCAAGTAAAAAAGTTGAATTGTTCAATCCTAACTCGAGAAGAACCGAAATTTTACATTCCTTATTCTTTGGCGTTCCAACCTTAATGAACTTCCTATGAATGGGAAATTTTGAATGATGTGAAGGCCATATGGCTACGCACTCCAAAGGAGGTGACGGATGAAGAGTACGCAAAGTTCAATCGGTCGCTTGCTAAGGATTTTTGTTAAGAAAAGCCTTTATAATGAAGTTATTTTACTGCTGTGGGTGATTTCAAGGCTCTTCTTTTTGTTCCTCCTAAGGCTCCTCATGATCTTTATGAGAGTTACTATAATAATAAAAAGTCCAGCTTGAAGCTCTTTGTGAAGTGAAAGGGGTTGTTTTCATTTCTGAGTAATTTGATGAGCTTCTGCCTAAGTACTTGAACTTTTTTATGGGTCTGGCTGATTCTGACACAATGCCTCTTAATGCATCCCGAGAAATGCTTCAACAACATAGCAGTCTTAAGACAAAAAAGAAGAAACTTATCCGGAAGGCTCTTGACATGATCCGCAGGATCGCTGAGGAGGATCCTAGGAGTCCAGTGACAAAAAAAAGACTGCTGTCGAGGCTAGTGACAAAGATGAAAAGAAGTGTCAATACACCATGTTCTGGAATGAATTTGACAAGTCTATGAAGCTTGGTATTATAGAGGATGCATTTAACAGAAATTACTTGGCAAAACTTTTCAGATTTGAAAGTACAAACTCTAGATGAAAGCTAACAGCATTGGATCAATACATCTCGAGAATGAAAGCAGGACAGAAGGACATCTTTTACATAACCAAAACCTGCAAGGTACAACAGGAGAAATCCCCATTTCTTAAGAGACTCAATAAAAATAATTACAAGGTTATTTTCTTTACAGATCCAGTTGATGAATATCTGATGTAATACCTAATTGAATATGAAGACAAGAAATTCTAGAACATATCAAAGGAGGGGTTGAAACTTGGAAAGTAATCAAAGGACAAAAAAGTTAAGGATACCTTCAAGGACTTGACGAAATGGTGGAATGACGTTCTTGTTAGTGAGAATGTTGACTCTGTGAAGATTAGTACCGTTTGGACAACAGTCCTTGTTTTGTTGTAACATCAAACTATAGGTGGAGTGCTAATATGGAGAGGATCATTCCATTACAGACTCTTTCAGATGCAAACAAACAGGCATACATGCCTGGCAAGAGGGTTCGTGAGATCAACCCAAGATATCCGATCAGTAAGGAACTTCGGTAGAGAGTGGTCGGTGATCCTGAGGATGAGAGTGTAAAGCAGACAACAAAGTTTGTGTACCAAGCATCTCTTATAGAGAGTGGTTTCGTTCTTAGACACCCCAAGGAATTTGCCAATAACATCTATAGTTCAGTAAAGACGAGCCTCAAGATCAGCTCTGATGCAATAGTAAATGAGGATATCGAAGCTGACGAGGCTGAGGAAGTGGAAAATCTCAAGGAAGATAGCAAGGAAGTTGCAACTATTAACCAGGACCCTGAAACAGAGCCCTCTATAACAATAGTTTCTGTCCTCAAGCCCGGGACAGTGTGCAGCTGTAGCTTCTTTGCCAGTCTCTCCAGTATGGCACTGTTAGTATTGTCGTCATCATTTTTAGAAAATACAACCATCATATCCATTGCAAGCATGATATCTTGAGTATCGGTTCATCCCGCTGCTCTTCTAAGTTGCACGCACATTAGCTCAACTTGTTCTTTTACTTCATCAGAAATTTCAAGCTCTTCATAAGGCATACCATCTAAGGCTTGATTCAAATTATCAAAATGGATGTAAAATCTTTCCATAATCGTATCTCTATCAAATGCCAAAAAAATCTTGCTTCCCTCATGACAAGTTTTCAGCAATTTCTTAGCGGAATTAAGCACTTTCATTAATTTACACAAACAAGCAAAGCAAAAAAGAAAAAAGGTACAAGCACCACAAGACCAAAACACATAATCTAAAACGCTAACAAAACTTAAAATTTTAGCAAAATATTACATATATTCATGCAGATATACAAACCAAACTACAATCAGAGGACAATTTAGAGATCTAACTACAATCACAATTTCTAAATACCAAAAGTGTTTGGAAACAAACAATACCCAAATCATAAATACCTCGATTTCAAATCTTCAATTTGATAAGCAAGGTTTAGGTTTCAATTGAGATCGCAGAACTATAATTAGCCCCATAAAATTAATTAGAAAAACAGATATAGTGAGTAAAAGAGAGAAAAAGAGAGATCAATTCAATTACCTTGATTTCAAAGACATTATTTCTTTTAGGAATGTTTAGGCTTCAATTGAGTTGTCGGTACTTCAATTTTACCGAATAAAATTCAAATGTTGATCAAACCGACTGATCCTATGACAAAAATACAAATAAGGTTTTGCCATTAATGGAGATAGATTGATTGAAGAGATGAATTTAAGGGAGAGAAATGTTTCCATAGCTTAGCTCTAAGATTTAGAGATTAGTCTTGAGTAGAGATGAGTCAGAGAGATCGAGAGGAGATTGAGTTATGAATATATTTTAGCGGGGAAATTAATTTTTGGCTTTAGAATCCCCGTTTCCATCTATTTTAGCCACGGTTAGGTATCAAAATTGATTTTGGGTTACGAAAACTTAGTGTGGGAACTTTTTTGGCCACGAATATTTGGTTTTAGCCACAACCTGGTTTATAGTAATTGGCCACATACGCAATTGCGGCTTAAACTAAATTTAACGGTGGCATTTGGTTTATTTTCTAGTAGTGCGTGTGTACTCTATGGTATGCCCATAGGTGTGTCATGCATGCCAACTGACCTGCCAGGGCCTATGACTACACTGCCAAATGGTATGCCTATTGGTGGGCCTCGTACTGTGCTATTGAACTACCACATACTTCGTATTAAGTCAAGTACGTGAGCGAATCCCATCTCTTCCCTGACTCCCCAACCCCTAATTTGGTAACCCCACTTCTTAGTTATCATCTTCAAAGCTTCGAGCAGAGGTTTTTGTGACTCTGTATATCATAATTCCCTATTCTTGTTCTCCGATATCATGTAAGAAACCTAGCTTTGATTCGCCATTTTTCGATATCCGAATGACTTTAAAATACTCCCCAATGCTTTAAAACTCTGATTCGACAACCCCATTGATCAGAGTATCGTCAAAAACCTCTTCGATTTGAGATTCGACAAACTTGTTGATTTTGAAAAAAAAAAACATGTCAATCTTGGTAAAACCTTCAATTTCACAATCGCTAATAACTTCTTCCTCAATCCCATAATTTTGTTTGTCACTGTCGAACAAATATACGTAGCCCCACTCCTCAATTTGTTGGACTCTAGATATTGGTTTTGGAGTGGTGTTGGTATTTTTTTGTTGGACTTTATGATGATCAAAATTGTCAATCGGGTAAACTTCTCGCATCAAGGTCACGAACCCATTGTGAGACTTTGGTAGAGAACTTTTCAACGCATATCTATTTTCCCTACCTATAATATCAATTGCACAGTAACCTCTTTTCGTCGTCTTCTTGTAGTGGTTTATCTTCAAACCTACACCGTCGAATCAAATTGAATCCTTTGCCACAACACCCACCTCTATCTCCAACACATCTTTGCCTACCCCACCTACAAAATCGATCACACGGGGAACCTCTCTCTCCCTCAGCATATTATGGTAGTAAACATGTAAGCTATCTATTTCAATTTCAACACCTACACTCGTCTGAAACCCATATTTCCATATATTAGAGTTCTCAACCATCAGAAACATCTCCCTTAATAGATCTTTTATTAAACATAAAAATATTTATGATCCATGACGATTCCGAATCCATACTTTATTGGTTTCTCTCCATAGAAGTATGCCTTCGTCCATTTCTAATCTTTACTCTAATCAATTTTCTATGTAGTCTTTTAGTTTGTTGTGTTGCATAATCCTTCTAAATTTATTGGCTTAACATTGCTGTAGCAGAAATCACTATAACAACGTAGAGATAACTGTAACAGATGTTGAATTCACTATAGTAGATATCGAAATCACTGTAGTAATGCTAAAATTGCTATTGGATATGCTAAAATCACTGTAGTAGTTGGTGTAAAAAAAGTAACGTAAAACCTTGTTGGCTCAGGTACCAATTTGATAATAAAAATTACGTAGAAGGAACGATCTAATTCTTAATTAAACTTTTTTTAAACTAGCCTTTGAATTAAACTCCTATAATTTCTTAAAAATAAAGTCAGAGACCTAGGGTTTATATGTTTTACCCCAAACTTTACATAACTTTTTAAGGCTAAACCTCTCTCTTACTAAAATAAACATTGAAAATAAACTAAGCTTAGGCTATCATGAATTGGTGAAGAGACATATCACAAAATAGATACCCTAATAAAACATCTAATAGGAATTACTAAATAGAATAGAACATAATTACTGAAATAGGGAGTGGTCGTGTGATTTGCATGAAAATGACCCGATGTAGATACGTGAAAACGGCCTCATGACTTATCATTTTTAGTCATATATTATCCTGTCTTATAATCCTAAATTACTAAATAATACTTTTCTTTTTATCTTGTGATGGAGTTTTGTGTACCACAAGAGATTGTAATAGACTGTCACGGTGTACCAGCAAATCCAAGTTCATAAATTGTGAAAATGATTTTGTGCCAGGAAATTCGAGCAGATCATTTTCCAAATGTACGGCTTATCCATTATGTGATGTTGCTCACTTGGTTATATGACTGTCATTACTCCCCATTGTTACATCTAAAGCATCATTTGCTAACCAGTAGTATTGTGAAAGTCTTTTCATTCGGGCAAACTTCTGGGCCCTAGGGGAAACTTACTTGAGCGAGTCAAAGATTCTACAAGATGTCGTGCATATGTAAGAGGAAAATATTCTATTAAAGACACATGAATGGTATTTCTTCCCTCTACATATATACTTGATATAATATAAATTTTGAGCTTCAACATTTTCTTCCATGAAATCTTGAAATTCTAAAGCATTATTTCCGAATCAGTCAGAATTTATGAACTTTATGTTTGTGTGATAATATTTTTGTTTTTTGGTAGGATTAAACACTACTATGAGTTTTACGGTAGCATCGAACCTAATATGCTAAAATACCCCTTTAACTCTTATATCATGTAGGTTTTAGTAATTTTTATACAGTGATATGTTTGTGGTGATTGTTTATTCTCATGAATTTATTTGTAAATCCATTAGCTTAAAATGAAAGGAACACTCAACTTTTTGAGAAGATTGTGGTACAATTCTACCTGGATTCAAATCTTTATGATTGTACTATAACTTTTTTTAATTTCTACTATTAATCTACATGTCATGTCTATACAACAAGTTGTAGATACAATCTTGCATCTGATGAGCTTTTATATTTACTCCATGATTCCAACTGCTAAGTTGTTTACAACTCTTAAGGTTATGAGGCTTTTAGTCCATCCATATCTAAATGTTGTATATTATACTACAATCTTCTAATTCCCTCCACCAAGTTCAGAGATCGTTTGACACCCCCTTTTCTAGGTGTATTATTTGCTTATTTATTCAGTCATTTGACTTGGCTCAGGCTAAGGGCATCTCATAAAGTACTGTACTCACTTGGTTTTTGAGGTGCCTCATAGGATTTTCCCGATATAATAGTATCTCACTCACTTGGTTTTCATCATCTTTCCAAGGCTCAACCTTTCTTTTTTACGTCCCGATCAGGTGCCCAATTGTTAGGTGTCTATTTATTTTCTAATCAATGCCTCAGGTTCGGGCACCCAATTCTTTTTTTCAAAATAATTTGAAGTCAGATGCCTAAGGATTGGGCGCCCAATTCTTTAAAAAAAATCAAATAAGGACGCCTAACAGTTTGGGGCCCAAAGATATTTTTATTATTATTAATTTTATTTATAAGGAACTGAAACGGGCAACCAATTTTTAGGCGTCTGTTAAGAAAACCAACTAAGGTACTGTTGGATAAAATTAGACATCCCTTAGTTATATTTTGGTTTATTTTTCACCCAACTGAGTGAGGTACTTTAAGAGATGCTCTAAGATATGTTTAAAGTCTGAGTGTGGGTCTAATAGTATAATTTTTTTTTATCTTCTCGTCTTAAATTGCTATTTTAAAAATCCATGCTTCCATTTATTATAATTTCCATTGCAATTTCAATCACAAACCCTATATTTAAATATTGAATCTATACACCATTTGTTAGTTAGATTTACTCGAGTCAAGCGAGGCTCCTCGAATGCTGCACACGTTCGTGATGCGATGAGCTTGTGTTATTAGAAACTCTTTGGATAGACTTGGAGTATGAGTTAAACTCCTAGGACTCCTAAATTTATATGGAGTTGTTATTGGTTTCCATTTTTATCACGACTTGGAGCGGAAGCTAACTTCTAATTACACAAGGATTCTAATTAGTAACTCTTCTCCTATAAATATAGAGATATGTTCTATATTTAGATCTAAGTCTTTGGTGAGCAAAATTCAAGTAAAATTTTGTGTGAGGGAGAGTTGCAATTTTTCAGCTACAATTGTAGTAAATTACCGGCTCGCCACTGAAGAGTTGTTTTGATCTTTTAGGATTTTTACTATTGAATATAGTTTGTGTACTTTACTTTCCTTTATTTCATTTATTCTTTTTGGTACCGTTAACTTGGGAGTTCTTAGGGTTATTCCGCGTGTGAGTTAGTTGGCGTAATTCACAATAATTAGTATGAAGACGTAATTCTCAATGGAGTGGTAGATGAACAAATCAGGCTCAAAGTTTGATGTGGAGAAATTTGATGGTAGAATTAACTTCTGTATTTTGCAATGCGAAGTTAAGAATCTCTTGGTGAGATATAATTTACATAAAGCTTTATTGGGGAAAGAGACAAAACCAAAGGAGATGACAGATCCAGAGTGGGAGGAGTACGATTTAAAAGTATGTAACACGATTCTGATGTGTTTATCTAAGGAGTTCAAGCATAAGATCATGACGTCGAAGTCAGCATTTACTTTGTGGATAAAAACTCTTAGATAAGTATTTATCCAAGTCTCTAACTATGCGGGTAAATACTAAACTTACTCTTTCCTCTTACACTTTCATGATAGGGACTTCAATGGTAGACCATTGTAACGGTTTTACAAAGTTTTTCACAAATCTTCTTGTGCAATGAGAGGAGACGAAAGACGAAAACCAAGCGTTAATTTTTCTAACGTCATTTCCTAGTTCTTATAAGAATCTTAAACAAACTATTTTTACAGTAAGGAAGGTCTTAAGTTCGGTGAAGTTTCTGGTATCACAATATATAATGAGGAAAGAAGGAAGGCTTCAGGGGACACTGATCAAGCTGAGGGTTTGGTGGTAAGGAGAAGAACTAAGGGAAAAAATACGGGAGATGTTCTTCTAGCTCAATGTCTTGATTTAGGATAAACCTTGAATACATCGAGTGTGGAAAGTTGAGTCACTTTAGGAGAGATTACCATCTGAAATGGCATCCGAAGAATGAAGATCGCAAAGATTCGGCTAGTGTTGCTGAAGACTCGAATAGTTCGGAAGACACAATTTTGGCAGTATGAAATCTAAGTTTATCAATTCGTGATGAGTGGATCTTGGATAGTGCATGTTTGTTTAATATGTGTCTCTTAAGGGATTGGTTTGAATCCTATGAGGAGTTGAATGGAGGATCAGTTACAATGGGCAATAAAACTGCTAGTGAAATTGTCGGCATAAGATCGATAACTATCAAGATCCATGATGGGATTGTGCAGACATTGACAAAGGTGCGACATGTTCGAGATTTGGGTAGGAATTTTATTTATCATGCTACTTTATACAGGCTGGGTTACCGATCTATTTCGAGTAATGGTCAGATGAAGGTGGTCTGCAGTTCCTTGGTAATCATGCGCTGTTACATAAGCAATAGTAACTTTCATGTTTTGGTAGAAAGTACTACTATGGGTTGAGTTGCAGTTGCTAAAGTGGTTGACTCGTCCAATTTATGGCATATGTAGTTAGGGCATATGAGTTAGAGAGGGCTGGAGGTTTTAAGCAAGCGAGATTTGCTTGGACATGTGGAACTTGAGAAGTGTGAGCACTGTATTTTTAGGAACCAGCATCAGCTCAAATTCAGCAAGGGCATTAACAAAACTAGGGCCACTCTTGATTGTATACATTTTGATGTATGGGGTCCTTCGGCAGTTACATCGAAGGGTAATTCCAGGTACTTTGTCTTATTTATTGATGATTTTTTACGGCATGCATTGGTATACCTAATAAAGATGAAGGATGAAATTATGATATTTTTAATCGATTTAAGGATAAAGTTGTGAAGCAGACGGGGAAGAGCATTAAGCAAATCTCGTCCAATAATGGTGGTGAGTACAAAAATAAACCTCTCCATGAATTCTGTGAGGCAGAAGGAATTACTCTGCAATGGTCTGTGGCTAACACTCCTCAACAAAATGGAGTTGTAAAAACGGTTGAATAGTAGATACAGGAGAAGATATGATGCATACTATCTATCTCTGGATTAGATAAAAAGTTCTGGGGTAAAGCAGTTAATAATATATGTTACTTTATCAATCGATATCCTTTTATATCTATTGATTGCAAAACTCTGCATGAGTTATGGTCGGGGTTTCCAGCAGATTGTAGTGGATTATGAGTTTTTGGGTGTCTAACTTATTACCATGTTCATGAAAATAAGCCTGACCCTCGAGCTAATAAAGTAATTTTGTGTTGTTCGTGAATGGCGTGAAGTGATAGTTATGGTATCCAAAGTCGCTGAAGATCGTAATTAGCAGAGGTGCAACATTTGACGATTCTTCTATGTTGAAGAAGGTTGGGACTCAGGATAATGTTTTGGTTAATGTTTCGAAGGTTGTGACGAATACTCCAGGGATTATTTCTATTGAGCCCAACTTCGTTAAAGTTGAAAAAGAAGGGGAATATTAGAAGCAGGAATGTCAACAGCTTCCAGTAACAATGGGAAGAAAAAATTTAGCAGGAACAAGGGCCATCAATGGCAAGCCAAAGAGACAAGAGGTAGACGTAGGTTATTCCACTGGTACGCTATGGGTATGAAGATTCGGTACAACCTAGTATTAAAGTCAGTGCTGATGAAGAACAAAATATGAGTTGTATTGGAGCTTATGCATTTATTCTATTTAGTGCAGAGCCGTCCACTTTTCATAATACCCCTCATGATGTAGATAGTGAGAAGTGGAAGGAGGCTATGGCTGAAGAGATGAGGTCGCTGAAGAAGAATAGTACGTAAGATCTGATGGAGGTACCGAATAGGAAATACACAGTTGGGTGCATATGGTTATACACGGTAAAGGAAGGTTCCAGGGGTGAGAAACAATGTTGTAAAAAACAAGGCTAGTCGCAAAAGTTTTCATACAAAAGGAGGGGATTGACTATAATGAGGTGTTTTCACCGGTAGTAAAGCATATATTTATCTGAGTTCTTTTATCGCTAGTTGCTTTGTATGATCTTTGAGTTAGAACAACTCGATGTGAAGATAAACTTATTGGTTACATTATTAAATTGTACAAATGTAAATTATGTCTAGCCCAAGTTATCGCCACTTACTTAGTGCAAGTGATTATATACCGGACAAGAGTAAGGAACTCGAATAACATACAATAAGATATAAGGCAAATACTTGGAAGGATAATCTATTATTCTTGATCTACTAAATATATATAGTAACAAATATAAACTACTACAATTATAGCTACATGAAGTTGAGAACAAGCAAACCCGATAAGATTCTGATGTTCCACGAGTCGTCATCCCTACATCTGTAAATTGATTGCACAAACATCCAGCAGAGCGCATGGGGTACAATTACTATTGTTGGGCCTATTGTAACTGGGCACCACCATAGCTACTTCACGCATATCCACCATTCACCCCTTGTTGGTTACCCACACTAACACCCCCATTGTCATTTGTATCACTTAGAGCACCATTTCCTGCACACCCTTCAATAGTACCATAACTACCTTGGCTAGGATATGTCATGTTACTCCCACCACAAAAATTGTCTACGTACCCATAACCTTAATTTGTTACAATTTAATATAATTACTATGATAAATTTAGTGAATATGAAGAGAATCATACTAATGACTTTTATTATTTTAGCATATCTTCCTAAGCTTGATTGGTGTCTCCTCTTGGATTGGCTATAGAACTTAATGGGATGGTTTTATGCATTGTATCCTCTAAGAGAGACTTCCCCTATATTTAATGTGATAGGGTTTTAGTAGTCTTCCCTTTATACCCTTAAACCCTAATAAAGGGTAACACTAGGTCCAATCAACCTGAACTTGGTGCAATAATTAGACACAACCAATAATATTTATGTGGCTTATTAACATGTGTGCTCGTGAACCAGAAGATAAACATTGATTAGTGCCGGTATTGATAGAAAATTTAACAATCTCCCACCTGGCGCTAACTCAATTTTATTTAAGAAAAAATATTTTTAGCCCGATTCAGGGTTTTATGAAAAGCGGATGGCTATCCTTTAGTTTTAAAGCCACAGACGATAATTTGGCATAGGCAATGTTATATCAAACTTAACTGTTACTCTACGACTAAAAAGAGGACAAACGCGATTCACGGAAAAATTTTGTTCAGGCCTCTGAGAACATGCCGAATTCATAACGTGGACGTTGGGCTAGTAATATCAATAACTTTCAAGTGTAAATTCCATATTGGCGAAGCTCTGCATATGAATGGCAAATGTACACCTTTATGATGTACTGACACATTTCCATTAGTATCCCACAACATATGTTTGCCAGAAACATGTAATTTTAATACTTAGACAAACCATCATGCGAAGACTATCCCTTATACTGAAATGAAGGCCTAGGGATGTGGAGTCTACCAATATGCCACCAAAGCAAACTTGAGAAACCTTTAAGTATTCTTTATACACACTTGATACTTAAACAATCGTCATATGATAAAATCTCTCATATCTAAAACTTTATTGCAATTGTTTAACTATAATTAAAGCTGAATATGTACACATATAATAGCGGATCCAAATATAATAGTAGCTAAATAATCAAATTCAAAACTAAATGTCGACAAACATAGCAACCGGAAACAACTCCCAAAGTGATAAAGAATCCTAATACAGTAAAAGTAAATTAATTAAATCAATAACTACTCGCACGTAAAAGAGTAATCCTCAAAGAGACTCTAGTAATCCCATATGCGTAACATGTCCCTTGGAGGCTGGTATTCGAAACCCCTTAGTAAGCAGATCTGCAAACATTTCCTATGTCAACAAATAAGGAATTTCGATAATCTATTTATGTACTTTATCAATGATAATGCGATACTTATTTTCAATAGACCTATTTTCCATAGTGACGTTACCATTCTTAACATACTTGTCGACAACCTCATCGTCGTAAAATACTCGCAACGGTTTATAAATCAAATCAATAACCTTCTGCTCCAAAACAAACTGCTTAATCCATAAAGCCCATCTGGAAGCCTCATACCAAGCCACATACTATTATTCCATAGTCGAGGAAGCTACAAGAGACTATTTCAGACTTCTCCACGATATAGCGCCATAAGCAAGCATAACAATATAACCAAAAGTATACTTTATGCCATCCTTGTCTCCTGCAAAATCTTATTCATAATAGCCTAAATCTATGAGCTCATCCGATCCCTTATAAATAAATTTATATTCTCTAGTTCCCTTCAAATAGCGAAGAATCTTATTGGCTGCTTGCCAGTGAGCAATAAAAGGGTTCGGTTGGTACCTTCCTAAAATTTGAACAACAAAACTAATATCGGGTCTCATACATATCATTCCATATATGAGGTTACCAAAAACTCAAGCATACTCCTTAGCGATGTCTGATGAAATTATCCCATCCGGCATCATCTTCCTAATGACATCACCCTTAACAATCGAGACTTCACCTGCTTTGTAATCCTGTATGCTAGACCTCTTTAAATCTTTATCAATATACACACTCTAAGATATGCCAAGCATCCATCTGGTCCTGTTTTTCTCTATCCTGATGCCAAGGATATAACGGGCATCTCTCATGTTCTTTTTATCAAAATGCTGAGATAAGAAGGCTTTCGTCCCCAGAAGAAACCGAATTTCACTCCTAGCGAGTAAAATATCATCGACATACAAAACAATAGATGTAACATATTTCCCACTCTGTTGGACGTATATACAACAATACATTTTTAACTCTTCAAATCCATTGTTCGAAACTACCTCTTGAAGCTGTAGCTACCACTGCCTGGATGCCTGCTTGAGACCGTAGATAGAGTGATTAAGTTTGTAAAATAGATGTACCTTCCCTTCAATCTCAAAGCCTTCGGGTTAGTGTATTTAAATATCCTCGTTGAAACACCCATTAGGAAAATGTGTCTTAACGTCCATCTAATAAAGTTTCATATTAAAATGCACCATGTGAGCCTAATATTCCGTAATGAATTCTTCTTCAAAACATATGAGAAAGTCTCATTACTATCAATTCTTAGACGCTATTTGAAACCCTTTATAACAAGTATCATATTAAAATGCTCAACCTTCCTTTAAGAATCACGCTTGGTCTTAATGATCCATTAACATTCAATTGCCTTAGACCCACAGAGTTGTGAGACATAAAATCCATCCCTTTCGTTATGACATTGGGTTAGTGATCTGCAAAACTATTAGCCTTAGCCATGCTAAAAGATACTAAATCCTCAAAATCTAATCCACAATACGATGAAGAAGTTCTAGTTAACTGAAAGATACAAAAAACACCACAATTTGGACAAAATAAAGCTTAATTGCTTAAAAGAAACGAAGTAGATTACAATGAATCTTTCCAAAAACCCTTGGCTTCTCTTAGAACTCTTTCAGATCTAAGATAAAAAACTAACTTAGAAAATAATGCCCAACCTTGCCCCTTTTTATAAGGGTTACAAGATCTTAGTTCTAGTAGGACTAGGTTACAAGTTCCTAGTCCTAATAGGAATTGCGTTACAAGTTCCTAGTCCCAATAGGACTTGCCTGGTCGTTCGAACGAAATCCCAACTCGCTCGAACGAAATATGGCTCTGGGCCAAAATTCCAGTGGCTTGTTCGAATCGTTTAAACGACTATAAATCTCGTTCGAATGACTTGAGATAAAATTGGTCTTCGATTAAATCCTCCTGGATCATGGTTCCCCCCTTTTGGAGCCTTGAGTACCTGCTCAAGCGTGAACTGGAGAGGTGGAAATGCGCTGCTGCTTATTTCCTTGCTGTACCACTTCGACGTACGAGGTAGCTGGCCCTTCTTCCCAACTCAAAACAACTTAAAATGAACACATGTCTTACCTGGCAACAACTTTCGGAGAAACACACTACGCCCTTTAGGCTCATCATATCCTGACGTAATAAAAGGTTGTCTCTGCATAGAATCCAACATAGCGGAAGTAGTTGGTAATGGGGGTCGAGAGAACCAAGCAACCATTTTTTTGTCCACTCCATTCTTATACTTCATAATCAAGGGAAACTGTTGGAGATACGACCTCCCCTTAATCTGGCGAGCTTGATGTAGCTTGGACTGTGTAGCAAAAAACTGGGATGGTTTGTGATCAGTATGTACCACAACCTCCTCTTGTAGCTTCCCCATATCGGCTTATTGCCTATAAAGCGCTGTCATAGGAGACAACACTCGAGCTGACGTACCCTCCTGAACCTGTCGTACCAATAATACAAACTTGTCACTCGCATTAACCAATCGCTCCACCTGAGTGGCCATTACCAAATTTGACGTAGTGACATGCTCCTTACAAACATTGATATGGAACTCTTTTCCCTCCTTCACAAGAAAAAACTTGTGAGCTCTACGGTAATGAATTGCATCTCGGTCCCAATGATAAGGGCTACCCAAGATGACCTGACACACATCCAAAGGAGCTGCCTCACACGTCACCTCGTTAATCTACTTCTCAGAAATCGCAAACTTGAATGAACACTGCATCGTGACCATCACTTCCGGATCTTTCTGAAACCATCCCAAACAATATGGCTTAGGATGAGCTGTAGTCGTCAAACCCATCTTCTTCACCAATGTCTCAGAAATCAAAATTTTTGACTACCCGGATCCATAATGGCCTTGACTAAACTCTACTTTACCTAAATTCTGAGATGAAAAAGCTTTTCCCGACTCTCCTCCTCGGCAGCCAAAGTCCGTTAAAACATTAGTGTAAGCTTAGGATTCGGTTTATCTAAACCCGGAAGGTCAACAACCTTATCGGCTAGAACATAGTTCTCTTTCTTGCTCCTCTCCTCCTTCGGCCTAAGCTCCAGGTGAAGTTTCCAATAATAATCGGAAATATGCCCACTCGCCTTACAATGATTACAATGAAACTCCTTGGACGAAGACCCTTCTCCTTTGGCCTCTCCCTTATGCTCGTTTTTCCAACTAGATTTATACCGCGACTTGATCTTGTCGTCTTCTTTATCACTTTTCAAGTACTTGCCTTTAATGGAAATTGTCTTCACAGTAGCATCCTCGATATTGGTCACAGTAAAAAGCTTCAACTCTTGCCTAATGGACTCCGACAAACCCCGTAGTGTACTCCTGTACTGATTTCTCTAAGTTTTGGCATAAATTGTGCCATGTATACCATCACTCTTGCTCATACCCAATCGGAAAAAACTATTTTTGCACTAATACCTTGAATTCTTTCCAACCCAAATATCCTACATCGTAGCGTTTCTGATAAGATTTCTACCACGTGAGTGCATGACTTGCAAATTTCAACGTAGCAAAGCATATTTGTTGAGCATTAGAGTATTTGTAAACAGAAAAATAGGTCTCTAACCTATCCAACCAATTATCTAATATTTTAGCATCGATCGAACCGTCAAATACCAGAATTTCAATCTTAAAAGCAATACGAAGATTACGCAAAAGATTCGTGGACTTACTAATAAACGATCGCTCCTCGTTGGATTCGGCAGCACTAGAATTATCAAAAATAGGAACGTCCTCGTCACCATCCACTTCCATAACCCATTTTTTCTTTGAGCGGCCTCGCCGTTTTACCGAAGTGGACGCCTTAGCAAGGTTCGTGAGACGCAACTACTCCACTAAATCCCCTACCGTAGAAGTTAGGACGGAAACAGTCATTTCCAAAACTGTGACTCTTTTGTTGGGATCGCCCATTTCCAAATCGTCCTTCATCTTCGAATTAGGTTTGCGATAGATCTTCAACGGACTCACTAACTTTTCCTTCATTTGCTTGAGACGGTCACGTCTAGAGACCTTAAACCACAATCAACCCCTCAAGAATTGAAACTGGAAAACTGATACCACTTAATCCACAATACGATAAAGAAGGTCTTGTTAGCTGAAAGATACGAAGAACATCAAAATTTGGGCAAAATAAAGCTTAATTGCTAAAAAGAAACGAAGTAGATTACAATGAATCTCTCCAAAAACCCTATGCTTCTCTCAGAATTTTTTAAGATCTAACATAAAATAACTAACTTAGAAAATAATGCCTAGCCTTGCCCTTTTTATAAGGGTTACAAGTTCTTTGTTCCAGTAAGACTAGGTTACAAGTTCCTAGTCCTAATAGAACTTGCGTTACATGTTCCTAGTCCTAATAGGACTTTCCTAGTCTTGCCCCATTTATAAGGGTTACAAGTTCCAAGATGCAATAGGACTTGGTTACAAGTTCCTAGTCCTAATTGGACTTGCTTGGTCGTTCGAACGAAATATGGCTCTGGACTAATTCCAGTGGCATGTTCAAATCGTCTGAACGACTATAAATCTCGTTCGAATGACTTGAGATAAAATTGGTCTTCGACTAGATCCTCCTGGATCAAAATCATTAAATCCCCTTCAAATGAATAAAAATTATAATTTGAAGAAATAACTTAACGTCTCGCTGAAAGATCTTCAAGTAGAAGCAAGAGGTAGGGCTAGAGGTGGAACGACAAGAAGATGAATGAGTGTGGGTGGAGAAAAATTTGAAGGTAAACTGGTGCGATGACGTGGTCCAGAACTGAGTTTGAAATAATAGATTGGTCTGGAACCGTATTCTTCACAGTGTAAAAATTAGATAAACGTAAAAATACTGCAATACTGATAGGACTAGTAGTTGGACTTTGAGTCTCGAAACCCTTCATAAAGACAACCTCTTTATAAATAATATTGGTAAAGTGATCTCCCGCCTTTACGAAATGAGCCTGAGCACACTCCGCAATCTCAACGGTTCAAAAAGGATAATAAAACCAAAATCCTTTCGATCTTTCAGGGAAATCAACGAAAAAATAACTAACTATCCTCGAATCTGACTTTTTGATATTCGGGTTAAACAATATTTCCTCTGCAAGGAAACCCCAAACATGTAAGTTATTAAGACTAAGATTTTTGCCAGTTCATAGATGATAAGGATGAACTGGAATGGAACGAGAAGGAACTCAATTATATAGACAGAATAACGTAAACATTTTCCTCTCAAATTAACAGGTAAATTGGCATGACATAACATGCTACGAACCATATTCTGATAAGTTTGATTACAGCATTCACAAATACCATTATGCTCTGGTGATCGTAGAGTCGTGTACTGGGTTACAATACCCTGATCCTTAAAATACTTATAAAATTGCCCCAAATGTTGACCGTCTTTATCGATCTTACCATAATACTCTCCTCCTCAATATCACTGGATAACCTTGAACAACTGTTTCTAAGCCTTTAACTGGAAAGTCTTAAATATATCAAGTAATTCAGACTTTTAATGAAAAAGAAAAATATAGGGATAACGGGAAAACTCTTTAATGAAGTTGATAAAATATCGGTGACTACCTCGGGATGGAGTAGGAAAAGGTCCACATATATCTGTGTGAATCAGTTACTAAAGGACTGTACTACGAGGTTAGTCAAATTTCTTGATCCAGCTTAATTTTCCACGAAGGCAATCGACACAAGTCTAAAAATTAGGGAATTTTAAATCCCCGAGAACCCCATCACAAATCATAATCTCTAACCTATTTCTAGAATTATGTTCTAGTTGTTTGTGCCATAAGGTCCAAGATTTCTCAGAAACTCTAGACCATTTAGAAGTTGATGAAGTTCTAGCCTCAAAAGATAAATATAATAGCGAAATCTCAAATGAATGATCAAGAGATAGACGATATAACCCATCAACATATTAGCCATAACCAATAATATAATTATTATAAATAATGTCAAAACCACCATGTCTAAAATTAAAAAAATAACTGAAAGAGTGCAACCGAGAGGCATAAATAAGAGATCGTCTCATTGATGGAACATAAAAGGTGTCTATCAAATGTAAAGTAACAGTCGTGTCTAAAGCCAAGTAAAATATGCCAACAAGATAAATGGGAAGGCGTCTAGCATTTACCAAGAAAACCTGCTCCTTATGCCTTGTCGGCCACCTACTAATGAACCCTACAAGGAATTTAAAAATGTGAGCAGTTGCCCCAGAATATAGCCACCAAGAGTTGATGGGAACATCGACCATATTTGATTCATAGCAAACATAAATAGAACAAATATCTTCTTTCTTAGTCAACAATCTATTGTTAGAACGACAATCCCGTTTCATCTGACCTTTCTTCTTGCAAAAGAAACACTTTATAACTGATGAAGTAGTTGTTGACAAAGTTGTATTCTACTTCCCATTCCCATACCCTAAACAAGAACTCTGCCCTAGACCAGACTTGGAACTTTTCTTCTTTCCAAAACCTAAATTCTTAAACTTCTTCTTCCCCTAAGAATTCATGGACAAACTCTTTATGGATATAGTCTGATAAGTCAATTCTATTTTACATTTCATCTGTCGTTCTTCCTCAATGGCCAATATTGCAATATACTCATTCATTTTTGAAGTCCTATCCTAATTTTTGTAGTAAACCTCGAACATCTCAAAACTCTTTGGAAGATACCGAACTGCTAACTAAACTATCAGCGTATCATAAATGGTGAAACCGAGTTGTTTCAAAGTAAGAACTATCATCGAGATTTCAAGAATAGGCAAGCGCACCTTTCCACTGTCGTTATACTTCAGCGATAAATGCTGAGATAAGTTACTGTACTGCCGTCCCTTGACGAAACCCCTAAACTGTTTCTTAATGACATCTAATTATTCCTTTATAGCACCTTTTTCAACGATACCATCCCGTATAATAGGATCGATGGAAGATTGATGATTAGATTTACTATTTTATTGGCTTTGACAAATTTAGCATAGGCCAGTTTATCATAATTAGAAGAGGTATCTGAGAGATCCGCGTGTTTGGCTTTAATGAGAACAAAATTAAAATTTAGGAAGCTTAGGGTAAACAAGTTTCATAGCTTCGAGTGAGAGTCCGTCAAGGTCTCAATATTAGTCAGTTGGTTCTAGATCATAGGGTTCATAGCTGCATGAACCAAACACTTATATTTGGACATGTAAAAAATTAATTTTATGCACATTTAACTTGATCTGCAAAAGATCAATAACTTGATGTCTTTAATCTTGATCCTATCTAAGGTTTGGATGGTTGAGTTAGAATGAAGATTGTATATAAGGTATTTACTTTTCACTTAGCGAGTAGAGCAGTGTATCTCTAAATCCTTTTATTGGGTGGTTATTGGGCATACAATGCCCCAAAATTGGTGATCACTCATGCTCATGGCTAGAGTGACAACTTGCAGTTTGACTCAAGACACTTCATCACCTTTGGGCCAAATGTTATCCTCATCTCCCCATACCCTATAGTCTATCTTAACGTACTAATTAATTTAAAGTTTTTTAGCCTCTTTTGCGCAGTCTAATTATAATTTAATTAGTTCAAACTAGTCTTAATAAGACTATAAAAGAAAATATAAAAATGAGAAGAAACGCTCAACTCCATGGATAAAACTCCTTTTGGTGTACTTACCCACTTTGTAAGGAATTAACTGTAAACCAAGGCTAGCAGCTATTTTTATATTATTGTGTAGCTCTTTTTGGCAGGCATAAGAGCTTTGTTGATGAAGTAGATTTGTTTCTCCACGCTGTTGTCTTCGCAAGCCACTTCGGGCACTGGTACTGCCTACTTCGGTACCTGCTGCCTCTTCAAAACATAACTTACCTTCCTAGACAATATTTTTTCTCCATTCCTTCGACACCTTTCTTTTTTGATGGCTTTGGTGTAACTGGTAGGTTTCGAAGTAGGGAATCTGTCCTCTTCAGCCTATTCCTATTAATGCCCAGTTTCCTAAAATTAGAGTTCACCCACACCTTCTCCATGTTGATCAACTCGTCAATATAATCTCTCAGATATGTTCAACTCCAGATACTAGGACCTGCACATAGAAGCACGTTTATCAGACTATTCGATCAATTCGTCAATTTTTTTTTTGACAAATAACTTACTTGGATTATAGACCTTATGTTGTAACTTATAAGGATCCTCCCCTTCGACATTCACATAGTTACCCCATACCACAACAAGGTCTTTATCTCACCCTCGACCCGTCGAGCACAAATTAAACAACCAAGGCTTATCTATGTGATACTGGATGTGATAGGTGCTCGCCTTCTGATTTTCTTCCCTAAAGTAGAACGACAAAATATCGAACCACTCGATCAAGCTCCAACCCTTACCTCTCAGCTTTACATTCATACCCTCAACTACCTTCATTATCTCGTAACAATTCTCATTCATCTGGCACGGGGCAAGTTCCCAAAAGTTCAGCGCCTTCTTCACCAACCTTCGGAGGGGTAGTTGCATTCCTAGCCAAATTTGGCCTCTATATGCCATAATACCCTGTTGTGGTTTTGACTGGAAGGTGTACCCTGACCCCGTATCATATAATATCGCCCCTACCTTCGACAACTCCAATTTAGCCACAAATCGATCTAGTCTCAGTTTCTCTCTAGCCGAAATAGCAACCACAACCTCCTCCGAATAAGTTGACTCATCACTATGATCACATTACCCCCCCTATCCCCTTTGATCACCTGAAGGCTCAACACTACCTTTGTGTCTCTCTCCCTCACCTCTCTCTATCTCTTCCCCCTTTACTCTCCTCGATCACTAGTGTCTTGCGACGTTTACTACTTCAAGCCCCAATTTTAGGGACCACTATTGCTAATGGGGCATTCTTTTGCAAGGTCTAACTCTTCTACATCGCTTCTCTAACCCATCGGAGCACGACCAGATACACTAGCCTCATTTTCTTCGATCTCCTCGTCTACCGGCCTTAGTCTCAAAGATCGACGGGCACGCATCTTATCCTATAGAAGAAGAGGTACGCAATTAGATTGATATATTCGACTATTACGTTTTAATAACCTATTTTAACCTACTCTCTCAAGCCCATACTTTCATAGTCGAATGTTTGACTCTAATCCCTGTCACACCATCAATACCCTCGGAACCCCAAAAGGCCTGACCCATAGATACATGGTTTCCCCCCGTGCATGGTCATATTATCATAACTATAAAACCTAGTAGCCTCTACCCTAATTTGTACTCCACATACAAAAATAGAAGATAAAGCAGAAATATAGAAATAAGATGACATACCTGTTTGAGTAGAGTATTTCTCTTTCCTCTCAGCAAATCAGATGATCCCACAGCAATGACCAAGTTTTATGGAAACAATGGCGTATGTTCTCATTCTCTAACTCCCTAGTTTTTTCTATAAGTGGGAAAACGGGAATACAGTAGGCCAAAAACTATAAATAATGAAACTTTTGGAGGTAGATTTACGACTTGGTTTCTCTGTTGTAGCAATATGACTTCCATTAATAGTCGTTATTTTAGAACCACCATTGCTTTTTATTTTTCCCACCTTATTTTTGACTCAAAAAATTGACTCCTCCTGTAGTCGTGAAAACCATTCAATTTCGACTTTAAAGACTGTCATTTCTCATTTCAACTCTCAAGTTTCAACACTCAACCCTAATTCTCTAAATCCCTAATAACTTCAAACCCTTCAAATCAAAATGAAGGAGTAACAATTCTTCTCACCAATTCTTCAAACTTCTGATGTAATTCCTCTCCAAATCCAATTGTTCTCTTTGATTTCATATGAATTGGGGAATCAACAAAATTGAGGAACCATTACCAACAAAATTGAGGAATCGAATTACAAGTTATACAATGGGTATGCTCTCTCCCTCTCTTTCTCTCTCTGAATCGAATTACAATCTTTTGTTGAAGTTCTTTCTTGTTGGAATAGAATTGCTGTTTGTCAGAGTTCTTTCTTGTTGGAATCAAAATATCGAATTGATGCTTGAATCGAATTGTTGTTTGTTGGAGTTCTTTCTTGTTGCTATTTTGTTCATGGTTTATGTTCTCTTCCTCTTGGTAATGCTAGTTTCTTGGTAATTTTATATTATCTTCCTATTGCTGTATATTTTCATGGTTGCAAAATACAAACATTTTTGCAGTGAACTATTCGAGTCAGTGCCTGAACACACAGAAAAATGGATTTGTTGGTTATGTCATGGTCTGATTTTAGTTTCTCTTAAAATGGATTCAGCAATTGCCGTTAGAAAAATATAAATGCTTGAGGTTCGAGCAGCTTGAGGCATTGAGTACATTAATAATGGAATGCAGTTTTTTATGCTCGGATAACATAGCGATGATGGGTCCTTTTTCTTCTTAAAGTTGATTTATTTTCATATGAACGTAAGAATCTTGAATATTCATTTAAACTTCTCAATGCCAACTGTTATTGTGGTATACGTATATTGATTACTTTAAAATTTAGTATTTACTTGTCGTTCTAGTAATTTGATTTTCCCTATTATTTTATGATTTTGTAGGCAAATTTGAATCCCAGTAGTGGAATAGTTCAAAGTCCAATACCAACAATTTTATGCCACTTTGGTATTTAAAGAAGGCGCGCCATCTAGGATTTCTTAAGTAGTAAGAATTTTTTGTGGTTGGCAAAGAAAGAACAGTCTGGTTTGGGTATTAGAAAGAAGTGTCGAGGGTGACACTGAGACAAGTATTCTACTACAAACTGAAGACTGCTCAAGTATAGTTCTTGTCCATACTGCTAAAGGGCTTGAACGTTACTTTTGAATTTCGCACCTAATTGTGGGCTGCGCTCTGTTGATGTTGAGGAAATATCACGTAAATATGTTGGCTAGCAAAAGGCTTCAACTATTGCGAGCTTGGTCACTCTTACAAGAGTTGATTTAATGAGTGTCTAAGCCAAACATCTCCGCGATATCAAAAAGAAAAGAATTAGGCATCCAGTGCACTTTAATATGCCACTTGCCGGATTTAAGGTTCATGTTCTTCATTATTGGATTATCTCTCACACTGGAAATAAAGTTTTCTTTGAAAAAAAATATATTTTGGGAAATATTTAGAATATACCAGGGATGAAATTTAACATGAACATTGCAGGTAATTGTGAATGCTGGAAATGGTTCATGAGGTTTCTTTAGATAGGATGTGTCAGACAAGCTCGTGGCAGACACATCAGGATCTCTAAAATTAGAACCAGATAGATTGTTCCCTAACCACATTCCAAATCCCGTAGATAAGATAACAATGTTCGTCACTAGAGTAGCAGTACTAAATCATTCAGCTGATTTAGGAATGGTTTTCGACACAGATGTTGATAGAAGCGGTTTCATACATAGTGACACGCAGGCCTAGTGTGCTTGTTACCAATGAGGAGGGAAAAACGTAGTTTTGAACTTGCGTACGCCGAAGGGCTTTAAGCAGCTTTTTTTAGACTTGCGTACAGTAGAAGAAGCATAGTGTGGGGTAAGGTAGCCGTACTCAAGTTTCAAGTATTAAAGAGCAATCAAGAAAAGTGGTGGGAGTTAGTAGTTTAGAAGCAGGTGGAGTTAAAAGGTCTTTAAGCATTTCAGACCTAGAAGTAATTAGAGGCTTTAATAGTTTGTAGTTTCGAGATAGTTTTTCAGATTAGAGGTGGGAGCAACATCTTTAGCTTTTTAGAAGGGGTGTAGGTCATAATGCCTGGGTCTTGCAATGACTGAGGTGGGGTCAAATCGAAGTTGGTGTCCAGAATGATCTTCCCTTGAGGCTGCTCCTAGAATCTGAACAAGACTATAAACAAACAAAAGATTGCTAACATCAACTTAAGTTCGGGAAGAAGTCAACTTGGTTAGGCCTCTGGCTATTGGGGTTGTCCTATACCAAGCCCTCCGTGTAGTTTAGAGGTCAAAATGTTGGACCCATTGCAGGAGCTCTCCTCTCTGAGCTATCTTCCCCGATCCCTTGAAGCATGCATTTTTGAGCTATCTTCCATGATCCCTAGGAACTACCCTCTCTGAGCTATCTTCCCTGATCCCTAAGAGCATCCATTTTTGAGCTATCTTCCCTGATCGCTGGGAGCATACATTTTTGAGTTGGCTCTTTCATTCGATAGCTATAGTGGTGCTCCCCAAACTACTTTCATCCTAGGTTTGAATCAGAGGCCTATAGCGCGTCCTTTTTTTATTAGGGGATTCCTTCTTATCTATAGACTATTAAACTCAGACTTCTCACTATCTACACAACCCAACGAAAGGAACTCGTCTTTGCACCAATAAGGGGAACTCGTATACTAGAAAACTCAGACTTCCCACTTCTACAATGCCATAAATGGAGATAGACTCTTTGCATTGATGTTAGCGATAGTGTTGAGAGAGCATCCTGAAACTATGATTGTTAGTGATGCACGTACTAGTATGGCACTGATGCAGTTCATCACCAATAGAGGGGGCCATCATTGCCTCTACCGTGTTTGTTACCGCAATGTGATTGACAAGGGACCTTAACTGAATCGGGAAGGAATTGAGATACACCTTATGATGGAAACTATGGGTCATGGGGCATTGAAAGAGAATCACTTCCTTGATGATGGTAATTTTATCGCTCCCTCATTTGTTTGTTTTCCTTTTGGGTCGTCTCTTATTATTATTTTGCTCCAAGGGTAAGACCTTCTAATGTTCAACTGGTTTCCTTAAAACTTATATGGTTAAAAAACTATCATGTTTTCTAGAAACTCAAAATTGCCAAATTTGTTTCCATAATTTCTTGGAATAGATGCTATGATACTATGACCTCTCTTTTAACATTGTTTGGTTTCTTAATCTTGATATACATCTCATTATATTCATAAAGGTTCTTATATGGTGCTGAAGATCATTATTGAAATGGTACACATGAAGCTAGCTGGATCTAAAGAATGAATAGATAGTCTAATAAAGGAACTAGAAGATCCAAAAGAGTCCATAGAGCTGCGAATGACATCATCTCAACGCAAACACTTGCAAAGGAAACAGGCGTGGGGGCAATTGAGACGTTCAGAAAGTACAATGAGGTGCGTAATTTCATCCCTATACCACTTCAATTTCTTGTTAGAATCAATGTAAAGAAGTTTAAGTTTTCTTTCCAGCTGGAAACATATTTTCGCACATGGTGGAGGAAAAAAATCTCCTCCCATCTTACATTTCTGATAAAACTAAGAAAATTCTATTTTTGTTTTTTTTTGAGCATATCGTTAATGTTGTGATATGCACCTAGTAAATAAATTTGGCTAGCATTACTTTATAAAAAGACATTTATTTCATGCTTGAAATCATTAAAACCGTAGCATTTATTTTTTGTATGAAGGAAGGATAAGAAGGTGGGAGCTAGATTTATGTGGTGATTGTTGGGTAAGTGAAGGCTGCCTTGTCGACTTGAATGACACACCTACTGCTGTTAATACACATATGCACAGATATCTCCATATTGAAATAGTTATGATTTATAAGAGGCATGATCACATCTTGGGCCAAATTCTATTTAAGGAAGGAAAATTCTATTTAAGGAATGAAAAGAGCTATTTTTCTTGTGAATATGATTCGATTTTGTATTCACATCTTGGGCCAAAGTTCCGACCAACGAGCATGAACAACATGGTTGGGTACACATCCGACATAGTATTCACAATCCAAACATTGCAATAAATATGCAATCATCCATTCCGGACGCTTGCCGTGTTATGGCAAGAATTCTCTTAGAGAAGTAGACTTACTTGCTCTCATTTCATTCTAGATATTTAACATCACGCACATTCTACAATTCTGACCTTGTTTTTTTCCTGACTTAGCTGGTTCCTAATTGCGAGCCAAATTGATGAGATACTTGACATTACGGAGGTTGATCGGTATGCAAGAAGTTGACGAACTTGTAGGAATACAGAGTAGAACAAATTTAGTTTTGTACCATAGAAATGAAAAAAGAAGTACTCTTCATCACCAGGAGGCTCTTCAATACTTTTTACTCATCTCATGCTTCCTCTACCCTCTTAAAGCAAGTTAAGGTATGTACAAGAAGGTTATTGTTGTTAAATCAGTTTTGTGGTAAAGTTTATATGTAAAGAGTCTTTTTAGTTTTTAATGGATTAATAAGGATTTTTTTATCTAAAAAAGAAGAAGCTAACTTTAGTTCAACTGGAGGAAATTTATATTAAATTATTTGGATTTTATAATAATTGATCAATTTTTTCGCTACTCTGACAGTTCACCCTTGCTTGAGTATAAACTATGAAGTCTCACTTGGTTCAAAACAAAGCCCCTCCTCTTGTAAGTAGCTATGGTTTTAGGCGAATACATAATATTCATATATTTCATATTTCCCAAAGTATATTTCACTTTTGGAATTTAATAATGCAGTGAATGATTGCTTATGAACTTCGGAATTAATCTTGAATGACCATGGACACAAATATAGTTCAAAACACCTCTGTGACAAGTTTGATAGAGTTCAATGGATTTGAATTTAAGGTATGCAATTTAGTCTAGTATCTTATAACAATAGTCTATTTTATCTTCTTGTAATTAATGATTTAGTTTTGGTGCAAAAACTATAAGCTATATTTGTTTAGTTTATGTTATGAATCCTATAACGAAGAAAAAGGATCAGCTTTTACAACTGGAAACAAGTTCTGGATTCCATTTATTTAAATTACAAGTCATCTTTTAACATAGGCACAAATGAATATAGTACAACATTTTTCCCTTAATAATATAACCCCACAATTGCTACTATTATAGACATTGTCTTTTTATGCATCTTTATTGATGGAACTATAAGCTCTAAATGGCAAGAGCTCTCATGAACTTGAGACAATGATGGTTCAAATCCATTTAGTTCAAATTGTTAAACTATAGGAAAAACTCTTTAAGTAAACTAATATTATTTAATAACATTTTAAAATTATAATTGCAAGAAGCGGCTAAAATCATCGTCAATAATTATGTCTAATATGTCAACATTTTTGCGCGATAAATAACATAACTAGTTTGTATTTTGAATTTTTTTAAAATTATGACAAATTAGGCAATTTTGGCAACGCAAAATTGTGACGCATAAAACAACGGATAAATAAATCGAAAAATATAACAAATACGGCAAAAATAACGACTGAGACTTGTGTTATTTTTTGTGACACATAAAACAACTCATAAAGTCACAATTTTAACTAAAAATGACAGATATTATGACGCGGTTTACAGTCGTATTATTACAACGCATTTCAAGTCGAAAACATAAAACTACTGCAAAAAGAACGACGCTTTTTTCGACTAAAATAGAAGTCATATTAGCAAAATAACGACTGACCTGCCCCATCATTTATTACTCATTTTGGCCAAGTGACAGTAACTTGGCTCTTACCATTATATATACCTCCTCAAAATAACAAAAAACTGCCTCAATTTTGAAAACCGCTATCAATTCCACTACCCCACTACCCTTACTTTTTGGCTGAGACATGTTTTGTCCACTTTACCCTCCATTACCACCACGTGCGCATCTTACGCTCACATTCATATAATTTTTTAAACCAAGTTGAACCCTCTGATCCCCAGTCGAAGATGTCAAATCAAATCCTTACACCAAATCAACCTTTTTCCATAATCCAAGGAGACATCATGATGCCTGCAGGGCACTCTGCCCTATGATCAATACAGTTTCTGACATGCTAGCCATTTGGACTGTCAGTTCTGACAATCGAAGCTCACCAACCTTCAAAGCCCCTTCTTCTCGTATGCGAATAGTCGCCAACGTCATGTCTCGAACATTCGTCCACAGAGGTCTTACTTACACACAGACATTTCAGTATTTCACTTCGACAGTCATCTTATAGATTTTTAATTTCATTTGGGAAAACGCCCTTAAACCGAAACACAGAAGATAACATTCAACCTTAACAAAAAAACCGCAAACATTCCTGCCTACCATCCTACACCAGTACTTTCCCCACATTAAAGAAGCCCCTATTTATAGACGGGATACTTCTTCGAGAACCCAACCTTAGCATCTTCCTTGTCCACCGCCACCTCAGCTAAAGACTCTAGGAAGGTGAACCGGTCGCTGGGGAGCGGGCTCATAATTTGTAGAGCCCTCCACCAGTACGCATAGGGCATCCCACTAATGGGTTACCCTTGCTTTAGTTCAAACAAATATGGCATAACATAATTAGGGCCTCGATCACCAAAAAGCCTCTACTTCAGCACGAGTGTCTTCTCCCATATACAAAGGTCCCTTATCGCTACTTGCTTCTGGTCCCTGGTGTTAGGAGCATCTCCGCTGCTATCTGGAGAAGATGAAGACATGTTTACACAGAAAGAGTACAGAAGTCTGAAGTTCCCTCAAGATACCCTACTTATACTCAAAAACAGGCGCATTTAAACCTTCTTTAACCAGATCCCGCATTTATCACTGTCTTAAAAGTTTTCCCCAAAATCTCAACAATCAAACCTTTTCAAATTCCCAGACTCAACAGTTTTATCGGCATACGCACTCAACACCTATTTCCAAGATTTTACACTAGACACATCCCCAGTCCTGAACCCTTGACCCCTATACATGCTTTTTTAGACAAACCTGTCGATATATACATCCAGCTTCCAGAACTCCAAGTCTATTATTCATTCCAGGTCAAATATTAACCAATGCCTTCGATAGCCATGGCAACTCGAAGTACTTTTCCCCTCAAAGTTGGATGTTTGATCCCGTGCCTACAATCAATTCGTCTACCATATTTACCAGATAAAAAAGCACACAATTTTAGTAAAGTGCTATTCTCATTCCATTATGTCGATTACAAAAAAGAGGACAATAGGGAAGAAGAGAAAAATCTACAGACATCAAGAAAAACAACAACCTTCAAATACAACCATACAAAAATAATAACAAAACACCATCACTACCACCACCACCACCACCACCCACCACCCTGCCACCACCTTACAAAGAACTCACCCTATTTTTAGACAGGCAAGCTCTTCCCACCGAGCCCTCCGCATCCTCCAATAACTAATCCTCTTCCTGCACAAGACGTTCAGCCAAAGCCGGCAGGAAGAGATAGCGTTCTTTAGCAACTGTAAACTTCCACTGCATCATCCCTCAAAAGTACGCATTAGATTTCCCATTGATCGGCTCCCCAGGTTCAACCTCCACCAGGTCCGACATGTTCCAGTCGAGCTCCTTGTCACCAAAGAACTTTAGCTTCAATTCAGCCATTTTCTACCCTATTCGACGGTCTCTGAAAAACCCCATCCTTCTCGGATAACGCGTGTTAGGTGGGGTATCCATGGTCGTTTTCACAAAATGCAGAGGATGAGAGTGAAGACGAAGACTATACAGTGTGACCCCCTCACAAGCCATATTTATATCCTCATTAACATTATTTATTACTCCATAATCACCATAACTTCATAATTACCCTCCTTTATTACCTTCCTCGGACACCCAATATATATCAGTCAACCATTAAACTTCCAACAACCAACAATTTTTCTCAGCAAATGCCTCTATACTTATTTTTGAGACCCTTACTGAGAGGGGGCGAATGTATTAGCCTACTCGCAGCCTTCTTACACCAGTCGAACACTCAAATGCTATATCGAAGCCTATATTAATACCCCAAAGCCCAATCAATCTGTAAACGAGCCTCCTAACACTGCGCAAACTTTGACTATGAACAGGCCTTGAAGATGAAGGTAGATCCGTCAGCACACGAATCCCACGTTAGCATAAAAAATACTTCGACCATAGTCGCACATGGTCAAAGGCAGACGTGTCAGATAAGCTAGCTCACCAGACAAGAACGGTGCGACTGTTGGTCCAGACGACTACGGCAATAGAACCATCAACGACTACAATGTCAAAGCATAATGATAAAACCAACAACATCTATAGTGCCAGAGCACAGTGCCTGACTCGACATTTACGGCGTCAACACCAACTCTGAGATACCCCCCAGATACCCAGAGTATACCTAGAGGATATACCTATAATTTAACTTTCCTGGGTAAATCAGCCCTTCCTATGTTCTATAAATAGGAGAGAGGGGGAACAAAGGAAAGGTTACAAAATCTCTCCCCAAAACCCTTGTAGTTTACCTTCGATCATTCTGTAAATTACCCGGTAGTTGAACCTTTGACTACTCGATAGTAATATCAAATCTCTTAAAAATCCATATCAAAGCTCGTGGAGTGTCTCATTTAAGGCCTCCACACAAGTATATTGTCAGTAGGTTATTTGTATTATTGATTATATGCTTGAACCCTTTGATAGAAGATAAATTCGATGGTGTAAGAGCCAACTTCCCCTCCTTGCAAAGTTAGGCCCCTACACAAAGTACAATCTCGGATGGATGCTCCATAACATATACTTCCAAGTCTAAGGTACACGTTATCTATATTTTTGTTTGTCATAGACTAACATCTTTTATACGTACCATTCCTGGGCCGTTTGCACCTAAACAAGTAACGAGTATTTGGTCTGTCTCTACACTCTATATATTACTTTGTGCTTCTATATTAATAAAGCATGCAAATCAAATAGTTCTCGCTAAATTCTAACCTGCAGCTCCGCTTGTGAAGATACTTGGGACGCTGAGGTTTCTCTCTCCTGGGCAAGCTCAACCTTTAAATCTTTTATTCTGAGGCGTATGTTCTGAAGTTCTTACAGCAATGTTTACAAAGGAAACTTAGCCTACAGAATTCTATCCAAAATATATCCAATCAGTTTACAATATTCCATAACATTCATACAATAACAGTGCCATCCCACTATCCTGCCTTCTCAGCTTCTACCTCTGGGCATTTGTCGCCATCCTCTTGGTTATTTCTCACCGTCCGAGGAGACATACTATCTAACCCATCAACAACCCCAATAACATCATCTTTAACCTCCTCCTCCTCCACATAGTTGTCGGTCCTAATGGCCTCTACCTCGTCTTCAGAGTACCCTTTGGACATAAGGTGCCGCCCAAGCCTGTCACGCTCAGCCACCGCCTCATCTAAATCCGTCCTCGCCTCAACATACAGATCGTTGATCTCTATTACTTGAGAATCCTTCAAGACCTCCAGCCGCTTCACCTCCTTGCTCAAATCTTATTTCAATCGAGCTACATTCTTTTTGAGCTCGCCATTCATCCTTTTCAGCTCCACTCTTTCCTCCTTGACCCCGAGACATAAACCCAGTATCAATCGACCAGCCTGTATAAAATCAAGAAAATTGACCTTATTGATTAGCTCAAATCATAATGTAAAATTGAATTTATTCGAGCATATACACCAACTATTTTGCTCATCTCCTTCTCCCCGTGGAGAGTCGCCAACCTGGCCTTTTCCTCCACCTCTTTCCAATCCTCCTCCATATCAGGTCGATCTTCAATGACCTTCCCCCCTCCCCCCCGACCATTTAGAAGGTTTGACCCTTCTCTTTCTTACCTTTTTTGCAGCCTCACCATTTCCCTTGGTCCCCAACCCTGCAGGCCGCTTCAGTATTTGCCTTTTGGGGAATGTTCGAGCTAATTTGCTCGACGTAATGGGCACCGGTAATCACGTGTCCACTCCAGGGGCCTTAGGAAAGTTCACTCGCCTTTCTCCATCAGTCCCCTTATTTTTGCTACCGTCAACGCTTGTTATTAGCCTTGCAGAATGATATTTTTGAACCTTTTAAACTCAGCAGTTAATACTCTTCATCCTACTAATGCTGAGATCTTCTAGTGCAGCCTCGAGTTCTGTCTCCTTTTGAGAAACTTTTTCTAACAATGACTCTTTCCTCGTCACCTGCGATCTAGGACCTGTCATGCATAAGCGTTAACATCAGCGAGCATCATACAATTTTTATTATCAATCTCATACATTAGACATTGTTATACTTACGTTGTTTTACAGTTCTAAATAGAAGTTCCATGGGTTCTTCATCATCTGTCTGAAGGCAGTCACCCTTCACCTATATTAAATTATCATTCTGAGGTTGACCTGCAGAGTTCAGGCCAAAGAAAGGAGATCGAGTTTCTTTTGCACCGAAATAAGCCCCTCATGTTTTACCATAATTTTTTACACCGTAAAACTACAACACATCCTCAGAGGATATCCTCCTCTTTCTACCCTCTCCTTCCCACTGTATATTCAAAGCTTCGCAAGCACTTATCACCTCCCACATCTTCCCATTTATTTGAATGGGGTATACACTAACACTATGCCTAAATGAGTAAAAAACGACGGGGCAAGTCAGTCGCTATTTTGCTAAAGCGACATCCATTTTAGTTGAAAAAAGCATCACTTTTTTTATAGTAGTTTTATGTTATTGACCTAAAAAGTGTCATAAATTAACGACTAAGGGGCGGGTAGAAGTATCCGTCGTATTTACTAAAATTTATGACCCTTTTAACAACTGTTTTTTAGGTAGAAATAGAATAACACAATTCTTAGTCATAACAACCGATGTATTTCATACTCTTTGCGACTATAAAATCCGTTGCTTTATGCATCGCTAACCTAAACATCAAAGTATCTAATAACACATTTATAAATTATTTTATACGTCGTAAAAAATACATCACAAATAACAGTCACAACATCAGTCATAATAGTTACATTTTAAGACATGGCAATTAGTCATTTTATATGTCGCAAATATAAAGTACCAATTTTTGTTACATTAACAGCCATTTTGTTTCAATATACAACAATCATATCAATCGGGTCATAATCACAATAGTTGTTATAAATTTCATTAACTAGAAGCAATTAATATAAAAAACAACATATTTCAATAACTTGAAAAAGCTTTATTATAAATTAAAAGGTTATTGCCAAATATCAATGTCAAACTTCATTTCAAGAAATAATAAAATAAAAAGATGGCGTTCACCTGAAATAGGTAAGACTCTTAAACAATACAGTAGTTTCACCTGAAGAGATGTCACCTAGAGTACGTGCCTTCCATAAATAATTGCACATCATCGCAAATAACCTTATCTACTATGATACGATAAAACTCTTTAGGAGCCACCAAAGATAACTGAATACTTCTGTAAGCAAGTGTTCCAGCGTACATATCTCTCATAATGCAGTTTCTACCCCTCACTCCATCAGGTGGTGGTGAATTTCTTGTTGCCTGGAAAACAATAAAGAGTGATCGTAAGTACATTGTAGAAGATCGTTTTAAACAAATAACAAGTTGTCTCAACAATATTAGAACTCATAAGGCTAGATTTAATATTTTTGTACGAAGAACCATAATTTATCATTGAATGAAGTATAGCATTGAATGACCATAATTGATCATCTTAGGGCACCTGCTTTCTTGTAG
Organism: Kingdonia uniflora; assembly: GCA_014058105.1. Taxonomy (NCBI): domain Eukaryota; kingdom Viridiplantae; phylum Streptophyta; class Magnoliopsida; order Ranunculales; family Circaeasteraceae; genus Kingdonia; species Kingdonia uniflora. The sequence continues at coordinate 1,457,104 of JACGCM010002212.1, read as the reverse complement.
GGCCCATCTTATCTGCTTTCTTGTAGGGTAAGGTAAAAGACGAATCACCAGACATTTTTCCAAAGTAGTTCAAAGAAGACTGTCCATGGCTAACAGAATAGAAAAAGATCATAACAGCTAGGAAGAGATGTTAGTCTAAGGTCCTCCTTTAAAAAAAGACGATTCGGGATGAATAAGCTAGGAAGGTAAAAAGTACTCACCAGTCAAAGTGGGTACACGTATACACTGGGAAGGGATATTTTATCATACATTGTACGACCAGTGTCAATGTCCCCCATCTTTATGCACACCCCAAGCAGACTCACATATGTCACCTCATCAGGTTCAAAACTGTACGACTGCATCCTATGCAGTATCTTTAAGGCCTTCCCCACCAATAATTTCAGCGATGAGTGCTTTTCGTCTAATAAAGATGCTCAGTGCACGGTGTGCTTATGTGAGTACCAAGAGAAGGATATACTATGTATTCTTCCCTACTGTGGCCATTCCTTCCATGTCACATGCATAGATATATGGCTTCAACCACATACCACATCTCCAGCCTGACAGATTTTACTTTGTGATTATAAAGAGAAAAAGCACTTTATGCAACCTATGCTCAGTTAAGCTTTGAGATCTTTTCATAGTATGAATTTTCTTGATTCACATTTACATCATTGTTTCATTACTAGCATGAGATATTCTTTAAGATCCGTTGATAGCTAAAGGATGTAGCCCATCCAAGAAGATCATTATGTATCTGATCTTGATGCAGGAAAAGCTTGAGCGAGCATGACCACCTTGACTGAAGGAAATCAGGTTCTTAAAGATACTGCCATCCCTAAATCTAAAAGCAAATAAATTGATGATAGTCCTTCCAATATGTGATACATGGTATATGGTATATCTGATGCATTATCCGGGGTTCAATTTCTTGAGATCAGACATGACGCCCTGAATATATGAATTTGGCTTTTAGATGTACAAAATCTATCTTAGTGGAAGTGGATTAGTTTTGCCTTGTGGCTTACTGTACATATGAAAATTTCAATGTTGCTTTAAAAGTAACTTGCTTCTGAGCAATTTTATATGCTTCAATTGTTATAGAAGGAACAAAGTAAATTGTAGACTTGTAAGAGAGGTTGTTGATTTCAATTGTAGTGGTTTATGAGACGCTAATGGTAAAGCAACGTCGAGAAAAATATAAGGAAAAATTGAACTTAAGTAGTTAAAAAGAGAAGGAAAAACCAGAGGGAGTAAAGAAAAGAGGTGGACACCTATGGTATTTTTCATAAAGTACTAAAAGAATTAAAGATGAATGGAAAAGAAGAAGAAGAAGGTGGGGTTAGGTCTTTAGGCGAGCCAGAAAGAGCACGGGAAAGCAACGTCGGGAAAAACCTAAGGAAAAAACAGAGGGAGTTGGAGTAGGTATTGAGCTACGATTGATTGCGCTGTACTCAAGTTGTCTAAAACAAGGGATTTATTGCTAGATTTTTTTGGCTATATAGGTGCTATTATACTCCGTAGGCTATCTTTGATTTCTTGCCTCTGTAGGCGCCATGCTGGTATCAAATAGTGACAAGATGCATCCAGAGTAGTTGGCCAAAATTGCTGGTATCAAGTAGTAGGTCTAAATTGCTGGTATCAAATAGTGACAAGACGTAACCAGAGACTGAATCAGCATGGAGCAACGTAGCTCAACTGAAAAAATGTTGGTTTATGGCTGGTATCAAATAGTTACAAGACGTAGCCAGAGAGTGAATCGACCTGGAGCAACGTAGCTCAACGTCTATTCATTAGAAAAGGCATATTAGTTGGTTTTGCTTCACTCACTCGGATAAGGTGAAAATTTGAAGAAAAGAATGGCTCTGACTCACTTCAATACAAGCATTTTTTTTTCTAAAAAAAAACAAACGGTGCATCCACAATGATAGAAAGATCAGGGCAATCACTTTTCCTTTTTCCCATGAAAGAAAGGATCCTACATACCCCTAGAAGTTTAGAAAGCCAATCGAAACTTCGAGAAAGTTGCATCCCTCTCTCAAAAGTAGTTTAGAAAAAAAGTACCTTTAACGTAGTAAGAAAAAAGTGCTTGTATTAAAGTGGATGGATTATAGTGGAGATACTGAAGATGTTTTTATGGCTTACAATGAGATTCAAAGCAAAGAAAAACATGGACTGAGAATCATTAATATTTATTTTCAATGTTATCATCTAATATATACTATCATTTGAAAATTTTCAAAGTATAGTCTGCTGAATGTATTTTATTTTTCTTGTTCAGTAAAACCCAAATTCTACAAAACAATAAATTAGTATAAGTTGTATAAATAAGTATAAGAGAAAGGAAAAAAAAACTTAAGAGAAAGAGGCATTGCTTGGAGAAACATGGTGCATATTTATTCCATGTCGACTCTCGCGTAATTCAAATGCTCCAATCCTTTCTTCAAGTCTTCTACATTTACTAGCTTCCACCTCTAGCTTTTCTTCAAATTCTTGTCGCACTGAAACTACCTCATCTGCAAATTGATTGTTCTTAGATTTTTCTCGTTCAATGACCATCCTCAAAGGTGTTGTAACTCGAACACTTTTCGAATTAATATGACCATTAAAGCCTCTCACATGCCCATTTCCATCTTCTCTATATTCCTTTTAGACATGAAATTTTTTTTGATAAGAACATAATTAAAGTCAGACATATCACAAATACCTAGAACATTAAATTATTTTCAAAATAGATAGGCATTGAATGACTTATATACCAAGTGTAGATAAATAAGTTAACAAGTGTTTCATGTAGGTTCTAAAGTTCATGGATTGGAGTTGTCTCTAAATTTAATCTTATCCATGGGGTTCAGTTCCCCACTTACCTTTCAAAAGTAACTTATAGAGTATTATGATATATTGACATGACTTACCAATGCAATTAGATTAAGGTCTAAATCCTTCTCCGTGATTTCTGGTTCATTTTCAATAAGTCGATTAATTCGTGTCTGCAAAATAAAACCACTAAGTACACCATCATACGAATTGTTTAGGCTATCAAGTTTTTGCCATTCTGTCTTTCATTTGCTCAAGCAAAATACCATCCTGCTTTATATGACAAGCAAGAAAAAGTTCAGTCCTCTTCACAGAACCCTTAGGCCTACCTTTTTCCTGTAAAATAATTAACAAAGTATATGCGTATGTTAAATAGACTTAATCAACAAGTTATATTGCACCTTGTAGTAGCATACTAGTAGTCTTTTACCTCAGACAGTTACTAGAAGGCTACTTCAAAGCCTATTCGAACATCTCTAAGGTCAGTCAATCCCCAAACAAGCCTCACCAAAGATCATCTGAAGACAAAGCCTCAACTCTGAACAAGCCTTGAGGACGGAATCCACATCGCAGCAGAAATACTTTGACCACATCCGCAAATGGTCAAAGTATGATGGGACAGACAGCCAACTCAATTGACAAGACGGCTTGTTGGTCCTTGCAGCTACAGTGACATGCCCAACAACTGCTACAACATCAAAGTACTGAGATAGACCCACAAACTGTTTCGGTGACAGCGCCAACATTTCTGGTGCCCATACCCACGTCGGAATATCTGGATGGTACCCTTGTAATATAACCTAACCTTGGTGACTCAGCCCTTCCTATGTTCTATAAATATGAAAGATTGGGAACCGAGGAGAGGTTAGAAAAATTCTCCCCAACCCTTTTGTAGTTTACCTTCGATCACCCTGTAAAAGCCTAGTGCTCGAACCTTCGTCTACTCGACAGAATTATAAATACACTTAAAATTCTTTATCAGAGCTTGTGGAGAATCACATTCTAGGCCTCCAAGCAAGTATATTGTCTATAGATTATTCACTTTCTAGGTTATATACTTAAATCCCTTTGTTCCCCGTGGTGTAAGAGCCAACTTCCCCTCCGCAAGAAGTTAGGCCACTACATTTAGCGTCATCTATGCTTCCCACCCTACCAATCTTCTTTTCCTTTCCCCCTCCCTTTGTTTTCAACTTCTACAGATCTTTTTCAATTGCACCAACCCTCAATTCCTGTTCTACCCATGCCGGCAACTCGGTCGACGGAGTGGCCACCCAAATAGACTTACTTTCTCAGCAATTCGCCCAAGCCGAGGAATGCCACCATGCACAACTTCACCAAGTGCGTGAAAAGCACTGGCTAGAGTTTGAAGCTGAACGGTATTGTCGCCTGGACGACGAAGACAGACAGAACCAGGCGATTGATGAGTTATATTATATAGTCCTAGAGTTGCTGAGACTACAACCTCTGGAAGTTGCTCGACCATCCGAAGTACCATACCCGTCGCGCGTATCTGCCCGCGCCCGTCAAGGACCCCTACCAAATCTCGAGATACCTCCAGTCAATACCGATATCAACGGTGTTCCCCGTACTATTCCCCCAACTAGCTCTATCCATCTCGGTATTCATCCCACAGAAGATTCGTCTTATTCAACCCACCGATTCTCTAGACACCCCAAGCGCCGTCCTACTTGCGAACGGCTCAGGGAACATAACGCTGAATACATACCACATACTCGACCTCACCATCCTCAGATCCCCCGATCTCCCCCCCATCTTGCCTATGCTGTACCACAGGACTTTGAGTGAATAATCCGTAGAATACAATGCAGCTGGTCTCATGCAACAGGCCACGACCTCTACCTTGTACAACTGATGCAAATACAGAGTAATCAATAAGTAGTTTTTTCACCCCTGCCTCGTCTCCTATTTTTTTTTTTGCAAAAGGTTTTGATTTAATAACAAATGAAACAGTCGTTACAAACTAGGGGACCACGTCTAGTTAGGCGAGGAGAGCCCAAAATAACCACAAGAAAACTATGAAACTACAACTATCAACAAAATCTAAAATATTCTGTGTGGGGGTCTTCAATCCTTGTAGGGAGTTCCGGTCTTCCCTCAGTCCATTCCATAAAGGGCATGCTTTCTCTGGATCCTCTTAAAGCCATTGTATCTGCCAAAAAATTGCTTCTCTCTAGGTTGCGCTGAATCTGATTGCTTGTATAAAGTTGAGTATTTGTGTCCACTTATTTATGAATTTCCAAGGTATTTTTTGCGTGGCGAAAGAATTGATTCCCTCAGTCCATTCCTCGTCTCCTATCTTCAATGAATTTCTTGGTTTCACTTAAGTATCATGTCAACCCTTCGGCCCGACTGATACTTGGGGGCGACCTTAAAATTTTAAAACCTCCAATTTTGAGCAAACTAGAGGGGCAAGGATTTTTGAAAGACCAGAAACTCGGGAATGCATTGGGGGCGAACAGTTATGCTTCATTATAGCTTAGGCCTTCAAAGTCCACTCGATTTCCAGGTTTCCACTAAGTATCACGTCAACCCTTCGACCCGACTGATACTTAGGGGCGACCTTGAAATTTTCAAACCTCCAATTTCAAGCAAACTCGAGGGGAAAGGATGGTCGATAGACCAAACCCTTGGAGATGTATTGGGGGCGAATAGATATGCTTCGATCAGGTTTAAAACAGTCAGAGTTCAGTCAATTTCTTGGTTCACCCCGGGTATCATGTCCACCCTCGCCCCGACTGATACTCAGGGGTGACCTTGAAATTTTCAAGCTTCATACATTCGAGCAAACTTGATGGGCCGGAATGGTCTTACATCGCTGTGGCTTTGGCCTTCGATGTCCTGCAAATCCAACGATTTCAAAAGAACTGTCACAATTATCTCGAAGCTCTCACAGGTTCGATCACCCTACAATCATTTGACGGATACCGAATATACAGATATTTACAGTTCTACTACATACAAGACGATGCAGTGCATCCTCAGAGAAGCAGTTTCAACACATAGTAATTCAAACAAAATTCAGTACAAAATATGCATCAAGTTTGAAACACAAACAGGTCAATCATATCAAGTTCCCACAAATTAGTTTTAACATAGCAGTTTAAATCAGCTGGCATAAAACAAGTTCATAGATCTACCCACAAAAGTATAAAGATGGCTCAAATATTACAACCCAATAGCAAATCAGAAAAGCAGGCATGGCAATCCAGTACAAGTACCTCAGATCGGCGTGGGTACATCTTCTCCCCCCACAGGCCCTGCAATATCAACACCTTCAACACCCACAGTCGAAGGTCTCGACCCCGCATCATCTACAATCATGCTCATCGTAGCTCCAGTAGCAGCACCTTCGGCCACAGGAGCCTCTACGCCACGTCCAACACCTCCACCTGCAACATCCACAATATCTGCCTCTCCTTTCTTCTCCTGCAAAGCATCTCTAGCAACCAGCTCCAGGGTAGCAGACAAGGGTTCCAAAGTATCTGTGTCATAACCCTTATCCTCTATAAACTCCTTCAACCTGACAGTCACTCTACATTCCTCATCAAACTGCGCCTGCTAATGCACCTTCTGTTCTGCCATTTCCTTGTCCTTCACAGCAAGCTTTGCTGCACACACCTACTCCTGATTATACCATTGTACCTTGAGCCTCTTATCATAGGAGTCAGTAATTGCTGCCAAATCTCGTTCAAAACTTTGACCTCAGACAGTAACGAAGCCTCAGTCCTGCGAGCAAGCTCTAAACTCTCAAGCGCCTCCTGCAACCTCTTTTTTCCTACTTTCACAGCCTTAGTGAATGACTGAGCCTAAGCATCTGACAACTTGAGTATTCGAACCGTTAGCATTTCTTGAAGTATGAAGCACTCAAGAAAATTTCAAAAACTTACAGACAATAATAGACAGTTACCTGAAACATAGCCTTCTTCATCCGCCTCGAAGCCTCATCTAGGTTAGCATCGCAGAGTTCTACCATCGAAGCAGCCTTGTCTAGAGCATGTTCCTCTCGCTCAGCCTCCGTCATCTCCTCGTCCTTATCCTCTGCATAATTTTCCCCCAATGCCCTATGCCTTTTGCGCTGAACAACCTTCGTTTGTTATACCTTCGGAGCCTCAGTCATGACTTTACCTTTCCCTTTCTCTGCCTGTGTTGGCACCTGCCTCAGATTCAGCCTCGAAGCATCACTAGCCACGTCGGGCACTGGCACTGTTTGCTTCAAAGTCCTTTACAACTTTGAAACATACTGAACTTTTCTTGGCAAATCATCCCCCCCATTTCTTTAGATACTTTCGAACCACCTTTGCCCCTCCTCATCTTTGATGACTTCGGCATAACGGGTATGTTTCAAAGCAGGGAATCTGTCTTCTTTTTTTCTTCCTCTTGATACCTAGACTTGTAAATATAGAATTTACCCACTCCTCGTCAGAATTGAGTATAGCGTCAATATAATTCCTCGGCTTCTCCCAAGATCAGTTAGTCAGACCTATAGTAAAACAAAAATATAATCACAGTTTATTCGAGAAATGCACCAACATTAAACCTTCGACAAAAAACTTACTCGGGTGAAAAACTCTATGATGCAACCTATAAGAACCTTCCCCTTCGACATTCTCAAAATTACCCTTATCACAATTAAATCCTTATTCCGACTTCGACCCTTTGAATGCAGATCGAAAAACTTTGGGTGACAGTGGATATGGTATCTGCCCACATTCCGGTTCGCCTTCCTCGAGTAAAATGGCGCCACATCATACCATTCGTTTAAGCCCCTCTTCTCACTCCTTAATTTTTTGTTCATGCCCTCTATTACCCTCATCATCTCGTAAAAGCTTTGATTCATTTGAACCGGGGCATATTCCAAATAATTTAGCACCTCTTTCACCAGCCTTCGGAGAGAAAGCTGTATTCTCAATCGAATCTGGCCTCTATATGCCATTATACCCTCTCGCGGGTTCGACTATAAAGTCCACCCCACTTCTGTTATATGAAATGTTATCCCCACGTTCGACAGCTCCAACTTGGAAGCAAATCGATCCAATCTCAATTTATCTCTAACTGAAATTGTGCCCTCAACCCTATCTGACTTAGTCGAATCCTTACTCTGATCACTCTGCTCCCTTTTTCCCCTTTGAACACCAAAAGTCCCAGCATTACCCTCGCCTCACATCCCCCCTCCTATCTCCTCCTCCTTACTATCCTCACTCACTACTGTCCTACGACGTCTAGTAATTGAAACCTCACCTGCCGGAACTGCCACGGCTAAAGGGGCATCAGTTACAGCATCTAACACTTCTAAGTCTTTGCCCTCATCTATTGGAGCACGACCAGAAATACTAGCCTCGAGTTCTTCGATTTCCTCATCTATCAGCCTCTGTCTCGAAGCCCGACAGGTACACATCTTATCATACAGAAGAAGAGGCACGCAATTAGATGAATACATTCGACAATCACTCGTCAATAACCCATGTCTTATCTACCCTCTCCAATAGATATAAACACTATCGAAAACTCGATCCTAAACCCAATCCATACATCAATACCCCCAAAATCCTCAAATGGGCTCGAACCCAGACATATGACCTCCTCCCATCCTCAAGCCTAACCTCTTAATTATGAACCCAGAAGATTCTACCAACAGATACATAAGGAGATACAGAACAATTTTAGACAAAGATAAATTAACTCACCAGTATGAGAAAAATCCCAATCGAAGTCGCAAGTCAGTCCGTACCCAAGTCACAACGTCAGCAGCTTCTTTTAAGCTTCAAAGATAATGGCGTATGGTCTCTCCCTCTCACTCTCTGGTTTTCTCTCTATGAATAGTACAGTGGTTACTTCCCCTTCATTTATATACCTTCTCAGGAAACAATAAGCACCTTAATTTTAAAACCACTATCATTACCACTACCCCCACTGCCCCGGCTTTTCGGCTGGAACATGCTTTGACTGATATACCCCTCATATCCCTCACGTGCGAACCGGACGCTCACATTGAGTTAGCTATAAACTGAAAACCTCTCGAACCTTTTTACCCTCACTCGAAGCTACCCAGTCAAATTCCAACATCAAATCACAACATTTCCGCGAAATGAGGACAAAATACATGATAACTTGCATGGCACACTACCCCAGAAGTACGTGCCGTCCAGTCAGACCAGCTGTCCAGGCAGTCAGTCAATCCAGTCAAATCCAACAAAACCTTCGACATGAACACTCCGCACAAATGAGTAATTGACTATACCGTGCCTCGAACAATCAACAACAGATAACCTCACAATCGATTCCCAAATATCTTAAACCCTCGATCTACAGAGCATTCTGAAGCTCAAAATTTTATTACTTCGACAGATTAGAGCGTTTACTTCGATAGACCAGATCTTTTATTTTGATAAATTAGACCTTTTACTTCGATAGACCAGATCTTTTACTTCGATAGATCAGACATTTTACATCGGCAGATCTGAATTTTTATTTTCGATAGATTAAACGTCCTACTTCGACAGTTCAAACATGTTACTTCGAAAGATCAATATTATACTTCGAACATGCACAATTCTACTTGTACACAGTACTGAAAAATGATTCGACAGATTATACTACCAACACTGAATTTCATTTACTTCAAAACAATACAGTACAATTCCAACAGTCCATATATATACCCTACACACAACCATATCTAAACAGTTACCAAAGCACTTCGAGGTTACTTTTTCCAGCAGTAATCAGTATTACTATTAGCAATTTATGAGATAAATTTTCTTTCGCGTTTACAAGCCTACTCGTCTACAATTACTACCAAATATAATTACACAAAATTTTAGCAAAACATTGTATCCATTCCATTACCCAAATTACAACAACCAAAATGGCAAATTTATATACCCAAATACATTCAAACCATAGCTAAAGCAGAAACCTCTCAATACAACCTTACAATACAAAAAAAAAAACCTATCACTATCATCACCACCTTTACAACTACCTCAAGAAGAGCCTGCCCTATATTCAGATGACCCCACCCCACTCGATGAGCCTTGTTCCTCCATCTCGTCCGCTGTACAAGCAAGGCACTCGGCCAAAGCTGACAGAAAGAGGTAGCATTTCTCTGTAGTTGGAAAGTTATACTTCAGCTGCCCCCAAAGGTAGGCATAAGACTCTTCATTGATGAGTTCCCTAACGCCTACCTCAACTAAGTCGGGCATGTCCCAGTCCAGATCATGCTGACTGAAGAACTTCAAGTGCAACTCTATAGTCCTCCGTCCTTCACGACGATCTTGGGCGAATCCCATCCTTCTTTGATAGCGCGTATTTGGCGTGGTATCCATAAAGATTTTCAAGAAATTAAGAAGGAAGATAAGAGAATAAATGAGAAGAATAGTACACAACATCCCAACACCCTTAACCCATACTTATAGCCTCATTTTATTTATTACCTTATAACTACCAACATCTCTTTATTACCCTCTTTTGTTACCTACCCGAAAACCAACAGTCAAGCCACTCAACTTCCAAGGCCAAACAGCTTTCTCTGAAAATGCTTCTATACCTATTTTTGAGGCCTTCACTAAGAGGGGGAGAATATAGTAGCCTACTTGCAGCCTTCTACCACATACAGATATTCGAAGGCAACTTCGAAGCCTACTCGAACATCAAAAAATCCAGTCAATCCCCAAACAAGCCTCCCCATAGATCATCTGAAGATAAAGATGAAGACTCTGAACAAGCCTCGAGGACGGACTCTACGTTGCAGTAAAAATACTTCGATCACATCCGTACATGGTCAAAGTATGACAGAACAGACAACCAGCTCATTAGATAAGGCGGCGCAGTTGTTGGTCCTTGCAACAATAGTGATAGGCCCAACCACTGCTACAGTATCAAAGTACAAAGACAGACTCACCAACTGTTAGAATGACATTACTGATATTTTCGGCGCCCATACCCGCGCCGGAATATCCAGATGGTACCCTTATAATATGACCAAACCTTGGTGACTCAGCCCTTCCTATGTTCCATAAATAGGAGAGATGGGGAACCTAGGAGGGGTTAGAAAAATTTTCCCCAGCCCATTTGCAGTTTACCTTCGATCACCCTGTAAAACTCTAATGCTCGAACCATCAACCACTTAGAAAAAATATAAACACACTTAAAAATCCTCATCAGAGGTCGTGGAGAGTCACATTCTAGGCCTCTGCGCAGGTATATTGTCTATTAATTATTCACTTTCTAGGTTATATACTTAAATCCCATTGTTTAAAGATTAAACCTCGTGGTGTAAGTGCCAACTTCCCCTCCTCAAGAAGTTAGGCCCCTACACACCTAATATGTATAAGACTATGTTCCATGATAAAGCAACCACTGAAAATAAAGATGCAAGCCATTGAACAGAATTGGAAAAAAATTCCAATAAAATACACTAGCTAAGCTACCTAGACGGAAAGAGTCGTCGAATGGCCATGCCAAAATCTTGCAATAGATTATAGAAAAGAAATAGATATGTCCGTCACTTACTCAGTGAACTGTACATTGTACTATAAATATAATATCCCTGCCACTATTTATAGATCTTCCGACAGGCATTTTATTCACTGTCGAACTTAAATCACAGGTGAAAATAGCCATAGAGTTCTAAGAAGCAAATGCAAATATTCCAAGGTATGGAATCACTCGTTGTAGAACCCATCAACAGAACTTTAAATAATATGATGGGAAGTACTAAATTAGGACCAATTATAGGCCATGAGGCAAACTGCCCAGGTTTACATATTGTCTGGTCTTTCTCATGTACTCTCAAGTCTCTCCAATTATTTCCTTCCAAAGAACCCTGATAAAATTCAGGAAAACAAAATAACAGGTTATTAATTTTAAAGTTCCCTTTCTTACGCAAGAGTGGCAAAAGAAACAGTTGGTAATTACCTGAAGAATCCACGATCTCATAAACGCATTTGAACCATCCTGCCTCAGTATGTAATAGCTGCACATAAGCTTCATCGACCAAGCAAACAAAATGATATTAATTCAGAAGAATGAGAGCGAGAGGAGTGAGGAGAGTTCCCTCCACTTTATTTAATGTTAATCAACTGAAATATAATGGACATGTTCTCATAAAACGTGTGTTGCTCACAAATTCCATGACACAATTCAAACATTATGGACTTTGAGTCCACAACATTATTGTTTAAAAGATGTTATGAAATACTACCAGAAAGCACATCCTCATAAAATATTATCACAGACTGCGTAAATTACAAATTAAAATTCTTTGATTCAAGTAAAAAAACATAGAAAATGTAGGAATCACTAGGGCCTATTTTTAGAACTGGATATCTTTATTTTGTTTCATTATTACCTAAGACATACTATAGGGGCTCGATCAAACCGTTACTCTTGGAAAGATCATTAAAAGGATCTTCAAAATAATATCCACAAGACTACAACTAGTGAAGATTCTGAAGAATGAGTTCAGGTTGGGACGTGTCCCTATTTTAGCCATCTTTGAATGGTGGTATAAATCTAGATATGAATGTTTTCAATTCTCTAATACGTGTAAGAGATGCTTTGGGATAATACAATTCAGAATCAAACTTGATGATCTTGGCCAATGCCAAGCATCTACCATGCACAATTTTTCTCATCCTCGATCTAAGGCCCAGCAAAAGAGGTTGCCTAATACATCGATAAGAATAATTTACTTTCCATCCAAAGAAGTTCAAAGAAAAATGTGATAAACCTTCTACAAAGTTGTATTTGCAATACCAGGGATGCCCTGGAGACTAAAGCATTTGGGTCGGTGTATCTTGAAGGGGGGCTGCTAGTTATCATACTAATTTTCTGCAACAAACAGTTTGGAAATATAAATAATCTAGTTAAACAACAAATTGGCATGTTTAGTGCGAGAATGAATTGTTTTTCTTACTTTAGCTATTATAGGATTGACCCACTGATGCTCGCCATAATATGTCTCGGCGAAGTAGATAACTCCATTGTTGTCCCCATTGCATAAGTACTGAAGCTCTTTAAAACTAGACCGTTGATGCTGATATATTACACTACAAGAAAAAAATGTGTTAGACACACGTAATTATCATATAGGACAAACTAAGCATGGAAACTGTTTCACTACAACGAGGAAAAGAAAATGTAATGGATAGTTCTTTAATCCACGTTGTAGGGCATCTCTGATGTCTCTTACAAAGAAACATACACAAATAAAATAGATGGAAACTATAACAAAAGCTACATATCTTAGTTTAGTTAAGTCTTACTTCTAATTATTTCCTTGTTGCATTCTAGTATCTAAATATTCGACAACCTCCGTAGCCTGTTACATAATCATTAAAAGAAATACTATAAGACATGAAGTTTAAAAATTATGAAATAGATATACATAAAGAGAAAAATTTAGAGTTTTTTTACCAGCTGTTCAATTACCGGAATCTGGATTAAAGATCATAACACAAGAATCATGTATAAGCTGGACCTATTCAGTAAAGGGGATACCATAACCAAAAGGAGCATAAATTGTGTATCACTGAGACTTGTCGTAACCGGTATATGAGTGCTTCTGCAATATATGGTAGTTATATGGCATTTCTTCTTGATCAAATCTTATGTATCTCCAAAGTTGATCTTTCCTAACCCCAAACACATGTAAAAAAGTCAGTGTGAGGCCTTGCCTTGATAAAATGACATGTGCATATCTTTTCTCCATACCAAAAGAAAATATAGCATTTCGTACTGTAAAATTAACCAATGATCTGGCTTATAACTGTCCTAATCCAACGACCATTATAAAATCAACTGTTCATATGTTTAGAATATAGGAATGGAAGAATCTAAAATTTGAAATTGGAGTGGCTCTAAGTGAGAATTAAAAGACTCTATCCATATGCGATTGGTGCATCAACAACATAAAATGATTGTAATGGCAATATGCCAACATAATTGGGTGAAAGCAATCACTGCCATTATTTTTTTGATTAATAAAGCTTCATAATTTTAGCTTGAAGAAGATACACAAAACTATGGAAGATGGATCATAAACTAACAGGTAATCCAACAGCTATGCTGAGAAGAGCAATTTTATTTGTTTTAGAGCGTAGGTTTACCTTCCCTGAATATGCAAACCTCAAGTTCTCCCCTGTCCCATAAGTTGATCCTAAATTGGATCACAACAGTAATTGGTGTTGTTTAAGTTAGTTAAAAAAATGATGAGAAAAATGTGTTCTTAGTACTAAGCTAGTAATTACAGATTCATTGGACAAATCGAATTAACTAATGATTATTTGATCCCTAAATGAAGAAACATATTAACATACCTGATATTTGTCCATTGATTAATACATGGCGAGCATGGCCTGATGATTCCACAATGAGAGTGGGTTGTTTGCCTCCATGAAGAAATGATTAAGATGGACTAATATCAACATTAGAAACATAGCAATTGGAATGCAAAAAAAAATGTGAGAAACTCCTCTTGTTCCTCCTTTATTCCTAATCGGTTATTTATCAAGGGTATCATGCCAGAATTCTTAATTAAATTATTTTGATGTTCCTTGGGTGGATAAAATTCAAGAGGGGATTTGATGTTATTGTCTTACCTGGCCATGTGCCAAAGGTAGTCACTTGTACCCCTTGTAACATTTATTTTCTCTAGTACGCCAACCATTGTAATCATCTTATGGTTATCTAGTGAGGAAATATCTTCATCATAGGTCTACCATGAGAGCAGCTTCAGTGAGGATATATCTTTTTCATAGTCCTTGCTATTATAGACAACCTCAACAGTTGACTCTGGGTTGTGGTTCATGAGCAACGCTGCACAACCTCCTTCTTACGAAGATAATGCATGTGCCTATATGATGCAAATTGTCAAGTCAGATAGGTTAACTTATGTAAACACACCAAGAATTTACGATATCCACGATATAGAAAATAAACAGTTTCATGTGTCTAAGAGACATAAAAGAACGAACATCTCGTAGGACATTACAGTAATCTCCTACGAGATGTTCCCTTTTTATGCTTTTAGAGACGTACTTATGGAATGAGATGTCAAGGACATGCTAGTAGCCCGAGCCCTAAAGAGGTAACAGCGGGATCTGTAAAAACTAAGGCTTTCTTACATAGTTTAATAGCCCTATGAAGTTCAGCCAGATGTCCATATTTAGGCTGCCTGATTCAACCTATAATGTTTTCATGGATGGGGAATTACTTAAATTCTTAAGAGTTCACAAGCAACCAATCAACACAATCATTACTTAAATTCTCATCGTATTCATCTAGGGGACCATCGTAATCATAAGTAGTAGTGATAAAAGGACCTCTAGTAGTTTGTTCATAGTTTGTACCTCCATGGTATAGTTTTAGGAAAATGAGAGTAGCATTTTAGCTATTGTAATGGCCTATAAAGTACCTTAAAGACTTGTTATCTGTAAAGTACCTGTAATTAAGCTTAATAAAAAAGTTTTGTTCAAACTAAATGTTGATAGATATAATTAACTCTTTTGATTGAAATTGAGCTATAAGAAATATAGATATGTATGTTTAGAGGATGAAAGTAATATTTGAGATCGAACTATAGAGTTTATTTTAGTTATCGAACTGTGAAAAATGCATGGTAATACTCGTGAAAAATGTGTCTGTGAAATAGTATATGTTTCGACTCATGGTGGAACATATCTTTCCAGATGTAGAATTTGCATGAATTGAAAGTTCGCGCTTTGGGAGATCTCACTTGAAATGTTGGATTGGGGGTCAGATTGTCATAAATTGGTCAAAATGAGGTAGGACGAATCCAAAGAGGTTGATGTGGACATATAAGTTTAAATAACTGTCTATGATGATCTTATGGTTTCCAGATATGGAAAGACTGATGAAAATATATATACGGGATGAGGGAGATTTAAAGTGATCTCGAAAATTATATAAATTTGAGGGGAATATGATTTAAAGAGGAGGAAGAAAGAGACTATGGTGAGGACTCATTCTGAGAGAGTTCGTCATGCTGCTTAGGGAGGATTGGCGATAAAGATTACAGAAGTGCGAGATAGGATTTTTGGTTTGTTAGATTATGATTCTAACTGGCTTGAATCTGAATTGCAGTTCGAAGGCTTAGATTTGAGGGCGAGGGAACTTGAGATCGGGGGTTATTTTTACTCAGAAATTTTTGGTGAATTGATTCTGGAGCCTACGGCTTGAAAAGAGGCAGTGAGGCAAATTTTTGAGGAAGAGATTGAGTTTAAAGATGTGAGGATTGCTGGGGGAAAACTCATTAGGTGTGGCATCCTCGAACATCTGGGATGTTTTATGCATAATTATATGTGAGGGAGTAAATTGAATGAGGTCGAATAACTGTAATTAGAAGAGTGAAATGATTTCTGGATAGTTCAAAGACAATATGATGAATTGAATGAGAGGGTGACCCAATTGATGGCAGATTTGATTACAACTAATTCACGTGTCAAGAAGGCCAACGCTGGAGAGCGGTCAAAGAAGAAAAAAGGTGATGACGGGGTCTCCATTGTAAAAGGGGATGTAGTTGACCTATCAGGTCAAATTAGAGAGCTTGAGGGAGATGTAGCTCGCATTTAAGCTTAGGTACAAAGAGGAAATTAGTGCTTAAGGGAGAGCCAAGGTAAGTTGAATATAGTTCTTGGTAGAGAGTGTGAGTCAGAGGGGGTGATCAGAAGTAAGGATCAGTTGTTAAGGAAAAATGATGAATTATTAATGAAGTCACCTGTGGGGGAAGTACAGGGAAATACAAGGAGCTTGAGGAACTTTGCGCACAGTTACTAGAGTTGAGGTTGACGAACTAGGTAGAGTTAGATAAAGCAGCGGAGAAGACGACGGAGCATAATGTGATTATGTTACGCATAGATATACACATGTAGTGGCAAGAGGAACGGTATGAAAACTTGTAAGAGCGTTATCAAAGATTGAGATAGTGTTTTTCCCAGGCAGTTATGCTCGATGCAATGTGCTCATAGGTGCTAATGGCTGTTATTGCCTATTTTGTGGAGGAGGTGAGAATGCTTAAGTTTGAGAGGGATACCTTTCACGACTATCTGTCAGGGAGAGGATGTATTTGTAAAGCGAATATAGATCGAGGAAACTATATGAATACTATAGAAATTAAGCTAGGTTCTCAGCCTATTGAATTGGTAGAGCAAGGCAAGATTATTGTAGCTGCTCGAGCTCCATATTTTATAGTTGAATGTCATCCTTGTAGGGGAAGGCATAGCTGACCTCCCATCAGTGAAGAAGAACATTTAGAAGTGGCTTATAAAAGTAACCGGTATAAGTAACTGTAGTTGCAGACATATTAAGAGATGAAAGCTAGTTTTACCTATACTTTATCTTATGTCTGATAGATACCTTTGATTGAAAACTAGTATGACCTTTGTTTTAATCGTAGATGAATGTATAAATGGGCGATTGAAAGCTAGTATTACCTTTGCTTTAATCTGTGTATAGATGGCGATTGAAAGCTAGTATTACCTTTGCTTTAATCTATGTAGATGGGTGATTTAAAGCTAGTTTTACCATTGCTTTAATGTGTATAGATGGGTGATTAAAAGCTATTTTTACCTTTTCTTTAATTTTTATAGATAGGTAATTGAAAGCTAGTTTTATCTTTGCTTTAATCTGTATAGATGGATGATTGAAAGCTAGTATTACCTTTGCTTTAATCTGTGTATAGATGAGCGATTGAAAGCTGGTATTACCTTTTCTTTAATCTATGTAATGTAGTAGAATCTACATAAATAAAGAGTAATGTGGGAAAAAACTTGAAAGTTTTTGTTGAGTAGAATAGAATATACACTATATGGAGATTGAAATCTTACTTTTGGAATGGAAAAAATGAGAATATTGAAATCGAGAATCCAGGGACTTAATGATAGTGTCGTTTTAGTCGCCTAGTATTCCATGGATTTGGGATTCGAACTCCTTGCTCCGTCATGAGATAGTATGATCCCAGACCAGTTCTAGCAATAATGAAAAATGGACCTTCCCAATTTTTTGCCAGCTTCCGGGTATGTGCTTCTTTTCTGTGCTATAGGATTTCTCTGAGGACGAGATCGTGGATTTATAACTCACGACTTCAGACTCTTCTGTTGCATGTACTGGCCAACATATGGTAATATCGACCTAGGTTGGCAATAGTGTGTTCCCTAGTTTTATCAATCCAATTCATATTGTAGGCCAATTTGAACCTATTTTATTTATCTGTAATCTCATGATCTTTGATGGGATGGTGGTATTCAGTTGGAATGACGGCTTCGGTACCATAGGCCAGGAGGAAGGGGGAACAACTGGTTGATTGACATGGAGTGGTACGGTACGCCCATAAGATCTAAGGAAGCTCTTATATCCAATTTCCTTTTTTCTGTGATTGAAGCCTATTCTTAAGTTTATCTACTATAGTTTTGTTGGAGATTTTGGCTTGGCCATTTCCTTGAGGGTAATATGGATTAGATGGAGACTGAATGATTTTGTTTATGATGAGGAAGGCTGCGACCTTTTCACCAATGAATTGTGGCCCGTTATAGATCCGAATCAAATGGGGGCATTCAAACCGAGTAATGACGTGTTCCCAGATAAAAGAGATGGCCTCTTCTTCTATAGTTCAACAAAGAGGAACTTCTTTGACCCATTTTGCAAAATAATCTGTTGTTATGAATAGGAATCGTCGATTACCTAGAGTATTAAAAAATTCCACGGCGAGACTGAGCACCCACCGCTTAAATGGCCAGAAATCCTTGTGTGCATGAAGTTCGAGCGCAGGGGCGCGGATCATGTGTCCATATCATTGACATGTATCATATTTGAGTGAGTACACTTTTGTTTGGTTGCGTATTCTAGGTCAGAATACTTTTTGTGTAATGGCTATGTTAGTTAAGGATCGACCTGGGCATGAGAGCCACAAGTTCATTTATGTAAATCTCTTAGCATTCTATTTGCTTTCTTTTTCGAGAGGCACTTGTGATAAGGCCTTATGACTGAGCAGTGGTATAGGCGACCATTCTGAACTGTGTAGCGCTTCATTTTTTTGATCAACTGTCGGCGCTCTTTTGGATCTGTTGGAAGGGGCCCATCGCATTCGTTCTTCGGTCCTAGATAAGCAACAAATGGGCTTTCGCCAATCGTCGTCCTCCTCTTTATCGCCCCCAGTATTGATTGTGGATATAGAATGGAGATTAATGCTGGGGGTTGATATTGCTTCAATCTGTAGATATTTGGCTTCTGCACCCAAGACCCCGGCTAATTAAGCCAAGGAATTGACGTGACAATTTTCACCTCGAGGTAGATAGTTGTGAGTTGCTTTCATAAATATGCTTGTCCTGTCGGCAACGAGAGCTGCATAATCGATCATCTTACCATTCTTATTATACTATTCTGAGTAATGGTGGGAGATGAGTAGAAAATCTGTGTAGACGGAGAGCTCTGGGATTCCAAGCTCGAGTGTGAGGTCGAGTCCATGAATGAAAGCCTTGTATTCTATGACATTATTGAAGGCTTCAAAATCCAGGTGGATTGATTTCATGATTCTGTTGTTGGAAGGGGTAATCAGTACAATACTAAGTTTTGACCCTGCGAGTCCTGCTGAACCATCTGTAAGAAGTTTCTACCCTGTCCTCATAATCCATTCAACTCGCTCATCAAATGCTTCGGTGGGTAAATCTTCTATAATTTAATATGTAAGGCCAGGATCGTGCTCCTCTTAATCTAGATCTTCTACTGGAAAATCTGTAACAAAATCAGTAACGGCCTGACCTTTTTCTGAATGTAATCCTTCGAACTTGATATCATGTTCTCCCAAACTAACTAACCATTGTTGTACCCTTTGTGATTTTTCTTTTTTGGACAAAATTCCCAGAGTGGGTAATTTGTCATGACTTTGACCGAATGAGCTTAGAAGTAGGGCTTAAGTTTCTATGAAATGTAAACAAGAGTTAGAAGGAGTCTCTCAATTTTAGAATATCTCATTTTCATTGGAGTGTTAAATTTGTTGATGAAATAGACTGGTTTTTTTATCTTCACCTCAAGTCGAATGAGAACCAAGCTGATAGAAGTACTTGTATCTGCCAGGTAGATGATCAGTTCCTCACTATCTACCGAGGTGCTCATTATGGAAGACCTCCCCAGATTGGTTTTGAGTTCCTAAAAAACTCTCGCATTCTGATGTCCATTTGATCTCTTCGCTGGGCTGAACTTTTCCTCGCTTGGTACAACCTTAGAGTAGTAGGAATAACCAACGACAACGATCTAAAGATTTAGAAATGAATCGGTTGATAGCGGCGATCTTGCCTGCAAGTTTTTGTACGTCCCTCATTATCTTCGGTGATGGCATGTTGAGGAGAGCTCGAATTTGATCTAGATCGGCCTCAGTCCCCTTCTTGCTGATGAGATGGCCGAGGAATCGTCCAGAATTAACTCCGAATTGACACTTATTATGATTGAGGCACATCCTACAAGATCGCAGAATGTTGAATATTGTAGTAAGATCTGTGATGTGATTGTTTAACTGTATGCTCTTGTACAAGAGATCATCGATGTAAACTTAAATGATTTTCCTAAGATGTGGTTTGAACATAGTCGTCATTAGCCGTTGATAAGTTGTGGCTGCGTTCTTTAGTTCAAAGGGTATGACTTTATAATAGTAAAGTCCTCTTTCAGTGATGAAAGTGGTCTTTTCCTTAAACTCCACAAAGAGAGGTATCTGATTATAACCAAAAATAGCATCCATCATAGATAAGAGCTCGTGTCTTGCCATAGAATCGCAAATTTGATGGATGATGGGAAGGGGGAAACTATCATTTGGTCTGTGTTTGTTTAGATTGGTGAAATCTGTACAAACTCGAACATTTCTATTCTTCTTTGGAACAGCGACAATGTTGGAGACCCAATCTGGATACTTGGCTTCTCGAATGAGCTGCACTTTAATCAATTTATGGATCTCAATGTTGACTTCATCTAAAAGACAAGGTGAGAGTCGTCGATGTTTCTGCTTCACTATCGTAGCGTTGATGTTGATGGCCAATTTGTGACATGCCTTGGCTGGATCGACCTCAGGCATGTCTTTGAAAGTCCACGCAAAGATGTCTCGATTCATTCGTAAGAATTGAACGAGAGCATCCTTATCATGTTGGACCAACTTGGTACCGATGAAAGTACCTCGGCTAGGTCCATCAATGTCGATGTAGTCTGTAGATTCATCTGCTAAAGGTTGATTATCGATGCTATAGCGGCCTATCCATCAATCTCACTTAAAATAGAGATGTCACTAGTTCAAATTTCCTCCATGTCAAATTCACGCACTCTCCATACGACTTCTCCAACCAGCATCGCCACATACTCCACAAACTGATAAGAAATATGAGTAGAGCTCAAACTAAAAAACATGAACAACTCAAAACCACTTATCTCTCACGAACTCTGCAATTACTAAGTCAAACAGCTACTAACCACATCATTCGGAGAATGTGGTTCATAAATGACAGGGACCAAATAAAAAGGAGAAGAAATCACCAAGAAAGAGATATTTTCTAAGATTCTCAAAACTCTAAAATTCTTATTCACAAGATCAATCTTTTCTATATCTTGAAATAACTAGAAATAAGATATCATCAGCCTTTAACAATAAACGTCACCATTACAAAAACCCTCAACATGAGGTCATATTTTTTTACCTATTCATAGGTTTTCCACGCTAAATATCTGTGACATTTCTTGTTTATTAGATTTATGTCAATGGTACATTAGTGTAAGAACTAATTCCAAGCCACTTTGAGCTCACGGAATTAGGCCATTACATTTGGCGCCATCTGTGGAAAAGAGATTATTTCCATGATATCCTAAGGCATTCAGTCAATCTATTATAGCGTTTTAATCATGGTCACATTTAGGCAACCAACTACCAGTGTCCAACTTGATCTCTCAGTCGAGCTGGAACGGCTTTCAGGGCTACGAGCGAATCTTAATACTGAAACAGAGAAACGTAATGAGCTAGAACGACAATTAACTTACGACCGAGACCTCCGTGAGATGGAGCTCGACACCAAAAGACAAGTTCATTTTGCAGTACTCAAACGACATGAAGATTAAATAAAAATAATACAGACTGCCTTGCAGGCCCTGTAAGATACTCAGCAGGCTTCCCTGACACAAGATGGTGATCAGGTGCATGAAGCCTCTTAGGTTTTTGCATGGGAAAGATTGAGACCTCAAGGAGCCACCAGCAAAGCTATTTCTAGACATATTCAGAATGAACCTCAACCATCCATTCATTTAGGGGGAGACGTTTAGTTCGAGCTCAGCCAAAGTCACCGATGCTCCATGCGTCAGGAAGAGGAACAAAGACCTCAGCCTCGGGCTCCAGCACGAGATCGTTTGAATTAAGGTACCGGTACTCCTAATCCATAACCTCCTCGTCAAACTGCTCAACTAACCTGTCACTATGTCACACAAGAGTATATGGACCATCATATTAAGAAACTGATCCAAGAACTAGTTCTGGGCACTACCGACGACCTTACAAAGTTACAAGGAAGTCCAATTGCCACAGAATTATTCGATATAGATATTCCGAAAGGTTTCCATACTCCAAAAATTCATAAATACAAGGGTACCGATCCAAAGAAGCACATTCAACAATACCGTGACTTATTAGGGCTGTATTCCAATCTTAACCATATCCTCAGCCATCTGTTCGCCACAAATATGCAAGAGGAACACTCTAATAGTTCCACTCTCTCCCTAAAGACTCCATATACTCATTCAACCAACTGTAAAAGCAATTCATCAAGATGTATGCTCACAACAGAGACAAAGAGGAAAATTTGCGATCTCTTATCAGTCTCGAACAGTCGCAGGGGGAAAAGCTTGAGGCATTTGCTAAGAAGTTCTTAGAGCTCACGCATAAAGTGCAAAATCTCAATTATAAGATAGCTATTACTGCTTTCACCAACGCGCTCCAGCTCGATTGTAAAGCCAAAGAGCACTTCTTTCTCAATAAACCTACGACCTTGGAGGATGTGATCATAAAGTTCAATAACTATGCCGACCTGGAAAGGATGATGTTCGAAAGGCATAAATCTACTAAATTTGTTCTTTCTACGAAAGGTCTATCAGATAGAAAGACTAAAAAAAGGAGGATCAGGGTGACCAAAAGCACGCCAAGGGAAACACCGACAACCATCGCAAAGGTAGCTCACAAGTCAAACTGGTACTCCCAAAGGTGAACGTTCGATTCTCCATAATTTTTTTAATCCTCACAAAGGATAAGTTCTACCGTCTCTTCCAACCATT
The DNA here is from genome assembly GCA_014058105.1 of Kingdonia uniflora. Lineage (NCBI taxonomy): Eukaryota > Viridiplantae > Streptophyta > Magnoliopsida > Ranunculales > Circaeasteraceae > Kingdonia > Kingdonia uniflora. The sequence continues at coordinate 1,433,974 of JACGCM010002212.1, read as the reverse complement.
GGAACCAGTCGAAAGCCGACCGTACTGCATGCACCATAAAGTAAAGCATCATTCTACAGGCAATGTCTATGCTTTACAGAGGTTTGTCGAATACATTTTCATGGAGGGATAGATACGTGAATATATTGTCGGCCTGAAATCGTACAAGAATGACAGCTATAAGAAGCATCTTAAAGTTGTCCAGACTGAAGATCAAGCTGAGGAGAAGCATTTTTACCATATGCGCCACAACAACATGATCGAGATTAATCAGATCACCAACTCTAACCGATTCTAGGGCAAGAGAATGTCAGAATGCTACAATCTCATACCTCATGACAAAGAAGCCAAACTTCTGCCTGAGTCGAGCAATCGCTGGCACGGGATATTATTCCAAGATTGCGATACTAGCCATGCCAAATTCCCATATCATGTTGCGTTAGTCATAATGCTCAAGATGAAGAAGTTTGTCATGCACACAATGATGATCGATACTGGTAGCGGTATTGAGATCCTCTTTCAGAGTAGTACCGACCAAATGGGATTGGCTGATCAAGTCAATCGAAGTGACACCGATATCAGTGGATTCAATGGTTCTAAAGAAGAGCGAGTAGGGAAGATCATCTTGCATATTACCGCGGGGCCAGCCATAATCGATGCCATCTTTTATGTGATCAACGCCAAGTCTCGTTATCTCTTGATTATGGGTCGTTACCGGATTCATAGCTATAAGGGTACCGTTCCAAAGGAGCACATTCAACAATACCGTGACACATCAGGGTTATATTCCAATCTCAACCACATCCTCTGCCGTCTGTTTGCCACAAATCTGTAGGAAGAACCACTCTAATATTTCCACTCTCTGCCTAAAGACTCCATATACTCATTGGACCAACTGCAGAAGCAATTCATCAAGATCTACGCTCACAACAGAGACTAAGAGAAAAATTTGTAATCTCTTATCAGTCTCAAACAGTCACATGGAGAGAAGCTTGAGGCATTTTCTAAGAAGTTCTTGGAGCTCACGCATAAAGTGGACAATCTCAATTGGAAGATAGTTGTTACTTGTAATGTCCCAGGATTTCAGGGTAATTTTTTTGTTTATTATTAAGTATTGTTATTATGGTTCATATATTGTTATTCGCTATGCGTCCATTTATTCCTTTCAGCAGGTTTGTATGTTAGATTCATTTTATGTAGTTTCGGTGGTACGGTGGTTATTCGGAGGAGGAGGTGGCGTTGTGCCCTAGGGAACCCCTAGATGGGTTGGTGGTGATGTTTGTTTGATGTGTTTGTGGTTTGGTGTGGTTCCGGTGAGCCGTTTGATTGGCCGATAGGTTTTCGGAGTTTTTCGAGCAAAGATTCCTTTTCGGGGGTTTAGGCGTTTTGGTGGCCGTGAAGCGGTAGAGGTGGTGTTTAGACCTTGGGAACCTTTTGCTAGGGTTGCGATGGTTGTTCGTGTTATTCCAGTCTTCTGAGGGTCTTGGTGTTGTGTGTGGTTCAGAAGGACCTCAGAGTGACATTTTTAGATTCTTCCAGTTCATGTTCGAACAATCGTTCGAACGACTGGTCGGTTATATATATATATCATTATCCATTCTCTCTCTTTACATTTATCTTTCTCTCTCTCTCTCTCTCTTCTCCTAACCAAATCCTCTCCTCCCTCGCTTGCCGATTTCTTCATGGATTCTTCACCGTGATCTCCGCCGTTTTCCCTCGGTGAGTAATTCCTCTCTCTCTCTCTCTCTCTTGTATCATTGGTTGATTTCGGTTTTGGTGAGAACCCTTGTGATATTGGACTGGTTTTAGGGTTTTTGATCAGTGGGTGTATTGTTGATTTGAGGAGTGTGATCATTGTAGGTGTTGGCCGGTGGCGGTGATTGCGTTGGTTGAATTGTTGGTGTTTGGGTGCCAAAAATTATGGGATTTTCTTACAGCTGTTTGGTGGTATGATTGGGGTTTAGTGTGGTTGGGAAGAGGAGGTATGGTGGCTATTCTAGGTAGTAGTTGTTGCCATTTTGGAGAGGGCAGCCTGAGCCGACAATGGTGGCAGTTTTGGTTCAGAAATTACTGCCATAGTTACTGTTATTATGGAAGAAGGGTTAGGACTGTTTTAACGCCCTTTGAACACTGGGTTCCTGATTGTTGGGCAGCTGATTTGGCGGGGATAGAGTGTCTTATCTTCATGTTTTTGTGGGTGGTCGGAGTAGCGCAGCGTAGCGTGGTGGACCGTGGGTTTAGATGTAGTTTTGTTACTGAATTCAGCTGTGGTGCTGATCTGAAACGCAGTTTTGGGTGGGTATCCTATGTTGGAGTTGCGATTGGGATCCGGTACTTCATATTGGTTGATGTTGTGGTGTTCTTGGTTCTTTCCGTGACTGATTTGGAGTTTCGGAAGTCGATTCGCGGAGCACATTTTCGTTGGGGTTCTGTTTGGGCAGTTTCGCCGAGATTGTCGTTCCGAGCATATCGTCAGGCGAGTTTTATCTTCCTTAATAACTAGACCATTATATTGATTCGTGAGTTATTGTATCACATAGTTTATCATGTTTATTACTGTGATTATGTTAGTATATGGGTTAATTGCTTAGGACACATTCACGGGTTATCCGTTTGGCATACCTTAGGCGAGAGTACTTAAGGGTTTGATAAGTTAGTAAAACCCGAGTTAGTTATAAGTTTAGTTACTAGATAGAACCTGTAGGTTATGTTTAGTCAGAGGAGGTTAGCCTCTGTTGTCGTCGATGTGACGATGACTCCTGAGATTCCTCTTAGACCGATTTCATTGTGGGTGGCTATTGCGGATCTTTTCTTCATTGAGGTTGAGAACAAAGGCATTTCTCAGTGTGTTGCGACGCCTCAGCGTCGCTATATATATATATATATAGTATCTTGAGTATGGTATTGTTGGTTAGTTATTAGGGTGCCCCGCTTGTTTTAGGGCACTAGTGACTTGGTTTGACGATTAGTAGAGACTTATGGACGACTTGTGGTTTAGCCGCCATTTCTCTGAGATAGTGTAGTTCATAGACTATAGTTCTCACCCTATAGTATAACACCCTGGTTAGTTTGGGTTGCTGGACTTGGTTCTAGGGTAGTCTTGGGGCGACATAGCTTCAGTAAGAGATGGTCTTCGATTCGGAGCTTGTCCTCTTGTCTGCTATTGCTTTAATTAGTCTTAGGACTAGTCTAGGTGTACTCTGTGTTCTCGAGGCCTGGTCCTTGAGCACTGTCATTGTGATTGGTGGCTGTTTGGAATGTTGGATTCCATGTGGGAGTGTGATATCTCCAAGACTGTTAGTTGTTGATGGTGAGCAGACGGCTTGTCTGTGGTGGTTGGTCGAGGATGTGAACTTCTGATAGCTTGCCTTAGGATTGTTTGCTTATCGTTGTGATACTTATTGTCCTCATGATTCTTAGAGCTGATAGAGCTTACTCGTAAGCCTTCTTTCCCGGGATGAGGCTGTTAGGGTTGTGTTCCCCTCCGTCATCTAAGAGGCAGTGAGACAGCATGGCTTAGTGAGATCTGCGGCTGAGCCAGGTGGTTTATGAAGTTGTACGTCACCCGTGATGTTGGAATGCGGCTAAAACCTCCTGTTGAATTCGGTTACTGTACATCCGTGCTGGTGGCTTATGTACATGATTATGAGGATTGTGAGTTACTCTATTATTGGGGATTGCTGACTACTTGTTAGACTCTTGTAGGTCACCCCATGAGTACTAGTCTGTGTTGACAGCCAGAGTACTGTTGTACTTGATTGTAATCATATTGCTTTGAGGAATCTTAGAGACTGATGTTGTTTAGGTGTCGTGACAGTTAAGTTGTTGTTTCATCTAGGTTTAGATGGTGCAACTGAGTCACAGGAGGGCATCTGTGTTAGTTTTGGTTGTCACGCTCTCAGGCAGGTGGTTATCCTATTGTATACTGGCTGTGTTAACAGCAATTGTGTTTCAGCCTCTAGGATCATGCTCACATCAATAGATAATATATTCTCTCCTTATCTTATTGCACTTGGATACATAAACAACTCCGCATCGGCTGGCCCCCGACAGGTTTATAGGATCCCTGGATCGGGTTAAAGTTTTAGAGGTGAAGATATGGTTGGATTAGTTTTCCTGGTGCCCAGTCTCGTCCTGCGTAAAGAGACATGGTTGGATACTATTTCCTGGTGCCTAGTCTTTTCCTGTGAGTAAAGTTATGGTTGGAATAGTTCTCCTGGTACCCAGTCTCATCATGCGTGGAGAGACATGGTTGGATGCTAGTCCCTGGTGCCCAGACACCTCCGGCGAGGTTGAAATACCTATGATAATATCTTTTAGTCTGGTCGAGCTAGTGCAGTATATCGTACCCTTGTATCCAACAATATCCGGTAAGGTAAATCCTTTTTCAGCAGTTGTCAGCCCACTTTAGTCTTGGGGGCTAGCCCTTTGGGTTGACATCGCTAAACCATTGCATTTGGGATAGGTATTGGACTATCCCACTTCATCATAAATCTTTTTGGATCATCATCATCATCATCATCAAGCATATCATTGCATCTCAGCATACTTCCAATTGGTAGGTTCTTCTTATCGAAATCCTTAACCCTTTCTGCATTATGTTTTAATATAGAATCTTCTGCACTTGGGATAATCATAAGATTATCTCTTTCCATCATATCATCATCATACCATATCATTGCAATTGGGATAATTATGGGATTATCCTAGTTCATCATATTCCTCTACTCTTATCTTAAATTCCTCTTCTCCTAATTGATTGCGGTGTCATTAAATTTCTCTTCCTTCTACATATTCCCCTCCTCTCTGTATCTACTCCTCTCTCTTCTGTATCTAGTTAATTTATTAGGTTTAGTAGTCTGTTGCTTGCTGTTAGCTTTAGGCTGGTATTTGGTTGTGGACGATCTCATTCAGCTTGTGGTAGCTTCGGGATTGTGTCTGGTTGGGGTTTAAATAACCCAATCGGTTTGTCGTTGGCCGAGGGTTGTTTACCCATGTGTGTGATTGTATCCCTGAGATAGATTAGTTGCGGGTGGTGCTGAAAGCCACGGTAGTGATTAGAGTACAGTTAGTGGTCCTTGCGACAAAAGTGTAGATTAACACTCCTTTGCACGAGGTATATTTATAGATAGATTTATTAGTCATCCAATATATATTGATACATATATATTATTTATCGTTAGATATCATTATATCCAATTATCATTAATATTTATATCCATCTCAATGGTTAGTATAATCGTTTAGCTATTCTTAGAAGTTAGTGAGCTCGTTGTTTGCTCACTCTCATATCCCCCCTTTCAGTGGTAGGTTGTTTCAGGTTTTAGTTGCTGCTGTGGTGAACCTTGGGGAGCTGAGCTGGAGGTTCAATCTCCTGTTATTGCAGTTGGGCTTGCTGCGTAGTGGCTTACAGAATCTTACGTTTAGATTCTGTTATCTTAGTCTTCCATTGCTTCTGTTTTCCTTATTACTCTGTTGTGATACTATTGTGATTGATTGGGCTAGAATTTGTCAACGGCTCGGTTGTTCGTGGGGCGAATCTGTGGATTCCCCGACCAGCACAGCTTCGGATCTAGTAATTGGTCAAGCTACTGATTACTAGATTTTGGGGCGTAACATTACTTCTTTCACCAACGCGCTCCTGCACGATTGCATAGCCGAAGAACACCTCTTCCTCAACAAATCTACGACCTTGGAGGAAGTGATCACCAAGGTCAATAGTTATGTCGACCTAGAAAGCATGATGTCCAAAAGGTATAAATCTTCTAAATCTGTTCTTTCTACGAAAGGTCCATCAAATTAAAACACTAAACAAAAGGACGATCAGGGTGGCCAAAAGCGCGCCAAGGGAAACATCGACAACCCTCGCAAAGGTAACTCACAAGTCAAGCCGGTCCTCCCAAAGATGAACGTTCGAATTTCCATAATTTTTCTAATCCTTATAAAGAATAAGCTCTACCATCTCTCCCAACAATTGGAACCAATCGAAAGCCGACCTTACTGCATGCACCATAAGGTAAAACATCATTCTACTGACAATGTTAATGCTTTATAGAGGTTGGTCGAATACATTTTCAAGGTGGGAAAGTTGCTTGAATATATTGTCGGCCTGGAATCGTACAATGATGGCAGCTATAAGATGCTGCTTGAAGTTGTCCAGGTTGAAGATCAAGCAGAGGAAAAGCATCTTTACAATATGTACCACAACAACATGATCGAGATTAATCAGATCACCAACTCTAACAGATTCTAGAGCTAGAAACTGTTTGAATGCTGTGATCTCATACCTCATGACAAATAAGCAAAACTTTTGCTTGAGTTGAGCAATCGTCGGAACAGGATATCATTGGAAGATTGCTATACTAGCCATGCTAACTTCCCACATCATGTTACGTTAGTCATAATGCTCAAGATGAAGAAGTTTGTCATGCACACAATGATGATCGATACTTTTAGCGGTATCGAGATCCTCTTTCAGAGTACTATCGACCAAATGGGATTGACCGATCAAGTTAATGGTTCAAAAGAAGAGTGAGTAGTGAAGATCAACTTGTATATTACCGTGGGGCCAGCCACAATCGACGTCAGCTTTTATGCGATCAATGCTAAGTCTCGTTATCTTGGGATTATGGGTCATTGTTGGATTCATAACATGAAAGCAATCACTTCCACCTATGGTATCTATGAGATCAGGGGCAGTAAAAAGCTTTCTCGAGTTTGTGAAAATACCGTCTCTGCTATTTCAGATACCTCTGACAGATATGCTGTATAGCAATTATAGAAAGTTAATCACTCCGATGATTTGCCTTCCAGGGAGGAACCCACCGAATACATCAATATTGATGGACCCAACAGAGGTACTTTTATCGGTACTAAGTTGGTTCAACAAGAAAAACACACTCTCATTCAGTTCTTACAACTAAATTGAGACATTTTTGTGTGGTCTTTCGAAGATATGACTGGGGTCGATCCGGCCAAGGCATGTCATAAATTGAAAATCAACATTAACGCTACCGCAGTCAAATAGAAACAGCGATGGCTATAACCATGACTTCGAGATGATGTTATCATGGAGATCAAGAAATTGATCAAAGTAGGATTTATTCGAGAAACCAAGTATCCGGATTGGATATCCAACATCGTCGCTGTTCTAAAAAAGAATGGAAAGGTCCGCGTTTATGTAGATTTTACCGATCTCAGCAAATACACTCCAAAGGATAGTTTCCCTCTACCCGGTATTCATCAGATCTTAGATTCTACAGCAAGTCACAAACTTTTATCTATGATCGACGCTGCTTCAGGATACAATCAGATTCCACTCTTGGATGAAAATCAAGAAAAGACCACTTTCATCACTGAAAGAGGACTTTATTGCTTCAAAGTCATGCACTTCGGATTAAAACATGCAGGTACAACTTATCAACGATTGATGACTACTATGTTCAAAGAACATCTCAAGAAAATTGTGGAAGTTTACATTGAGGATCTCTTGTGTAAGAGCATACAATCCATCAATCATATTTTAGATCTCAACACAATATTCAACATCTATTGATCTTACAGGATGCGTCTCAATCCTGATAAGTGTCAATTCAGAGTGCATTTAGGTAGATTTCTAGGCCACCTTATTAGCAAGAAGAGGATTGAAGCTGATCCAAATCAGATTTAACATGCCATCTCTAAAAATAACAAAAGACTTTCAAAAACTTGCCAGTAAAATTGCCACTAACAACCGTTTCATTTAAAAATCCTCAGACTCCTGTTGTTGGCTGCTCTTATTACTCTGCAGTTATACCAAACGAGGAATAGTTCAATCAAATACAGAGGTTTAATGGACATCGGAGTACAAGGCAGCTTTTTAGAATCTCAAAACCAATTTGGGGAAGTCTCCCATCATGAGCACCCCGATAGATAATGAGGAACTAATTATCAACCTAGAAGTCACAGATAATTTCCTTAGCTCGGTTCTCATTTACCTTGAAGGGTAAATCGAAAAACCAGTCTACTTCATCGGCAAAACCCTCACTCCAGCGGAAACATGGTACTCTAAAATTGAGAAACTTCTTCTCACTCTTGTTTACAATTTACAGAAACTTAAGCACTACTTCTAAGCTTATTCAGTCAAAGTCATGACGAACTACCCACTTCAGGAAATTCTATCCAAAAAAGAAAAATCAAGGAGAGTGCAACAGTGGTTAGTGAGTTTGGGAAAATATGATATCAAGTTCGAACAATGTTATTCTGAAAAGGGTCAGGCCGTTGCTAATTTTCTCATGGATTTTCCAATGGAGGATCCCAAGTGGGAGGACCACGACCCTGACCTTACAGAAGCAATTCCCGATGATCCACCCCTCAAACCATTTGATGAGCGAGCTGAATAGATTACGACAAAGGGGTGGAAACTTCTCACAGATGGATCAGTGGGACCTGCAGGGTCAGGTATCAAAATTGTTTTGATTACCCCATCCAATGACAGAATTGAGAAATCAATCTGCTTAGATTTTGAGGCCTCTAATAATGTCACCAAGTGCAAATCTCTCATTCATGGACTCGACCTTGCTCTTGGATTTTGAGGCCTTTAATAATGTCACCGAAAAATCAAGGAGAGTGCAATAGTGGTCAGTCCGTTTGGGAGAACATGATATCAAGTTCGAACGACATCATTCCGAAAAGGGAAGGCCGTTACCGATTTCCTCACAGATTTTCCAGCGGAAGTTCTTGAGTGGGAGGACTACGATCCTGGAGGAAGTTACAGATGATCCACCCCCCAAAGAATTTGATGAGCGAGATGAATGGATAATAAAAAAGGAGTGGATACTTCTTACTTATAGATCAGCAGGACCCGCAGGGTCAGGAATTGGAATCGTATTGATTATACCTTCCAACGATAGAATTGAGATATTAATCCCTCTAGATTTTAAGGCCACCAATAATGTTACCGAATACGAACCTCTCATTCATGGACTCGTGCTCGGCATTCCTGAACTCTTAGTTTACACAGATTCACTACTCATCATCCACCATTACTCTAAAAAATACAAGAAGAATGGCAAGATAATCGAATACGCAGCCTTCATTGCAGATAGGATAAGCAAGTTTACACAAGCAAATCTCGATTATCTTCCTCGAGGTGAAAATAGACACGTCGATTCCTTCGCATATCTAGCTGGGGTCTTAGGCTCAAAAGCTCAATATCTCCTGATCGAAATCATTTCAACACCCAGCATTGATAGTATTTTTGTATACACGATCAACACTGCGGGCGATAAATGGGGAGACGACGATTGGCAAAGGTCATTCCTAGTTTATCTCGTTATCAACAACAGATATGAAGGACCACTTACAGCAAATTCGATGGAGCGCCGACAGCTGATAGACAATCAAAACGATACCTTGTACCGCCATTCAGTCACGGGGTCTTACCTCATGTACCTCTCCAAATAGAAAGCAAACGAGATGCTCTATAATCTACACGAAGAGACTTGTGGCCCTCATGCCGCAGGTCGATCACTGGCAAACAGAGCCATTACACAAGGAGTATTCTGGTCCGGCATGCACAAGCAAGCAGAAGAGTACTCACGCAAATGTGATGCATGTCAGGGACATGGAAAAATAATATGCGCCCCCGAGCTCGAGCTCCATGCAAATAAGGTATTTTGGTAATTTAAAAGATGGGTAATCGATCTTGTCGACGAATTTCCTAATTCTCCAGGTAACTACGGCCACCTCCTCATAGCAACTGATTATTTTACTAAATGGGCAGAAAAAATTCCACTTTGTCGAACAAGAGAAGAAGAGGTCAAATTTTATCTGGGAATACAACATCACTCAGTTTGGGTACCCCTACAAAATTCGTATCGATAATGGGCCCCAATTTGTTGGAGAAAAATCATAGCTTTCCTCAATGAATACAACATTATTCACTCACCATCCAATCCCTACTACCCTCAAGGCAATGGCCATGCCAAAATCACCAACAAAACCATCATGGATAGACTCAAGAAACGGCTACACTTAAAGAAAAAAGGGAATTGGATTCGAGAGCTTCCTCATGTCTTATGGGCATACCATACCACTTTACATCTGTCAGCAGGCTGCACTTCATTCCTCCTTGCCAATGGCACTGAGGCCGTTATTCACTGGGAATACCATCACCGAGTCAAAGATCATGAGCTAATTAACGAGGAAAATGAGTTTGAATTATCTTGCAACCTCACTTGGATCTAGGAAAATGAGTTATCCCTCGTTCTCACCTAAAATCGAGTTGTCGCTAGTTTGAATTACCTCCATGTCAGACTCACGCACTCTCTACCCGACTTCTCTAATCAGTATCGCCACATACTCCATGAACTGATGGGAAATGTGAGTCGAGCTCAAATCGAAAAACCTGAACGAGTCAAAACCACATGTCTCTCACGAACTTAGCAGTTACTCAGTTAAACAGCCACTAACAACACCGTTCAGGAAATGAGCTTCAGCATGAAGAAGAGCCATAGAAGAGGCCTACATAAAGTAAAAGTTCCAGAAGTGACAGGGACAAGAAAAAAGGAGAAGAAATCACAAAGAAATAGAAATTTTCTAAGATTTTCAAAGCTCCAAAATTCTTATTCACAAGATCAATCATTTCTAAGTCTAGAAATAACTTGTAATATGATATCATCAGCCTCAAGCAATAATGTCACCATTACAAAAACCTTCAACACGAGGTCGTAGTTTTTTACCTATTCATAAGTTTTCCACGCTAAACACCTATGTCATTTCTTATTTATTAGATTTTTGTCAGAGATATATTGGTGTAAGGACTAATTCAAGGCCATATCGAGCTCACGGAATTAGGCCATTATAGATGTGACCAGTTTTCTGTAATTGTTATGCAGCGTATCTATCTGATATATCTAGAATGGCAGAGATAGTATTCTCAAAAGCTCTTGAAAGCTTTTAACTGCCCTTGATTACATAGATGCCATTATTGTGTTTGAAGCAAAGTACTTGATGATAGGTGGAAGTGATTGCTTCCATGTTGTGAATCCAATAGCGACCCATAATCCCGAGATAATAAGATTTGGCGTTGATGATGTAGAATACGACGTCGATTATGGCCGGTCTAGCAGTGATAGGTAAGATGATTTTTCCTACTCGTTCTTCTTTGGAACCATTAAATCCACTAATATTGATGTCGCTTGGAATGACTTGATCGGCCAATCCCATCTGTTCAATCATGCTCTGAAAGAGAATTTCAATACCGCTACCAGTATCAATCATCATTGTATGCATGAAATATTTCTTCATCTTTTGTACAATAACTAGTTCGTCATGAAATGAAAACTTAATGCAACTAATGTCATAATCTTCGAATGAAATCCAAAGCCGGTGATTGCTCGACTCAGGTAGAAGCTTGGCTTCTTTATCCCGAGGTGTGAGATCACAACATTCTGATAATCTCCTACGCTTGAATCTGCAAGAATTGTTGATCTAATGAATCTCAATCATATTGCTATGGTACATATGTACAAATGTTTATCCTTAGCTTGATCTTCGACCAGGACTACATCGATCTGCGTTTTGTAGCTTCTATTCTTGTATGATTTCAGATTGACAATGTATTCGTGCATCTATCCATCATTGAAAATAAATTTTAACAACCTCTGTAAAGCATAGCAGTTATCAGTAGCATGATGATTTACCTTGTTATGCATGCAGTACAATTTGCCTTTGATTGGTTCTAATGGTTAAGATAGGCGGTATAACTTATACTTTAATAGAATTTGATAAATTAAAGAAATTCAGACATTCATCTTGGAAAGGACCGGTTTGGGTAAAAATTACCTATCCGTTGTTTGTCAGGGTTGGCCTTGGAATGCTTTTATCACCCTGATCCTCCTTCGGTTCAATGTTTCATTCTAGTAGTTAGACCTTTTGTGTTTAGAACGGATTTAGTAGATTTATGCCTTTTGAACAATCATCATTTCCAGGTCAACATACCCATTGACCTTGGTGATAATATCCTCCAAGGTCACTGGTTTATTTAAGATGTGTTATTTAGCTTTGCAGTCAAGCTGGAGTGCGTTAGTAAAAGCAGTAACAACTATTTTCTAATCGAGATTATCTACTTTTTGTGCAAGCTCCAAAAATTTCTTTACAAAGGCCTCTAGCTTCTCACCCTACGATTGTTTAAGACTAATAAGAGAATATAAATTTTCTTCTGTGTCTTTGTTGTGAGCATATGTCATGATGAACTGCTTCTTTTGCTGATCGAATGTGAGGATGGAATCTTCAGGTAGAGAGTAGAACCACCAAAGCAGTTCTCCCTGCAGACTTATGGCGAAAAGATGGCATAAAATGTGGTTGAGATTAGAGTATAATTCCAATGAATCACGGTATTATTGAATGCGCTCCTTTGGATCGGTGCCCATGTATTTATGCATTTTTGGAGTATGGAAACCTTTCGGTACTTCTATGTCGAATAACTTTTTGGCAATCAGACTACTTTGCAACTTGGAAAGATCGTCTCTATTGCCTAGAGCTTGAGCTTCAATAAACTCCATGATTCGCTAATCAATATGCTCTTGAGTGACGTATTAACGTGTGGCCTATGCGGTTAGGCAAGATGATGGAGGATTATGAGTATTGGTATCGTCACTAAAAGGATCACGCACTGGAATTCGTAGCAGAGGTCGCTGCTCTTTCCCTTGACGTTGGGAAGGTCGGAGACCTCTGCTTAAATCAGACTGAACTTCACCGCCTAAATGAATAGAAGGTTGAGGCTCTTGCTAAACATTTTGGGAAATTGCTTTGTTGGTGGCTCCCTCCTCGAGGTCCTAACCTATCTCATGCAGAAACTCAGGAGTTCTCTGGCACTTGATCATGATCTTTGGTTTAGGAAGCCTGTTAAGTACCCTACAAAGCCCGTAATGCAGTCTGCATGGTTGTTATCTGTTCTTCATATCGTTTGAACGTTGTCAAACGAGTTTGTCGCTCGATTTCGAGCTCCTTCTCGCGAAGCTCTCGGTCAAGAGTTAACTGACGTTCGAGCTCATTACTCTTCACTATTCTGGTTTGAAGATTTTCCCATAGTTCTGTGAGCTATTCCGGCTGAGCTGAAAGATCAAGCTGGATCCCTATTGTTGGTCGCCTGGAAGTGACAATGATTGCAGATGGATAGTAGAGTGAATGTATGCCTTAGGATATCGTAAAAATCTCTTTTTTTCCACAGACGGTGCCAAATATAATGGCCTAATTCTGTTGCTATAAATTAGCTCTTACACTAAATATACCTATGACAAAAACTAATATAAAGCAAGAAATGACATAGCTGATTTAGCGTAGAAAACCTTTGAATAGGTAAAAAAACACAACCTCGAGTTGATGGTCTTAGTAATAGTAACATTTATTGCTTGAGGCTGATATTTTATTATAAGTGATCTCTCAAACTAGAAATACTTGATCTTGTAAATAAGAAATTTTGTTTTAGAGTCCAAAAAATCTAGTTTTTCTTTGTCTTTGTCTCATCTGAAACTTTTTCTTTATATAGACCTTACACGCAGCTCGTTATCATGCTGAAGCACATTCTCCGAATAATGAGATAAGTGGTGGCTGACTGTGTAACTGTTTAGTTCGTGGGAGACAGGTGTTTTTGACTTGTTCATATTCTCCTATTGTGCTCGATTCGCGTTCTTTATCAGTTCATGGTCTAGATGGCAATGCTGACTATTTATGTCACGTGTAAAATGCGTGAGTTTGATATAGAGGTAGTTTGAATTGGGTTAGGTAGAGGGATAGGTCCCTACATCTATCATAAACTTATTAAGAACAAGTAGGGAAAACAACAAACCAACGGTACAATTTTTAAACAGACCATGTAGTAATTGACGAACGATCCACCCTTTTATATGAAGCGAGCAACTACAAAGGCTAGATCTTGAACTGGCCACTGTTTAATTGTACCCCCAAACTTTGTAAACGTTTTCCATAAACAAGACCTTAAGTGCTTGAACGATCCCCGAAGTTGATGTATGAACAAAAATATATCAAACCGTGTACGGGGACCATTTCCGACACGCAAAACTTGTTGTTCCAAGTGACCTTTTAGCTAGTTAATGATCTTTTGAGATTATAAAAGCTTAGTTTGTAATCCTGAAAAGATTATAAGGAATACATAAGATAGTAGCAAAAGAAATTAAGGGGGAACCAAGTTCAAAATGAAGTACATGGTAATCAATACTAATGACCTATACAGCCAGAGGCCCAGAGATGTACAGCCAGAGTTTCCATCATCCTTATCATGCCTTTAACATAGTACAAATTAATAAATGATTGGAGAAAATTGTATTAAAGTACTTCAAAGAAGTTACCTCCTTTAGCCAGGAATGATATGTATCTCTTATATTGGTCTTCCTCCTGCACGCAGATCAACGATGTTCATGCCATAAGCCCACGCACACTCATCTGAGTTTAAAGTCTTTGATATAACTGGATGAGAAAAATTGAAATAATTTTTGAATTGCTTGGACATTACCCAGTCATCATCCCGTTCACATGTTTCCATAACCCCATTAACTTTGCCATCAAGATCGATATCCTACAGGGGTGATAGATCACATTGAACTACAACATTGTCATCTACAAAGACTACTTTATCGATGTTGGGGAAGAGCTGTTTACATATACCACGAAGTAAGTTGGTTGCCTCCACAAAAACACATATAACAAAAATGGAGAAAATAACTAGCCTGGTAAAGGCCTAAATTTTAACAGATGTAAATATTTGGAACTGGAAAAAAAATTCTCATATTAAAAACAAAAATAGATACCAAAACCCTCTAAAAAATAATATAGATGTTAATCCATAACAAATAGATATCAGGTTTAGCTTGCATCTAATTACCTCAAGGAGATATATCCGAAGATGGCTAAGTATTGAAATGTATTTCGGACTTCTTGATTGCAATCTAGAAGCAAACGATGGTGGAGTACTGTTAAATCTGGAGAGTTCATTGTTAAATCTGCATGGGAACTATGGAGGTCTGAAGCTCCAAAGATTAGTCATATGAGTTGGAGATGGCATCCTGCTCTCCCTGAGATATTTGGTTTGCTGTATGGCCTTAAACTCTGATCAATGCAATAAACAGCCTCAAGTTGTGGTTAGATTTTGTACTAGTTGTAAATGTTGGGAAACCGAGGGGGCAAATCGCAACGTGGAAGCACAATACGATTTAGCAAGAACGAAAGATCTATAAATTAGCCACAGAAAATTCAATCCAAAGAAATTAATCACATACACAAGGTTTAAATTAGGTGGAAACCCTAAACATGATCAAAACCACCTCCGACAAGCACGACAAATACATTATCATACTAGGGTTACGAGAAGTTTCAAAGATCACTCAAACCTCACCTCTACCCTTATAGATAATCCCAGCAAGAAACCCTAGAAAGAAAAAACCCAAGAAACCACTATAGAGCTAAACCCTAGATTTTTATATTTTCTCTTTCTAACTCGTTTCTCCTGTATTGAGGCCATTAACATACACTCTCTATTTATAGGCTTTCCATTAGGTTATCTCCGAAATATGTATCACGAGATAATCCATCGCTATGGATCAAATCCCTTTCAAAACGAACTTAGAAACAAACAAACATAGCCATTTTCGTTCGAATGTGTCATTAGGTCGTTCGAACAAACTTTTTTCTACTCCCTAGAATTTTGGCCCAAGAGCTCAATTCGCTTGAACGACTTCCTGAGTCATTATAACGACTTCAACAAAACTCTGTCGTTCGAACGACTTCCCGACTCGTTCGAACGTCTTTCCCCAGTTTTTGAGCCGTATTCTTAACAATCTCCACCTCGGCGATAAAACCATTTGTTCTGCTGCATTCGTCGTGTATCCTTGTCGCTTCTCAATTAAGAGAATTGCCCGAGTCTAGGCTTTTCCTAGACCCACCAATCGGAACCCACTTTCTGATCATCTTTATAGACCGTGTTATTGCTCCACCTTGAACTAAATTCCCATTTCAAGAAATCTCCATAGCTCCCTTGGCACACGCAACCTTCACATCTCCACCCATTGATTTACCAACCAATGTATACAAGTTCCTGCTTAGAACTCCCTTCATGATCAAAGAAGATTTCCGATAAACTTTTATTACTCCACCTCGCCCGGAGTAATTGCAACCCTCATAATCGAACTTTGAAAGTAAAATTAGATTATTAGTCATACTCGACACATGTTGAACATCATGAAGAACTACGATGCATCTATCGAACATCCTCACATGAATATCACCCACTCTCAAAATCGGCCCATCGTTGCTACCCTCACACCTTGCATAATTGCCAAACTATGCCTTGTGTGCGCATACATACATTGAAGACCTACTATCAAACACCCATCCTCTATCGTGGCGAGAACCATCAGCGGTCACCACAAGGAGCGCCTTATCACCATCATTACCAGTAACCGTTGCCAGTTTGCTAGTGTCAATATTAGAGCCTCCTGTCGAACTTGCTCCATTACCTTTCCCCACTTTGCAATCTGATCTATAATGACCGGATTGACCACCACTCCAACAAGTTCATTTTCTGAATCTATTAAAGCTTTTCTTCCCACTAACCACCATTGCAGAGTTTCCCCCCAAGGATTCGCTACCCTTAAGTCTTCTCTCCTCAGAAAGAAGCATACTTGTAAGCTTCTCAAAACTTAAAGTTTCCTTCCCATACATCAACCCAGGTTGAAGATGCTTGAAGGTAGACGGAAGAGACAATATGAGTTAAAGCGCCATATCTTCATCCTCAACTTTAACTCCGATCGATTCCAATTCTGAAACGATCTCGATCAAAGAACCTAGGTGATTACCGACGCTCGTACCCTCATACATCTTAAGCATATGAAGCCGCTCATTGAGGCATAAGCAATTTGAAAGACCCTTCAATTGGTACAAGCTTTTAAGCTTTTCAAAAAAACTCTTTGGGGTCTTCTCTCTAGCGACGTTTGCCAAAATGTTTTTAGCAAGACAAAAGCATATCCCACTCGCAGCCCTTGAATCCAAATCATCCCAGTCCTCTTCTTCATCGTCATCCGCTCTCTGCGTCGTTATACCTTAAACTGAAGTTTTAGGTATAGGCTTCCCTTTAAGTGCCTTGCGTAACCCACCTTGAGTCAAGATATCTTGGACTTGTATTTGCCATAATCCAAAATTGATCTTCCCATCGAACTTCTCCTCATCAAACTTGATCACGTTAGAATACTTAGATCTTCCCATCTTGCTACTCTTCTTGCCCCAAACCTCGCTCTGACACCAATTATTGGGAAACTGATGGAGCAAATTCTTAATGTGGAAGCACAATACGATTTATTAAGAACCAAAGATCTATAAACTAGCCACAGAGAAATCAATCCAAAGCAATAAATCACAAACACAAGGTTTAAATTAGGTGGAAACCCTAAACAGGATCAAAACCACCTCCGACAAGCACGACGAATATATTATCACATTAGGATTACAAGAAGTTCCAGAGACCACTCAAACCTCACCACTACCCTTACAGATAATCCCAGCAAAAAACCCTAGAAAGAAAAACCCAAGAAACTTCCCCAGAGCTAAACCCTAGATTTCTCCTTTTTTTCCCTCTAACTATTTTCTCCTGTATTGAGGCCTTTAACATATACTCTCTATTTATAGGCTTTCTATTGGGTCACCTCTAAAATACGCATCACGAGATAATCTATTACTTTGGATCAAATCCCCTTTAAAACGAACTTTGAAACAAACTAATAGAGCCATTTTCGTTAGAACGAGTCATTAGGCCGTTTAAACGAATTTTTTCCTACTCCCTGGAATTTTGGCCCAAGAGCTCAATTCGCTCGAACGACTTCCTATGTCGTTCGAATGACTTCAACAAAACTCTGTTGTTTGAACGACTTCCTCACTCGTTCGAACAACTTTGTCAAGTTTTTGAGCCGTATTCCTAACAGTAAATTGGCTGTACAACAAAGGTTTATCGATGCCTCAAATACAACTTCAGGAATTTTCTGGCCAAGCTCGAAAGTGCTTTCTAGAAAGTTCCTAGGAAATCAAGAGTTGTTATCATCCTTGATAAGATGGGTATTGCGCAGTTAAGATTGTAATTGTTTGTTTATTGCTTATAATTTGATAAATCCAGCATTCCACTCCCCAGATTACAATAGATAATCGTGGCCATGTTTATGAAGATTAATGAATAAAATAAACAAGTAAAGGAACTATAAAGATAATGAGAGTGATACCATGTGATTGAAGGCAGCAACGCAGAGACCGGTGGCAAGGCTGAGATGGTAGCCAATGAGAAGTAAAGCCCAATCTGAAGGTGCAACATCACTGGGAGCATTATGATCGTTACTATTTGTTCGATCCAAATGGTTTCGAGCAGAATTGGGGATCGGGGAGGTATTATGACGTCAACCTGACCATTGGCGATCCAACTATTTGAGGAGATCTCTAATTCCTTTCTTTCTTAATCTTTGAGATTTTAAATCTGGTGATGAATTAGTAGAGCGGAGGAGAAGGCTTACATCCTCAACCTCATTGTTATTATTACTAAAATATTTTTCACCTCCTCCAAGCATACATTCGATTAATTCAGATCTACATCTTACAACAAGTATAATCTTGGTGAGATCCCAAGAGAAGCTTTATTCAGAGGAAGAGAAGCTTGATTTTAGTAAAAAAATGGGGAGAGATGAGAGAAAGAGGGGAAATGCATACAGTTTGATATAAGTAGTCATATAAAATGGCATTCCATCTAGTTTTAACATTCCATTTAATTTTACTAGAAAACATGAGTTAAGATGGCATTCGCGTATAAAATGCTATTTATGTTCACTTATTATAGCATTTCACAATTATGCTATAGAAAAAAAGCTATCAAATGTAATTTTTCTTATAGTGCTTTTGGATTTTAAAATGTCACATCACCACTCGCCACATCATGCTTCCATCGCCATATCATCTACCTTGTTGGCAAAGCTTGCCAACCACCTCTTATCTAGATCCTCCATCAAGCCAAACAGAAGCATTTTCTTCAGTGTATGGACCTTGTCTATAATGAGTGTGTACCTAGATCCATTCCCTATATATATATATATATTCTCTCAGTTACAAAACTAATATTCTTACTTGAACTCAAATTTAGATTAAAGCAAGTTCCTAATTTTAGAAAAAGTAAATACCTAAAAATATGAGATAAATAAAGAAGCTATTAGGAGTTGGATCCAGCCCAAGGTGGGAACCCAACTGGATTGGGGTATCCTACTGGACTTATAAGAAGTTGATAGGCCTTTAAGGTTTATAGGAAGAGTTTAAGTAAGGTTAGGTAACCTCATATTGGGTTATTCTCTTTGTAGCTTGTATATAGAGATACAAATTCATTAATAAGATATCTCATTTTCTCTCTCAATTTGCTCTTGATTATATAAAAGTTATAATCTATCTACAATACTAAAGGAATAGTTATGCCATGAGAATGAATCTTGGCTATTGATCACACTACCCTACACATGTTGAGGAAAATATATAGTTTAGTTTATAACACAGCCGTTAGATCATGAGGGTTATTTCATCAATTATCGTAATTTATTTAATACTAAATTACCGCCATTTTGTATATACCAAATCCAATACAAAATAGGCATCTCAATCGTAATTACATGATGAAAGAATGGGTATAAATAGAAGTCCAGCACACAACTTTTTGTATATACGAAATCAGGGGTATTTTGGGAAGCCTAAATTTAAAATTAGGGGTATTTATATAAATTCTCCTCGGATATTTCGTCTCTCCCAAACACACCAAACTCTTATCTTCCAGACCAACCAAATCTCATCTTTCCTTTCTTCCGTTAGAAGTATAAACCTCCATTTTGACCTAATAACATTGAATCATCCCCTAATTTCTTTAAAGTTTATCTCCACCCCTATTTCTCAAGCCCAAGCTTGTAAGTGGATGGCTGAATTCGAAAACATCACAAATTTTTTGGGAACTATTTCTTATGCCTGATTAGAGAGCTATAGTGGTGAGTACTGCTCAAATCTATGGCATTCATGGATTAAGAGAAAATTGGTACAAATCTATTTTTTCCAGAGGTTTTTGTAGGATGAAATTCATTACATAATACAAATTACAACTTTACTTTGAAATGGTTTCTTTCCCAGACCCAATGGGCTTCAGGTATGTTATTTAGATACCCTTTTATAATATTAAGATACCCTTTATAACTAAAACCATGTTTTGTATATGTTTCTGTCTCTGTTATTATGTATTCTTATATGTATAGTGTGATTAAGTATAGATATGTGTATTTAGTTGATTAAGGATGATTTTTTAAATTGTATATGAGGATAAAGTACAAGGTTTTGAGTTGTGAATTATGAAAAGGAGTTTTTATGTTGTTTAGGGGTGATGTAATGCTGGAGATATGGCGGGGAATGATTAAAGAATGGCTATTTCGGATTTGTTTTGTGAAATTCATGCCTCTGCATGGCCATGCACTCCAGGATGAATTGGAGACTCGGAGGAATATGATGAGGAAGATCTCTTGTTGAGGGTTTTGGGACATGGTGGATTGGTTACAAGTTTTTCATGATGAAAAACTTAATGGTCGTGAGCATGGACTGGGAATTGGAGTCCCAACCCCTCGTATTCCTTCAGATTGTTGCTTATTTAAGCACATGTTTGGCCTTTGTTCACTTCATCTTAAGATTCTCATCTCTTTTATTTCAATTCAAACTTCATCTCATGATTCATAAAATGTAGGGATGCCTTCACCGCATTTTTAATCCACAAATTTTGACAATGTTGGGGCTATGAATGTCACTTTCTATAGGGGCCTATCCCTCGACCACGCCTAGAATTGAGTTGTCCCTAGTTCGAACTACCTCCATTTCAGGCTCATGCATCCTCCACATGACATTTCTATTAAACATTGCCACGTACTCCACGAACTGATGATGAACGTGGGTCGCGCTTTAACTTAAAAACATGAACAAGTCAAAACCACCTATCTCTCACGAACTCAACAGTTACTCAGTCAGCAGCCACTAACCACATTGTTCGGAGAGCGTGGTCCAGCACGATGAAGATCTGTGGAAGGGGCCTAAATAAAGGAAAAGTTCTAAAAGAGACAGAGATCGGAATATATATAAAAAATCACGATGAAGACTATATCTTCTAATATTCTCAGACACTCAAAACTTCTTATTCACAAGATTAAATATTTCTAAGTCTAGAGATAACTTGTAATAAGATATCGTCAGCCTCAAGCAATAAAAGTCACTATTACAAAACCCTCAGCACAAGGTCGTGGTTTTTTAACCCATTCATAGGTTTTCTACGCTAAATACCTGTGTCATTTCCTGTTTACTTGATTATAGTCATAGGTACATTGGTGTAAGGACTAATTCCAGGCCACGTCGAGCTCATAAAATTTAGCCATTACATTTGGCACCGTCTGTGGGAAAGAAATTCTTTCCACGGTATCCTAAGAAATTCAATCACTTTATTGCAACATTTCAATCATGGTCACATCTAGGCAACCAACTCCCGGAGTCCAGCTCGATCTACCAATTGAGCCAGAACAATTATCAGAGCTCCGAGAAAATCTCAACATTAAAAAAGAGAAGCGCAATGAGCTCGAACAACAATTAACTTGCGACCGAGAGGTCCATGAGAAAGAGCTCGAAGCCGAACGACAAACTCGTTTGACAGCGCTCAAATGACACAAAGATCAAATGACTACAATGTAGACTGTCTTGCTATCTCTGCAGAACATTCAGCAAGCTCCCCTACCACGAGATCGTGATCAAGTGCCAAAAACTTCCTTGATTTCTGCGCGAGAAAGATTGGGACCTCAAGGGGCCACTAGCAAGGCTATGTCCAGACCTATTCGGAATGAACCACAACCTTCCATTCATTTGGGAGGGGAGATTCAATCTGAAAATAGCCAAGGTCACCATTATTCTATCCGTCAAGAAGAAGAACGGAGACCTCCGCTTCAAGTTTAAGCACGAGATCGTTTGAGTGAAGGTACCGGTACTCATAATCCGCAACCTCCTCATCAAGATGCTCAACCATTACTGCGTCACTCAGGAACATATGGATCAGCGGATTAAAGAGTTGATCGAAGCACAAGTTCTGGGCACAACCAACGACCTTACCAAGTTACAGGGAAGTCCCCTTGCCAAAGAACTATTCGATATTGATATTCTGAACGATTTTCATACTCCGAAAATTCACAAATACCAAGATACCGATCACAATCTTAACCACATTCTCTGCCATCTGTTCACCACAAATCTCCAGGAAGAACCACTTCGATGGTTCCATTATCTATTTGAAGACTCCATATGCACATTCGACCAGCTTCAAAAGCAATTCATCAAGACATAAGCTCACAATAGTGACAAAGAAGTACATTTGTATTTTCTTATCTGTCTCAAACAATCCAATGGAGAGAAGCTCAAAGCTCAAAGCATTTGTAAATTTTTTTTCTGAACTCGCGCGCAATGTGGACAATCTTGATCTGAAGACCGTTGTTACTACTTTCACCAATGCACTCCAATTGGACTGCAAAGCCAAAAAGTACCTCTTCCTCAATAAACACGTGACCTTGGAGGATATAATCACCAAGGTTAATGGTTACGTCGACCTGGAAAGGATGATGTCCGAAAGACATAAGTCTACAAAATCCGTCCATACCACAAAAGAACCGTCAACATATCGGAACACAGAACCTAAGGAGAACCAGGGTGACCAGAAGTACACAAAGGGAAACACTGGAAAGTTGAATGTTCGAATCTTCATAATTTTATCAATTATCACGAAAGACAAGCTTAACCATCTCTCCCAACCATTAGAAACAATCGAGAGCCGACCTTACTGTAAGCACCATAAGGTAAAACATCATTCTACTAAAAATTGTTATACTTTACAAAGGTTGCTCGAACTCATTTTCCAGGAGGGACAGATGCTCGAATATATTGTCGATCTGGAATCGTACAAGGATGGCAACTATAGGAAGCAGCTTGAAATTGTCTAAGTCAAAGATTAAGCTAAGGAAAAGTACCTTTACCATATGTACCATATCAACATGATCGAGATCAATCAGATCACCAACTCTAACAGATTCAAGCGCAGGAGATTATTAGAATACTGCGATCTCAAACCTCAAGATAAAGATGCCAAACTTTTTCCTGAGTCGAGAAATCGCCGACTCGGAATATCCTTTGAGGATTACGATACTAGCCATGTCAAATTTCAACATCCTGATGCGTTTGTCATAATGCTCAAGATGAAAAAATTTGTCATGCACACGATGATGATCGATACTGGTAGTGGTATTGAGATCCTCTTTCAGAGCACAATCGACCAAATAGGATTGGCCGATCAAGTTAATCAGAGTGACACAGATATCAGCGGATTTAATGGTTCTAAAGAAGAGCGGGTAGGGAAGATCACCTTACCTTTTACCACTAGAACCAACGACCATCGACATCATGTTCTATGTGATCAATGTCAAATCTCATTATCTCAAGATTATGGGCAGTTATTGGATTCATAATATGGAAGTGATCGCTTCCACCTATCATCAAGCACTCCGCTTCAAACACGACGATGGCATTTATGAAATCAAGGGTAGTCAAAAGCTTTCTCGAGCTTAAAAAAATACCGTCTCTGCAATTTTAGATACCTCCGAAAAATTTCCTGCATAGCAATTACAGCAAGTTAATTGCCCAGATGATCAGCCATCCATGGAGGAGCCCACTAAATTCATTAACATTGATGGACCAGGAAGAGGTACTTTTATCGGAACTAAGCCTAAATAAAGACGCTCTCATTCCGTTCTTACGACTAAATAAGGACGTTTTTGCTTGATTTTTCAAAGAAATGCCTGGGGTCGACCCGACCAAGGCTTAAAAATTGGCAATCAACATCAACACTACCGAAGTTAAATAGAGATAGCGATGCCTATCACCACCACTTCGAGATAAAGTTAACATGGAGATTGAGAAATTGATCAAAGTGGGATTCATTCAAGAAGCCAAGTATCGAAACTGGATATCCAACATCGTCGTTGTCCCAAAATTGAATAGAAAGGTTCGCGTGTATGTAAATTTCACCGATCTCAACAAATATACTGCAAAGGGCAGTTTTCCTCTTCCCAAAATTCATCAGATCCTTGATTCCATAGCAGGTCATGAACTTCTATCAATGATGAACGCTGCTTCAGCATACAACCAGATTCCACTCTTAGACGATGATCAAGAAAAGACCATTTTTATCACTGAAAGAGGACTTTATTGCTACAATGTCATGTCCTTAGGACTCAAGAATGCAGGTGCAACTTATCAACGATTGATAACAATTATGTTCAAAGCACATCTAGGGAAAGTCGTGGAAGTTTACATTAACGATCTCCTATGCAAGAGCTTACAGTCCATAAATCACATTTCAGATCTCAACACATTATTCAACATACTTTGATCTTATAAGATCCATTTCAATCCTGATTAGTGTCAATTCGGAGTACATTTAGGTCGATTTCTAGGCTACCTAATAAGAAGAAGGGGATTGAGGCCGATCCAGATCAGATTTGGGCCCTCCTCAATATGCCATCACCAAAAACAACAAACGACGCTCAAAAACATAGCAGTATGGTTACCATAATCAACCGTTTTGTTTCAAAATCTTTAGATTGTTGTCGTTGACTATTCCCATTATTCTGCAATTGTACCATACAAGCAAAATTTCGGCCAAATATAGAGGTTTAGTGGACATCAGAATGCGAGGCAGCTTTTTAAGATCTAAAAACCTATTTGGGGAAGTCTCCCATCATGAGGACTCCAACAGATAATGAGGAACTGATTATCTACCTCGCAGTTACAAATACTTCACTCACCTCAGTTCTAATTCGACTTAAAGGGAAAATTGAGAAACCAGTTTATTTCCTCAGCAAAGCCCACACTCTAGCAGTAACGTAGTACTCTAAAATTGAAAAGATTCTTCTCACTCTTGTTTATACTTCACATAAGCTCAAACACTACTTCCAAGCTTATTCAGTCAAAGTCATGATGAACTACCGCCTTTGAGAAGTTCTATCTAGGAAAGAAAAATCAAGAAGAGTATAGGAATGGTCAGTCAGTTTCGGATAACATGATATCAAGTTCAAACAACGTCATTCTGAAAAAAGGCAGGCCTTGGCTGATTTCTTCGCAGATTTTCTAGTGGAAGATCCCGAATGGGAAGAGTACGATCGTGACATTTCAGAGGAACTTACAGAAGATCCACCACCAAAAGTATTTGACGAGCGAGCTGAATGGATTACATGGAAGGGATGGAGACTTCTAAGCGATGGATCAGCAGGACCCGCAGAGTCAGGAATTGGAATCGTACAGATTGCCCCTTCCAGCGACGAAATTGAGAAATCAATCCGCCTGGATTATGAGGCCTCAAACAATGTCAACGAGAACGAACTCTCATTCACAGACTCGACCTCTCCCTCAAGCTTGGCGTCCCTGAACTCTTCGTTTGCACAGATTCACTACTCATCATCCACCATTACTCTGAGAAATATAAGAATAATGGCAAGATGATCGAATATCCAACCCTCGTCGCAAATAGGATGAGCAAGTTTGTGCAAGCAACTCTCGATTATCTCCCTTAAAGGGAAAATAGATACGCCAATTTCTTAGCATACCTAGCCAGGGTTTTAGGCACAAAAGCTCGATATCTCCAGATCAAAGTGATTTCAACCCCCAACATTGATCACATTTTTGTATGCACGATCAACATTGGGGGCGATAAAGGGGGAGGCGACGATTGATGAATGCCTTGGTTAGTTTATTTCGGTGTCAACAACAAGTGTGAAGGACCACTTCGAACGGATCCAAAGGAGCACCGATAGCTGATACACAACTCGAAGTGCTACACCAATCAAAATAGTACATTATACCGCCGATTAGTCAAGGGGCCTTACCTTAAGTACCTCTCCAAATAGAAAGCAGACGAGATGCTCCACAATTTACATGAAGGGACTTGTGGCTCTCATGTCGCTGGTCGACCACTAGTAAACAGAGCCATAACACAATGATTATTTTGGACTGGCATGCGCAAGCAAGCATAAGAGTACTCACGCAAATGTGATGCATGTCAACGACATGGAAAGATGATATGCGCCCCTGCTCTCGAACTCTATGCAAGCAAGGTGTTTTTGCCATTCAAAAGATGGGCACTCGATCTGGTCAGCAAATTTCCAAATTCTCCAGGTAACTGCCGCCACCTCCTCGTAGCTAAAGATTATTTTATAAAATGGGTAGAAGTAATTTCACTCTGTCGAACCAGAGAAGAAGGGGTCATCTCTTTTATCTGGAAATACGTCATCACTCGATTTGGGTGCCCCCACCTAATTCGTATCGATAGCGGGCCCCAATTTGTTGGAGAAAAGATCGTAGCTTTCCTTAACCAACACAACATCATTCACTCACCATCTAATCCCTACTACCCTCAAGGCAATGGCCAAGCCAAAATCGCCAACAAAACCATTGTCGATGGACTCAAAAAAGGCTACACTCTCATAAAAAAGGGAATTGGGTTCAAGAACTCTCTCATGACTTATGGCCATATCGTACCATTCCACGATAGTCAACCGGCTGTACTTCATTCCTCCTTGCCTATGGAACTGAGGTCGTCATTCCTTCTTAATACCACCATGAAGTCAAAGATCATAAGCTAACTGATGAAGAAAATGAGTTTGAATTGGCCTGCAACCTCAATTGGATCGATAAAACCAAGGAACGTGTTATCGCTAACCAAGGTCAATATTACCATATGCTAGCCAGTTCGTACAATAAACGAGTCAGAAGTTGTACCTTTCAAATTTATGATCCCGTCCTCAGAGAAATACCTTAACACCGCAAAGAGCCTCATGTTGGGAAAGTAGCAGACAATTTGGAGGGTTCATTCCTTATCACAAGTCTCTCAGGCCTGGGATCATATTACCTCATGACAAAAGAGGGCATCCACATCTCGAGTCCTTGGAGTACTAGGCGACTGGAATGATATTATCGTTAGGTTCCTCACTACTCTATTTTAGTTTCGCTTTGTTTTATTCCAGAAGTAAGATTTCTATCTCCATCCAATGTTAATCATTTAGCTGAAATCAATGAAACTTACAAGTTTTCTTCATGCACCTCTCTACTTTTTAGAAAATACATAGAATAAAGCATAGATAATACTAGCTTTTAATCGACATTCTACAAGTTAAATCAAGGATAACACTTGGTTTGGTTGACTCTAGTCCATCTCCTGCGATTAAGGCAAGGTTGCACTTGTTTTCAATTAATAGACTCTGCCAGACATAAGATAAAGCTATGGTAATACTAGTTTTCATCTCCTTCCATATGCCTGCGACATCATACTAGGTAAATCAAGGATAACACTTGGTTTGGATGACTCTACCATATCTCGTACGATTAAAGCAAGGTAGAACTTGTTTTAAATCAATAGACTCTGCCAGGCATAAGATAAAACAAGGGTAATACTAGCTTTCATCTCTTTCCAAATGTTTGTGACATCATACCAGCTAAATCAAGGATAATACTAGGTTTGGCAAACTCTACCACATCTCCCGCAGTTAGAATAAGGTAGAACTTGTTTTCAATCAAAAAACTCTCCCCAGACATAAGATAAAGCAAAGGTCATACTAGATTTCATCCCTTTTACTATGTCTACGACATTTTATCGGTTTGATCAAGGTTACGCTTGTGTCAACTACATCAATTGAACTCCAAGATTAAAAAAAATGTAATATCAGCTTTTGATCGAAGAGCTTAACAAGACATAAGATAAAGCAAAGGTAAAACTAGCTTTCATCTCTCAACATCTCTGCAACAAATATTATTTCTTTTTTCAAGTTTATATGCAACCACTACAATGGAATTTTTTTTCTGTTGTGGGGATGTCAGCTTCGCTTACCCCTACAGCAGGAGGTCGACTAGCCATAAATTCTCGAGCTTGAGCAATGACAACAGTCTTGCCCTCCTTTATCAATTTAGCAATTCGAGGGCCAATATCCGTTCCCATGGAGCTAGTACAATCTCCTCATTCTATGTCAATACTGCAGATAGATATCCTTCCTGATATACAGTTAAACAAGGTATCTCTCTCCAACTTAATTCTTTTAACCTCTTCTAGGAAATAAGCAATCATAGATCTTAATAAGTTTGAATGTAAGGCTTGAGTTACAACTGAGTGAGACTAAGATGTCCTCGTCCTCTGAAGGCGATCTCTTAACATTTTTTGCTTAGCTTAGTGACTCTCCTGTTCTCTATCTGCCCAATCTGTAAAGGCTATGTTTTCTGCAGATTTTTTATCAGCTTTTGCAGACTCAGCCTAATTAATCGCTTCCAATTCAGCGACTTGAGCATGAAGTGTCTCGATCTACTTCTTTAGTTCGTTCACATCGGGAACTTTCTTTAATAATTCCCCTTTATCCCTTTTCACGATTTCCTTTGACCTGATAACACTCTCTAACTCTTTCTCCCTGGTGAGTACAGCGTCTAATTTACCTTCACATGCCCGTAATTGTACCACCCCTATGCGCACATTCCCTTGAAGCCGAGCGACATCCCCCTCCAAGCCCCTTAGTCGAGGCGATAAGCTAACAACATCGCCTTGAACAAGAGAGTTTTTGCCCTCATTTTTCTTCCCTTTCAAGCACTCTTTAACCTCTGCATTCCTGGCATGCAAGTTGACCTGACCCAATTTGGCCTTCAGGTGTGCCACCCTTTCATTCAGATCATTGCATCTCAGCTGAACTGACCGCAATTCTATATCTTTCGCAGAAAAAGCTTTCGTCATTTTCTCAGCTGCTAATTTAGACGTAGTTAGATCGTCTCGAACTTTCTTTATGTCGTTATCTTTATCGGCTAATTTTCTTAAATTGCCCCAGCTCGCTCTTTATATTTGCCAAATCAGATTGGATTTTCTCCTTGTCATGCGTTTTCCTGGCTTGGTCCCTTCTTAAGCCAGACACCAATCGATTCAAATCATCCTCTGATCTTTCTAAAGCCAGTATGCAGTAACGGGCCATGTCTGCCTCATTGTTCTTTGCCAACAATGCATCATTCTTGTTTTTGTATTTCACTGCACGTTCTTTTAATTCCTCGATATCTTCTCATCCTTTTTCTATTTCAGCATCCTTTTCATCGATCTTCCGAGATAGGTAGACAACAGTTTGTGTTGCCTCAATGAGTTTGAAATGCACCTTCACGTGTTGATCTTCTCTATCTTCATTCGCCTCTCTCATTCTATCAATCTCTTCTGTAAATTCTTGGTTAAATTGGAGAGCTTTATCTTCGCGAAGGCGAACTAACTCTAATTCGACCTGCAGATTGCAGGTATATTATATCAGTTCGATTTTGAACATCCAGCACTACATTCCTCATGTCTAACAAGATATCTAACATTTTTGAACATTCACTGTGTACAACTACTTTTGAACTTAAGGTTGAATTATAATCACGGGTAGATGCTCCATAACATATATTAGCAAGTCTAAAGGTATACGCCATCTAGCCCATCAAGCACCCTAGTGGCATCATCTTCGACCTCTTCATCCTCTTCCCCCATATAGGTGTTAGCCATAATGGTATCCACCCCCTCTTCCAAGTATCCTTTGGACATGAGGTGACGCCCAAGCCTGTCACGATCACCCTCCACCTCCTCTAGATCTACTCTCACCTCCGATTATGGCTTGTTAACCTCAGCAACTTGGGAAGCCACCAGCACCTCCAGCCATTTCTCCTCCTTGCTTATAACACTTTTTAACTGAGCTACATTCCATTCGAACTCAGCATTCTTCCTCTTAAGCTCGGCTCTTTCCTCCTCAACCCCCAGGCAGATTTCCTTCATCAGCCGTACAGCCTACAAAATAACAAATAGACCTTATTGATTAACTCAAGTCATAATACAAAGTCCATCACAAATACACAATCGAGCATATGAGCCTACCATTTTGCGCAACTCTTCCTCTCCACAAAGAGCTGCCAACATGAATTTCTCTTCCACCTCTTTCCAGCCATCCTTCATATAAGATCGATCCTCAACGACCTACCCGTCAGAAACTTTAGAAGAATTAATCCTTCTTTTCCACGCCTTCTCGGCGGTAGCACTACTTACCGAAGCCCCAGCAGCCGCAGGACGCTTCAGTTGTTACCTTTTGGGGAACACTCGAGCTAACCTGCCTGATGTAATAGACTTGGGTAATCCCTTGTCCATTCCAAAGATCTTCGCCAAGCTCGCTTTCTTTTACCCATTAGTCCCCTTCTTTTTGCTGCTATCATCACTCATCATTAGCCTTGTTGACTGGGATTTTAAAACCTTTTAAACCCGGCTATTAACATGTTTATTCCTGCTGATACCAAAATCTTCTAATACAGCCTTGAGCTTAGTCTCCTCTAGATTGACTTTATCCAACAACAACTCTTTCCTCTCCACTTGTGATTTGGGACCTGTCATACAACGACATCAACATTAGTAAACATCTTACAACTTCAATTATCAATATTATACATTATGTATTGATATACTTATATTGTTTTATAGATCTAAACAGAAGTTCCATGGGTTCTTTGTCATCCCTCTGAAGGCAGTAACCCTTCACCTATATCACGTTATCGTTCCAAGGTTGACCTGCTGAGTTCAGATTGAAGAAGCGAAGTCGAGTTTCCTTCACACAAAAATAAACCCCTCCACTTAGGCCAAAAATTTTAACACCATAAAACTTCAACACATCCTTAGGGGATATCCTCCTCTTTCTACCCTATCCGTCCCACCATGAGTTCAAAGTTTCACAAACACTTATCACATCCTACATGTTCGTATTCATTTGAATAGGACATGCACCGATAAGATTCATAATCCCTTTCGCCAGATTGCTAAGGGGAAGCCTTATCCCTCCAACTAAGATAGGTAATACAGAAAACCCTCCAAGAGTTTACTCTGAAAATCCCCATCGAAGTACTTAAAAGAGATCGATTCATCTATACCCCTATCTCTCTTCTCCTTCCACAAATCAGCCAGTAAATAAAAGTATTCCTGTTAAGTTATAATAGTACAAACCCTAAATTGCCTACCGGTATACTCAATATAGTTCCCCCATCTACCTCTTATAGCAGCCTTAGCTTTATAAAACTCTCTAAAAGCATCCGAGCAAGGAGGGTAGGATACCAATCTTCTGGGGAAATCTAAAAATTGATCAACACCTACTTCTTCCTCACCTCTAGACACTTCAATTTTAGACTCAGTTGCCCTATCAGAGGTCGAGGCTCACTTATAGGGGAATTCCTCAACTCAGCTACAAGTATGGAATTTCATCTTGCCAAAACTCCTCACGATCGACCTACACATAGGTCTAGGTATTTATTGTTATCTTCTATTTATATACGTCAACCATATTCAAAAATCTTTCATATCTATTATAACAACTGATTTTCTTAGATTACAATAAATAGTAATTTATTACTTTCCTAACAATACAAAATCGATTTTCAAAAACACATA
Organism: Kingdonia uniflora; assembly: GCA_014058105.1. NCBI lineage: Eukaryota > Viridiplantae > Streptophyta > Magnoliopsida > Ranunculales > Circaeasteraceae > Kingdonia > Kingdonia uniflora. Next base: position 1,402,404 of record JACGCM010002212.1, on the reverse strand, counting down.
CACATATTACATATATCAACTAACCTTCTATATCGGAATGTGAATCCGAGGCAGCGCCGTATCCTTCCCACGCCACGCTGCTGTTCAACCACCTTCGTGACTCAGATTCAGCAACTCTCTCACACATTGACTGATGATCCCTCTTGCTTGAATCTACACAAGTTTTAGTATAATTTAGCCTCTCTTTTTCCTTCCTCTCTTGCTACTTTTTAAGTTTTCAGATTTTGAAAAGCGTTTGATTAACGAAGATGAAACAGTATTTATATTTTTTTTCTCTAACTGCTGGCAGTTATTGAGCCTCACACGAGTTGTCCTCAGTTTTAGAATGAAGGTGTCCCTTCAACTGTCCATGTCAGATGTCTTACACCTTTTCGGTACAAACATTTTCTCATTATTGTCTTTCCCCTTGTATTTTAATCTCTTTTTATCTCTTTTTTCCAGATCACCCTCTGACCTCACCCCACTCATATTGACTCACTCTTTTTACACAATCGAGTTTTTATAACTTCTCATAAGAGACAAATTCAGAACCACCCTGCTTTTCTGTATGGGCTTCTTCTTCTACTCTTATAGCAGCAATAATGTCATTACCAAAGCTACCATAACAGAGTTTCAAATATTTTCTAAATTCATTTTTACGCAACAGTAACAAACAATATTCACACGAATAAATGATCTATTCAACAATTTCTTTCAAATTTATTCAAACTCAGTACAATCCCATTCTATCAGCCCTATTTTACATCTATTCCATGAACTTCACATATAGATAATTAAAAATAGCCTTGATCACCTGGGGAACCAAATCAACCAATTCACCTACAGCAATCCTCATATCCTCAAATTCGATCTCCACCGCAACAATCAATCCAACCACCTCTTCTTGATCTGTAGGCTCCCTCACTAGTTCACAAAAACATACCTCATAGAAATAATAGGCATACTCAAGTTTCCTACCCCTTGCATCTAATTCTTCGAGCTGACACTCCCTCACTGGTAACACAGCATCATAACCAAATAAACCAAAAATTCTTTCCCACACTTTAGTAATCTTTATGGCCAATCGTCCTTCAGCGACATAACGTATTCTCTGGGATCAAGTCTGCACCATCCTTATCTCTCCCCTGTAGGGGCCTAACTCCGTAAGGAGGGGAAGTCGGCTCTTACACCACGGGGGTTTTATCTTCAATCAAAAGGGTTCAAGTAAATAATCTATAGCATAAGAAATCTACTGACAATATACTTGCGCGGAGGCCTAGAATGTAATGCTCCACGACCTCTGATAAGAATTTTTAAGTGAGTTTAAATTTTTATCAAGTTGTCGAAGGTTCGAGTACTGGGGTTTTGCAAGGTAGTCGAATGTACACAGTAAGAGCTTAAGTGGGAGACTTTGTAACCTCTCCTTGGTTCCCAATCTCTCTTATTTATAGAACATAAGAAGGACTTAGTCACCAAGGTTAGGTCACATTACAAGTGTACCATCCGAATATCGAGCGGGTATCCCAGAGTTGGTATTGATACCGGAAATATTGGATCTATCACTGAAGCAATTGTTGGGTCTATCTCTGTACTCTAACACTGTAGCAGTTATTGGGTCTGTCACTGTAGCTGCAAGGGCCAACAATGCTGTCGTCTTGTCTAATGAGCTGGTTGTCTGTCTTGTCATACTTCGACCATGTAAGGATATGGTTGAAGTGTTACTGATGTTGATGTGGAGTTCATCTTCGAGGCTTGTTTAGAGTCGAGGCTTCGTCATTGAATAATCTTGCAAGGCTTATTTTTGGATTGAGTGGGCTTTGATATATTTGAGTAGGCTTCGATGTAGCCTTCGAGTCTTCAACTTGGGTGAAGGATACGAGTAGGCTACTACATCCCCCATATTCAAATCTCATTCTACCCTTATTTATGCATTTTTACTCACTTTCCCCTTAAAACGTGATATTAACATTTTATCTTGTAGGAGAAAACCCATAATTATGAGAAAAATTATCAGAACTTATCCCTTCCCTCGAACTCAGTGCATTCCATAACTTTTCAGGTCGAGCTTATTCTTTCCAAATTTATTCTTCTATCGACCTCTATTAGATCCAATTTTCTCTCTGCAGATTTCCTGCAATATTTCTCACCCAAATTTTTAGCATGCAGAACGAATAATACTTACATCACAACATAAATTTTCACACATATATATCTCAGTTCGAATGTTACAATTACAATACTTTTGGTACTCATACATTTCAATTCATTTCATACATTCTTCAAACCATTTCAGCCCAATTTCTAAGAGTTATTCTATATCTACATCAACACAAGTAATTGAATGATAAAATTTATCCATGTCGAAAAAAATTATACACATTTTTACAGATAACAAGTCTTTCAATAATCGATCTCAGGTACTTTACAGACACCTAATCTATCCAGTACCCAACTTCAGGTACTTTACAGATAATAATTTTTTTCAATACTTTTGCAAATTACAAGTCATTCAGGCACTCTGATATATCAAATCCTTCAGTTCATCCTGCTTCAGTAATTTTTTACTCTGATGCAAAGCAGAAATTGGAAACAACAAAAAGCTTCCCTCACATGAGTTTGGTCGAAGTCTAAACGAACTTCAAACGGAAACTATGTACGTAGAAGACTAAGTGCTAGAGCTAACTCTTCAAACTGAAGGTCTTCTTAGTGCAAGAGAATGATGGAAATACAGTAGCAGACTTCCACTATTCGTCTCCCTCCTCCATTACCATCGCCGCCTCCTCTGAAGCTACTACCTCCGCAGAGTTGGAAGAGATGAAGAGGACCCGACCTTAGAAACCATTATGACACAAAAGATCAGTGCAACTGCGCCACAGTCACGCCTATCACTGGATCTGTCTCCCTAACCTTGTTCATCGCAAGAATACAGAGACAAGCCCAGAGTTGCTCACCTTTTAAGACAACATGGTGAAATCTTCATCTACAATAAAAATCTTCCTCAACTTCAGCCACTTCGCCTGCCGACATACCTCTATACGTCGGAGGGACAAGAGCAGGAACAAGTTCCTCCAGCGAGTGGTCCACAAAAATTCTCAACTTCAACCTCAGTATTTCAGAAGTGATTCGCCCTTCAAGGGCCATCCTACAAGTTTTTACCACCTTCAGAACTAGTAGAGCATTTTGCTACAGACCACAACGTACTTTGTCACAAACTACGGTTAAGGTACCCTTTATATAACACAACATTTATTATGCAAGTACATCTTCGCAAGCGCCATCATTGAATAAGACATAACTCTTCAAACCCTAACCCTCATGTCTATCAATTCCACTCAACATTCAATACACATACATCCTTTTTTGGCATGCGCATTTTCCATACAGACAACAAACGTCAATACTTCTTTCGAAATTCAAGACTTCCAACCCGAATACCTATATACCTGGATTTTATCTCAACCAAAGCCACTCATGACTTCCATTGCGAGGGGGCGATTGCAGGGGCCTATCCCTCGATCTTACCTAGAATCGACCTGTCCTAGGTTCGAACTACCTCCATATCAAGCTCACGCATCCTCCATATGACTTCTCAGTCAAACATTGCCACATACTCCAGGAACTTATGATGAACTTGGGTCGAGCTTAAACCGAAAAACCTGAACAAGTCAAAACTAATTGTCTCTCACGAACTCAATAGTTACTCAGTCAACGGCCACTAACCATATTGTTCAGAGAATGTGGTCCAACACGATGATGAGCTACGGAAGGGGCTTTTATAAAGAAAAAGTTCCAGAAGAGACAGGGAACGAAATATATATGAAAAATTGCAAAGAAGACTATATCTTCTGAGATTCTCAAACACCCAAAACATCTTATTCACAAGATCAAATATTTATAAGTCTTGAGATAACTTGTAATAAGATATCGTCAGCCTCAAGCAATAAAAGTTACTATTACAAAACCCTCAGTACGAGGTCGTAGTTTTTTAACCTATTCATAGATTTTTCACACTAAATACCTATGTCATTTCCTGTTTACTAGATTATAGTCACAGGTACATTGGTATAAGGACTAATTCCAGGCCTAGTTAAGCTCACAAAATTAGGCCATTACACTGTCAATTCCCAAAACTTGCATGATAGTCCCAATATTGGACCAACTGAGGCAACTTCAGGAGGAAACACTACTGGTTTCCAAACTCCACCTTCAGCTACTTCAAAAATTTTTGCCCCTTCTGGTAACTTCTATACTATTCGGCCTCATAGAATCTCCATTTCAATTTACAATGAGTCGATCACTGAAAGTGCAAGATCGTGGAGTTTGATTCTTATTGGTAAGCTTATGGGAGAACCAATTGGGTCAAAGTAAGATCCATATCATTAGCATTGCCAACAATTTCTTTGTTTTATGATTTTCTACCCTTGAAGATCTCAATCTGATCTGGTTGAGTGGACCTTGGTTATTTTGGACAATACTTGGTGTTAAGGAAATGGCATGTTGGTTTTGACCTACGAACGATGAAGCTTGAGAGGGCTATGTGTGGGATAAACTCCCTAGTTTGCCTATGGAGTTGTATGCTGCAAAAAAAAAATTAAGATGCTTTTCTAAGATGAAACTCATTAAATAATACAGATTAGAAATTTAATAAAAAATTTCCCAAGAGCAGCAACTCTTCACAAAACTATCTTCTGGGAATTAATTAAGCTCAGTGTTTATCTCTCCAAGTGGTAAAAGTGAGGGTTAAAATGGCAAAAAAATGATCTCTTTCATTTTAGATTAGTCCATTATGAATACGTCTTAGTACGGGTGACATAGTAAAAGACGAATAAGTAATTTCAACTGGCTATATGACGGAAACATTTTTTAAGACTGTATTTTCCATAATTATGTAGAACTCGAGCTTCATTGGATGTAAAATGAGGAAATAATTGTTTATTAGGACCGTTAATAATTTTTGTAATAATACAACACTAATAGAGACCCTCTTAAGTTTATTTATTGAGTTGTAGAAAAGAAAATCTTGGAAACAATTGTTTTATATACCAAGATGAGGTTAGTTGCTGGAAGAAACTCGACTTGATGAATAATGTAAAGTATTGTCTTTTCTTTAAGGTTTCCCATAAAGCATTACTTACGGAGAATCAAATTGAAGCCAGCTCAATATCAGGCTTTATTCTCCAGTCAATTGGATCTCTCTCTACAATCAGTGAGAAAATGACACACTGAATGGTACCAAAGAAGCAAGAAAAGAATACTACGGTCATCTTTGATGGGTATTCATTGACAGTTGCTACCTAGAAAGATCAAGAACCCAATATTATATATAGTTTAGTTTGCAGAATTTAAGCTTATAAAACAAATTAACTGCAAAATGTTCCATGCTGCAGCCAACAAGTAAACAACCACAATGATAATGCCTCTAAGGACCCAATTTGGTTGTGGTGAGAGAAAAAAGTGAAGCAATTGAGGAGGTGAGGTAGAAGCCGATAAAGATATTATAATAGGTTGAACTTTGTAGAGAGTAACTGTGAATGCTCCTGAAACTGATATTATGGTGCCCAATGATTTCGCTTGACTTTTTGAGCATCTCATATTTTGCTTCTCCATTCTAAAATATAAACATCAACAACCACTCAAAAAAGAGATAATATTGTAGATGTGTTATAGCGAATACCAATAAATACGAGTGCTTGTGTAGTAGATACCCTACAAAAAATAGTATGTTACACCTATCACCAACCAAGAACATTAACTTAGAAAGATCAGTCCATTATTAAGTAAGGCTGTGAAATTTTGTAATGCATTTTTTTCTCTTCTAGATGACCTTATATTGCATTTAGTATCAAAGGTGAAAAGATTGATTTTGTACCATGAACTTCCACAGCTGTATAAACTGAAAGTCCATGTAACAATATTTGTGTACCCAATCAACCCAGGGAGGGAGCATCTATAGAGGATCGAGAAAGTAAGCGGAGGACATTTTATTCTGCAAGAAAAGAAAAAATCTTGGTAATATGCTAGTATCAAGAGGTAAATAGAGTTGGAGAGGAAAATAGTACGATATATCTTGAACCATAGATAGACTAACCTGTACTCTAAGATGAAATTATGGAGGAAGAGAAGAGTGTTGAGAATATGACAGTAGACTACATAGACAAAAGGGCTCAATTCTCTTGACATGGCTACTTTTCTTAGGACAGATACCCCCATATCTGTGAACTCTGAGGTTATCATCTCTGTAGAAGGAACTAATTCTTCGAAAAATGACCCCATGTCCTTCTCTTTCTCTCAGAAAGACAATGTGGATCTGTAATCTGATTTAATTAGCAAGCATCAGGAAGATTTAAATAATATTTAACATTAGGTACGTAGTTGTACAGATATTATGTGTTTCTTGTATATAGAGTATTGCAGACGTACAGTAAAGATCATCCCAAAGTATGCTCCAACACAGTTCTCTATTGATAATGTGTTACCTCGGATCAAGGAGAAGAAAATAATGGCTTTAAAACCTTTTGTTGGCCGTATAAGGAAAGTTGTGGATGTTGCAAGTTTGTCTTCAGCACCTGCTCGCTGGACTAATTTTGTCTTTATTTGTGAATAGGGATTTTTCATTTACCAGTATTAATCGATTTCAAATTTTCAGATATGATGATAATGTTCTGCTAGAGATCAGCAAGCTAAGGTGCAAGGTTAACTACCACTCCCTCAAATTCCTACTTGAGATTGAACATATGGCTGATCAGTTGGCATCAATGATGACAAACCGTACTACAAGTTCAAATCTATACATGCACTCAATTAATTTCCATGTGTTCAAATGCTTATCTTATTTCCTTTTATAATTTGAGTTCTTTTGTATCAGGGTTCTTCACTTGAGGTTTGAGAAAGGAATAGTAGATTTATTCAATGACCTGAAAGCTTAAATGGCAAAATACGGAAAAAAATAGTGGTCTCAGAGGTATTAGGTGAGTGACTATGAATAATATCATTTTTTGTATAATCAAACATTTTAAAATAATTTACTACATTATTTTTTTATGTTAACTTAACATTTTGTCTGTACAAAGGATCCTATCTCTAGCAACTAGCACTCCAAAAGAGAAAGAAAGGACGGTGTCCCCTTGAACCCCAGAAAATTGCCATAATCCTTCGGGTAATGGGTTACCCTAAAGAAACTCAAATATATGTTTATATTGGGCAGGTCTATAGTGGAAAAAATTAAATGGCATCACTCATGAATATGTTCCATAATCTGGTAACTTGTTTACCATGATATATAGTTAAATAACATATGCAACATGATATAAATAACATGTCCAATTAATCTAAGAAGTCCACTTTTAGAAGTTCTGGAGCAACAATATAAAAGTAGAGAATTTCAGTAGTTCAAGGAATGCATGATGCAACATATAGTAATATAAAATGTGTAGAAGTTACATTGTTCCTTCAAAATTTGTGCCTCTTTCGAACTATAGCTCGATCACAAAAACATTGAACTCCACTTTGAGACTGTTTGCTATGACTTTAACTAAATGCTTATCTAATTAACTTTTGGATTCTTGGGGGTAACTATATTATAGGTTACAAAGGAGGAATTAACAAGAAAAGAGAAGTTAAATCATTTCATGAAGCATGTTACCAGTTTGGCAACCATGGTCTTCTTGGCCTACATGAAGTCTGATGTATTTGTGATGAGTCATGGTGGAAACCAAAGGTTGAGACCACCCTAAACCAAAGTTAACGAAAATGTTTGTACCAATCTAAACCACAGGTATTGATTTTCTATCAGTATTAAACCTTTATTGGAGTGTTTGCAATCTATTTTAGGGCTTATGATTTATGATGGGGAGGTGTTTATAAATCAACAATATCATAGCTTATTTCATTTTCTTCTAATCATTGCTCTAACTTTTGCATGATTTGCTACTTGATATGATGCTGGGTTCCTAAGTAACAGTCTAAATATTTGGTTTTTGTTTTCAAATTTTGACAAAGAAATTGAACTGCAAAAATCAGTCTCTTGGACATTATTGCAAAGTTTATAAGCCTTTTTGGTTTGTTCTTCTTATCCTTCATGTTTTTTCCCACTCTGTACATAATTTGTAGAATAAACACTCTACATTTCAATATTTGTCAAAGAAATTCTACCTATAAAGGTTAATCAAATCTTTAATGGAGGACTAATCTTGTGTTTGATTTGATCTTTGTCTTTGCTTTTTATAGTTTAAATATATTAAGCTCTTACCAAAACCATCTCAAATCATTTGCTTTACGATGAAGGTATTTATCTTCTCCCTTTCTCCTCCTTCTATTCCTACTATATTGATGCATCATGTTGAAACAAAAGATTGACACATCTTCTTAAATCGGTTTTACAAGAATTATTGGTGCATTATGAATTTTAATGTAAAGAGCACTTTATGTCAAATTTTTACTCAATCAACACTTGCTAGAGTGATTATAAAATTTATTTCAAACTTGACTGTCTACATAAATAAAAAGAACTTACAAGCATCATGAAGAGATTGTACATTTCTTAACAGAGCAATACTTTCAATTTTGAAGGTTCTCAAATTTTTGCTTCTCTGGTTATTGGACATTTTGGCATTTACTTGTGAACTGGCAAATTTTAAGCAGACTAGCAGATTGAGATTCAGGTATTCTTCTCAAAACCTTTTGTTATATTTGAATTTAAGATAAGCAAAAATTGAGATCCTTTTAGTCTTTTAAAGGATAATGTCCTTTGATTTGGAACTAATGACACCTGAAAAGTTATACGAATCTAAAATAAAATAAAAAGGAGGAGAAGCTTTAAAGCCACTTTCTTCATTGATTTCTCCCCGTTCTTCATAGTTTATTTGTTATTTCATACATTACAACCAATTAGTTGAGGAATGATGCATCTTTCATATTGTTCAAGTTTATACACAGTTTATATATACAGATAAATGCAGTCTCAAGTATAATTATCTTAAGATGATTTTTCCAAAGGTTTTTTCGTAGGGTTCCTATGTTTTTACTAATTTGACAAATCTTAAGAGGTATTAACATAATTTTGTCCTTATGCAAAATCAGTTTAATGCAAAAATAAATCATCATCCATTCAATATATTGTTTTTGCAAATCTAGAAATGATACCAATGCCCTACTATTCTTGGGTTATATTTTGCTAACTTTTGCTATTGATTCAAAAATATCATATAAAAGGGAAGGCAGCCTAATGGTGAGGTTCAATGGATTGGTTCACTAACTCAAAGATTTAATTCTTCTATCTTTTATTTTTTCGTATATCAGCTATGGGATGTTAGAACCTATATCAAATTTTGATGACAAAGAATAACAAACAATCAGATATGTTCTCAATGACTAATGACATTGCACCTAGAAAGATATAATTATTTCCTTTCAAAGCATCAATTTTATTTTTGGAATAAAATTACTTAGTTTACATTGCAGAGTAGTTTAGTTTCACTAAATCAAGGTGTTCTTTCATTCAGATTCACCCTCCAAAGAAGCTTTAGTTGTCTTTCCAATAAAGAAGCTATGTCTCTACAATCAGGTAATCCATTTTGTTCGTATTCTTCTAGGTTCATAAGATCTTGGATAAATGGTGTAATCTTTCTTAATTATATAGTTAATAATTCACTTGATTAGGTCATAGGCTTCATTGGTTGATTCTTCAGTTATGGTGTCTCAATTTAGTCTCTAAAATAGAAGTGAACAAGGCATATTGAGGATCGATTTTCACTATATACATGAGAAAAAGGAAAATAAGACTCTATGGAATGAAATCTAGGGGTATGTTTTGAGTGGGAGAAACCACTTTCTTTAAACTTTCTTTACCCTATTGTTGTTTGGCAATATCACACTATTTAGTATTTCCAGTTAAAGTCCATTTATTTTTCGTTTTTTGTAAAATTCTTCTACCTTCATTGTTTAACATCATGCATTTGTACATGATATTATAAAGATGAATTTGATGCTAACCTCTAGAGCTATTCAAAGTGGACATTACGACATGGATTTGAAGCCAATTCAAGTTATTCAATATGAACATCGGTGTCGCAACATCTTTTTGCCAAAGAATCTGGGATAGTGTGATTAAATAGGAGCATTTTAACTATGTTATTATAATTATGGCAGCCCATGACTATTGTACTTGAGCATTTCTGATTCCCATAATAGTTAACATTTCTACTATATGATCATCTTTTACTAATAAAACCTATTGTAGTTTGTAGATTAGATGGTGAACGCTTAATCTTCTACTTTTATTTTTTAGTTTGGAAATTATACATCTCTCTCAAAAATCTCATTGTTATTGTTGTCCTACTGCTATAAAATTGCCCTCTATTTTTTCGATTCTCATCATATCAGTCATTATTCTATTTTTTCTCTTTTTATGAATTTTATGTAGTGAACTTGGATGGGGTATCTAAAGTGGTATGCTTTATTCGAATTTTTTAAGTACTGTGAAAGTTGAAATGTGGAACCACATATTGATCTCGATGACAACAAATAGAGAAAATCAAATTTGAAGCAAGGCGTTGCGAGAATGAAGGGCGTTGCAAGAATGTGGAATTGATCGCGAGGAGTTCAATTTGTAGAGAGGTATCCACGGGATGTGTTTATCAAGTCTGCAAGTAATTGAATTCTTCTAATTTCTTTTCAATAATGGACTGTTTATCTGTCGGGTGATTCGGCAGCGACCTGTGGGTTTTTCTCCTGAGAAAAGATTCTCATAGAGTTAAAATTCTTTGGTCTTGTGTTTAATTTCTAATTTCTTGTTGACACTAGATAATCGAATCAATTTGAATTAGGTTAAGGTTTGAACATTAATTCAAAGGAATTCAGACCTATTGATTTAGACCTAAATTAATCGAAATCGATTAATCCCAAGTAATCAAATATTTCAAAATTCGCTCTAAAAATGCTTCAATCACTAAGTATGACACCTCATTGTGATCTATGACTAAATTATCAAAAATATGTCAAGTAGATCAGGTCTCAGGTTTAATATTCTTCTTAGTTCCTAGTTCTTTTGTTAGGCAAAGCTGGGGGATGGGCTTCCCCATTGGCCATATTATGGAAAGATTCCAAGAATTATATCACACTTATATTCATTACCCCTTATCCTCATTTAAATCCAGCATATGGGCTGGGTCTTAACCGTTAAAATTTTATGATACAAAGAATGAGGCAGAGTTTGAACGGCGCTACAATTTAGTAGCTAAGCACATTGAATCGATCTTGACCACTGAAACCCCGCTTTAGTTTAGAGCATCTCAAGTAGGGTTTGGGTTTGGGTTGGGTTTGTCAACTTAAACCCAAACCCAAACTTTTAGTCTCCCAGCAGCTGTAATTTGAGTTTGGATTTGCCAGCTGGACGTGTCAGAACCCAACTGAGTTTGAGGAGCTCAAACTTAAAAAAAATAAAAAATTGCCAGTGTTCCTTTTACTGAGCAGTGTTCTTTTTACCGCCCAGATTTTCCTTAGGGGTTGGGTTTGAACTCATGACCTCTCATCATTGGGTGGAGGTAGACACAGCCACTGAAGCAGGAGCTCAGTGGTCTTTAGTTATGGAGATAAGAAGAGTCCCAAGTAGCCACTAACTGGCAGTACAGGGGAACAGTATCAACAAAGTACACAGGGATTTGGAGAAAGATCGATGTTTATTAAACTAATTGGCTACAACGTGTTATCACTGAAAAACCAGTTTTCTTGCAGATTTCTTTGCCAAACTTGGAAGTGGTAAAATTACACATATTTTTCTAAGCATAATCTCTCTGCCACAGAAAGTAATGTTCTCAATCAAAATGGGCTCATTTTAAAAGAAAAAAAGTGCTGCAATTTTCTCTTTAATTGAGGATCTTGCCTTCTCCATCCTCTTTCTTTTTATTTATTTTTTCATTATTCTATAAAACAACATATTCTGTTGTAAAAAAAATGCATTAGCTTATATATCCAAGCATTATTTTGAAATTAATCGGCATGTTACTTTGTGCCTTCTATTCAAGTACGCCATGCATCACCCTAATTCCTTAAACTAATCCCAAATGTTCCAACTATTTTCCATGAAAGAAAGTGGAGAAAACATAGGAAGATCAAGCCAATTCAAACTTTTTGGGAACTCTATTGCTCTTTCAGAATTTCTATGTCTATGGACATAGTTGAAACTCAGTATTCATATTTAAGAGCATTTTTTATTATTAGAGCATCTCCTGAAATCTAAGACTCAACTTTGTTTTTTGACGATTGGGCACCCAAATGTTGAGTGCCTGTTTGTTTTATAATTAGGTGCCTAAGGTTTGGGTGCCCAATTGTTCTTTTTACAAAAATATCAAATTGGGAGCCTAAGACTTGGGCGCACAAATTTTTTTAAATTTAAATTGGGCGCCCAAGTCTTATCCACCTGATGAAAAAAATAGAGGGAATTGGACCTAGGTCCCATGAAAATCGGGCATATTTGAGGTTGGTCCCAATTTTAAAATTTTATTGCAATTGGTCTCCTTTTATTTCACTCCGTTAAAAACCAAAGGTTAGTAAACTCACGTGACTCTCACATGCTCTTATTATGCCCAAAGTGCCCCTATCCTTCATATGTTGGGATTTCACTTATTCTTAATCAAACACCTCTTTCTCTATATTAGGCTGCTGAAAAGGATTGAGCAGCTCTACAGGTGCTAAGATCAAGAAGACAAGTAATTCTCGATGGTCTTATCTCCTTCAAACCCCTCTTCTTCAAAAAATTTCAACGATATTTTCTTTAGAAGCTTGATGCACTTATTCCATATTAAGTGTATTATCTGCTTTACCCTGTGCATTGATGTTCAACTCATGGTCTGCAAATGAATTTAGAATAGGACGCATGTAATACGGGTCAGAAACATCTTTTTGAGCTTCCTCCAGTTTGTTTTATTAGAGGGCATGGCACAAGCAAAAAACCTATAATGTGGCTAATTGTGATAGCAATCCCTACGGTGTCGTTTGAATTCTAGCATTACCGGTAGGGAAACGACTCGACTGGTAGTTGCAGTGACAATATCGAATGCTACAAAAGTGATCAACGGAAGAGGGATGGAAGAAGGAGAAGAAATAACTTGGTTAATTTTTTGCATAGAGAAAGTGTATATGATCTAGTTTACGACATTGATTTTTTTGCATTTGTAAACCTCGAATTATTTGCCCACAATTTGTTTACTAAAATGTCTGTTAGAATAAGGATTATGTGAATATCACACTTAAAACCACCTCAGACGAAGGACTGAAACCCTAATTCTCCTCTCTCTCATGGCATCTCAAAGGATTGTTGCCTTGAGATTTGCACCCACTGGTGTCGAGCTTTGATGCCCAAATTCATGAATCGTAAACCTAATGGACAAAGATCCACGGGAGAAGCTCTGATTGACGAGTGCGGGGGTTCTTTATCTATATCTTCACAAATCACGACAAGAATGATAAGGGGAAAGGTCTAACAACCACAAACAGGTTCTGAAATCCTACCTATGCCGCGGAGTGATCTGTCCTTAAACAACGTGAAACAATTGTGTTCATAAAAGTTTTTTCTTCTTACAATGTGGATCATTTAAATGTCAAAAAGCGGACTGATTGATCTATGCATCAGTTTCGAAGTACTAATAAACAGGATTCATTGGTGGTTTGTAAAATCTCATTCTTCAAGGGTAACAGTAACTACACTCCACCCAATGATGGTTTCCTGAGTGACACAGAACGCGGTGAGGGTTCTTACATACTCAACCAACAAAGCTCAAATAGCTTTCTTGAATACTCTGGTGGACTTGAGACGGAGACGCTTGACGACTCATTTAGTAAACAAAGCCCTTCCTGGCTTCAATAAATCCTCGATCAACCAGAAGACGCTAGTTGTCAGACTGTGATAGGTGTACCATCAGATGTTAGTTTTCCCCTTGGAATCAATGAAGAAAATTATGCCTTTCTTTCAAATAGGACTTTCCCTGGTGATTCTTCTAGAGGATGAGGAAATGAAGTTGGAGAGGGTTCTTCCGCTAGTGGTGGGCTAGGGAAGTTTGGATATAGTCTTGGAAGCATATTTGGCTTAAACACAGAAGATGCTCCACTTTCCCTTATGGATTATATGGATGAAACTACATTGGTCACTTTGGGTAGCTCACCTCGAAAGCTTGCTCGATTTGGAAATCTTAGGGGGTTGATGAGAGGAGTAGAAGGAGAAGGCTTATTACTAACAGAAATTATTTGTGCAAGATTTGTTCCAAGCGACAGCGAGCTTATATAAGCATATTTGATGCCCAAATTGACCGGGGATGCAAGCGTAGATCAAATCATACAGACAATCATGAACCTTATGAAGAAAAACCCATCTGAAATAGCAGATTATTCTGGAGAGTGTTTTTACTTTTTCACCAACAACAGCAACCTCATGACCATGGATTCTGGAGATTTTTTAGCTTTGAAAAGCCAGTCTTTAAACAACAAAAAAGGATTGGGACATATAAAGATCTTGCGTATTACAGCAAGGGTCAGGGGACTAAATGGTTCATGCACCAAATTAGAGTTGACGGTTCTCCGGAAAATGTATTGGTTGTTTGTAAAATATTTTATTGCAATGGTATTAATGTTGACGTCAATGGGATCAATACAGAGAATAGTGCACATGAAGCTGACGAGGGTTCTTTCGCCGGTAGTAGAGTTGGCCCGCTTAACCATATACAAAATCTCCTCACTCAACCGGCCGACGGTAGTCTTGGAAAAATACATTCCTCAAATATGAACATGGAATTACACAGAATTGATCTACTTGCCCTTATCGATTACATGCCGAGTCCACCTCCAAAACGCGCTCGAGTTGAAGAGTCTTCTAACAATGAAATATGTTAAATGAGAGAAAGAAAAGGAGAAGAATGTCTACCGGTTGATCTTTCTCTCTCGATCAATAACCAGAGTGGAATGACCTTACATCAAAGGCAGGAGTATAATACCCAAATGTTGATCTTTCAGTACATTAATTCTCGTAAACCTTTACCGCACGAGCTTCTCGAAACCATGATTTCAGCCACTTGGAAACTTAAAAAGTAGAGTTGTAGAGAGCAAAGTTGAAGAAAAAACCTGTGGAAATTCTTAATGATGTAAGGTTGATTAAAAACATTACAGAAGTACTATAGACTGTATTTCTTTACCTGTACAAAAAGAGAATCACAAATTCAGAAAAAGAAAAGAAAAAAAAAAGAATAAGGATTATGTACTTTGTTATATAGGAGTATTGTTGATCACGTTTCTCGTATTAATTATCATAAAGAAAGTTTCTTATTAACATAGTTTCATTGGTGAAAACTCGAGTTCCTTTGCTTGTGCTATGCCCTTTAATAAAACCAATTGGAGATAATAAAGGTTTGCTCATGCTGCCATTAAAAGGGAAGATGATGAATCGACTTGTTACTTATGATGTGATGAAAAGGGAGTGGTGCAAAGTTCTTACTTGTGTTTTCCCCAGTGGAAGGAAGCGACAGTGGATTACATGCGGGACTGCCTTCCATCCATCTCAAACTGTTTTAGCCTGATTGTGATAGCAGTTTGCCTCAGCGAGAATTAGGTATGATCCAGTATTTGCGTTTCTTCTAAAGTCTTTTGCTGGACTTATTTGTTCCTGTTATTAATATTTCCTTTGTTTGTTTCCTGTAATAAAATGACTTAAGTTTCAAAAGGATAATCTCTCTGAAACGATTATAAGTATTGCATTTGAGAAAAAAAGAAAAAGAAAAATGAAGGTAGGCATCAATAAAGATTGGGACCGTGGTTTCTCATATCTATGTCTTGCTCATTTACTGGACTTATTTGTATTATATTGGAGAACATGTAATGTACTCTTGACTGTGTTTAGTTTATTGAAATAATATTATTTTCCATAGGCTCCACCATGTTTTCTATATCATCTGTGTACATGTCATCAGCTGCCCTTAATCCTTCTTCTCCAAGCTCACCACCATCCATATCCTCTTCGACTGTACTACATTCACTTGGTGCCTCAGAATAGTACTCCTCAACGGAATTCACATGAGGATCGTCGTCATTTGGTTCCTCAACATATTCTTCTTCAACTTCATCTACTTGTTCTTGCCTACTTGGGGAAAGTCGAAGCTCATCTAACTCCTCTTCTGGTAGCCAAAACAGTGTAGATATGCGCCGTACATCATTTCTATCTCGTGATGGAGGTACTATAACCCTATGAGGAGGATGTAGCATTAGTGTACAAATAGAACCAACGCCTTCATTAATTGATGTCCCAATTGTAGTTTGGCACCTTACAAAGATATGACCAACAACTCTACACATAGCAAACTCATCGACCATCTATTTTATTAAAGATTCACTAACTATTAACTTAATCTCTCCTCCACTTGACCAATACATGTCTATCGAACTACCTCCTTCAAGTATCGGTAAATGTTTATAACAAAATCGTCGAAGGCTGAGTAGAGTTAAAATCTCTTTGGCGATATTAGAAGTTAGATAAACAATGCCTCCCTCATAATCGTGCACCTATTAACCATAGCATCCAGGTGGTTGAAATTTTCCTCCAAAATGGATATTCAGTTCTATACGTATATCCATGATAACTGCACAATATAAAATTATAGTTTAGCTTATTTTACTCTCTAAAAAGTTTAGTTATAACTTGTGAAGAAGATAAATTAGTCAATGATAAAAGCTATCTTCACGTTCACGAAAACCCGAGATTATTTTTGGTATGATATTATTAATCGTATAAGCAACAATTAATCAAAACTAATAGAAAAATAGAAATAGAGATGAAAAAATTCAAATATAAAAGCCTTAAAATATAAAAAGGAAAGCAAAGGGATTAATTCAAACTTACCAATGACGAGTTCTTTCACAAAATCCACAAAAGCAAATAATATGATTTAGAGCCTCTGGTAAGTTTAATATTCTTCACGTTGGTTCTGATTCACCAAATTGAAATAAAAAGACCTATTTGAGTTGAATCTAAAAAAATTATTACAGTAACGCCCCAAAATCACTGTTTGGTAAGGTAAGCCAAATATCGTGATTCTGGCATGCCAGTAATCTCAGGAATGATCAAGCCATAAAGAATACAGGCTAGGTCATTCAATAAAAATAATCATTAGAGTTAAAGAAACAATAAGCGGAAGTAATAAATATATATATACATCTCAAAACTGAAAACCGATACAATGTCCTGAATATATACAACGGCACTGTACAAAGTCTAAAATATCATACATGAGTACTAAGACTAGGACTGATCTGCAACTGCTCGGCAGGCACTAAGCTCAACTAGAGTCCTCAGCAAACTAGCTAATCAACCTTTGAAATGTTTACAATAGCGAGAGTGGGCAAAACCATGGCTCAATGAATCCCAGTAATACTAAACAATCTACTAATAGAGCTACTGCCGAAAAGAGTGAGAGATGAATGATATGAATAATCTAAAGTATAATATAACTATAGAGTGACTGTTTCTAATACAGATTCAAAGAACCACACTACCTCTAGCTAACATCATCTAAATACCCAAAGTGGTCAAGAGAAGAAAAAATGCAGAGATAGGGAATAAGAGAAGAAGAATAAAATGAAGGATTTGTAATAGAGTTATGAGGAAGTGAGAATATGCAGAATGCAATGATGAAATGCTATGCAGATATGATAAAGTAGGATAGTCCCATACCTATCCCACCAACAGAATGATTGACGTTAAGAAATATCGGTTGACCGACCGCTAGCGTAATACATTAACAATGACATCGCTTGGATACAATTGGTTCGATTTGGTCCGGCTTGACCAGGCCAAGGATATTTCACTTGATCAATGTGTTCTGGGATTTTTAACCCACGGAGCCAACGTCCGAACTCTATTTGTAATCTAGATGTGTTTCAACCTCCCCGGAGGAGATGGGTTTCAGGAAAACTATCTCATACCATCCCATACTCCATAGGGTGCTCAGGTATGATAGTATCCATCCCAAACTCACCCACTCTATTTCAACCCAGTTTGGGAATCCTAATAACCCTCGGGGGTTAGCCGATCTGGAGCTACGTATCCAATCTCGTTAAGCAAAAGAGTTATGATAAGATTCATATGATCTACAGATGCAACTGATCTACAAGATACAAATGAGAGATATGAGAGATATGAATGCGGATAAGAGATTAAGAATAAAATAATTTTACGGTACCTTACATTCTACCCCCCTTAAAGAAAATTTCAACCCGAAATTTACCACATACCTCAATCAGGTAACAACTACGGATAATGAGCTCTGACATCTATCTCCAGGTACCAAGTAGCCTCCTCTAGCCCGTGGTGACTCTACTAAACTTTCACAAATGGAATGGTCTTGCTGCGAAGAACACTCTCCTCGCGATCCAAGATACACACCAGATGCTCTATATACGAGGCATCCTCCTGAACCTCTAGAGGTTCCCAATCAATCACATGAGTAGGATTTCTCTCGTATATTCGAAGCCTGAAAACGTGAAATACACGATGAACTCGGTCTAGCTGTGGTGGCAATGCCAATCTGTAAGCTAAGTCTCCAACTCTAGCTAGAATCTCAAATGGTCCAATAAATCTTGGAGCTAGCTTCCCTTTCTTACTGAAACGCATCACACCTCTCATCGGTGAAACTTTTAGTAAAACATGGTCGCCGATAGCAAACTCTAATGGCCTCCTGCAAACATTCGCATAACTCTTTTGTCGGTTTTGCGCTGTACGTAGCCAATCTCTGATAATGGTAATAACCTCAGTAGTCTCACAAACTAAGTCCAGCCCCAACAAACTCTGTTCACCAACCTCTGCCCAACTCAGTGGAGATCTGCAAGGTCTACCATACAAAGCTTCATATGGTGCCATCTCAATGCTCGACTGGAAACTGTTGCTCTATGCAAACTCTGCCCACGCTAAATAATCATCCCAACTGCCATTGAAGTATAGTACACACGTTCGAAGCATATTCTCAAGAATCTATTTCACTCTCTCCATCTGACCGTCGGTCTGAGGGTGAAAAGTTATACTGAAATCTAATCTGGTATCCATTGCTCGCTGGAAACGCTTCCAAAAGTTACTAGTGAATCTGGCATCTCGATCTGAAACTATAGACACTGGAACCCCATGTAAACGAACTATGTCTCTCACATACAATCTGCTCAGCTCGTCTACTGTCAAAGTCTTGTGAACTGGAATGAAGTGTGCTGATTTGCTTAACCTGTCCACAATTATCAAAATATAATCGTGATTTCTCTTCGTCCTTGGCAAACTTGAAATGAAGTCCATCGTCACGTGCTCCCATTTCCACTCTGGAATAGGTAAAGGTTTGAGTTGCCCTGTTGGTTTCTGATATTCTGCTTTCACTTGCTAACAGGTAAGACATTTGGAAATAAACTCAGCTATCACGTACTTCATGTTGTTCCACCAAAAATGTTTTTTCGGGTCCTGGTACATTTTTGTACTGCCTGGATGAATAATATACCTCGAACCATGAGCCTCTCTCAAAATCTCACGTTTCAGTACCTCTGAGTCCGGCGTACATAGTCTGCCTCTGTATCTGATGCTACCATCTGAACTAACTGTCCAATTAGGTCTGCTATCATCTGATGCCCAAGACTGTAATCTATCATCTCGCTACTGAGCTTCTATAATTCGTGTGATCAAGGACGGTTGGACCCTCAGATTAGCCATAAGACTACCCGTACGTCGTGAATACAAGCTCTGCCCTCAATCTGCCACGTCATGGAGTAACGACCACTCGCAGATCAACATACGAGCCAAAAATCTCTTAGGCAAGCGGCTCAAAGTGTTAGCCACTACATTTGCCTTCCCTGGGTGGTACTGCAAGTCGATATCGTAGTCCTTTAGAAACTTCATCCATCTCCGCTATCTCATATTTAGTTCTTTCTGGGAGAAAAGATACCTCAAGCTCTTGTGATCTGAAAATAGCTCAAACCTCTCTCCGTAGAGATAGTGTCGCCAAATCTTTAATGAAAAAACAACTGTTGCTAACTCAAGGTCATGAGTAGGATAGTTCCTCTCGTGCACCTTAAGTTGTCTAGACGCGTAAGCCACCACATTTTCTTCTTCCATCAGGACACATCCCAATCCACTGACCGAGCGTCACTATAAACCATATACTTTTGTCCATTGGAGGGAACAATCAGTACTGGAGCTGCAGTCAATCTCTTCTTTAGCTCGGTAAACGTTGAATCACATCTGTCGTGCCAAATAAACCTAACGTCTTTCTGTGTCAAGCGAATAAAAGAAGTTGCAATCCGTGAAAACCCCTTAATGAATCTGCGATAATAACCCGCTAATCTGACAAAGCTACCAACCTCGGTAACATTCATCGGTTGTGCACAATCTGTAACTGCCTCGACCTTTGAAGGATCAACGGCGATTCCATCCTTGGACACGCCATGCCCTAGGAATTTTACCTCCTTCTGCCAAAACTCACACTTCTCAACTTTGGCGTACAGGCCGCTCCCTCTCAGAGTCTGTAAAGCAATCCTCAAATGCTCTTCATGCTCATCCTCAGTCTTAGAATAGATTAGGATGTCATCCACAAATATAATAACGAACCGGTCCAGAAAAGGTCTAAAAACTCGGTTCATCAAGTCCATAAAAGTTCCCGGTGCGTTAGTCAACCCAAACGGCATAACCAGGAACTCGTAATGTCCATAGCGTGTACGGAATGTTGTCTTTGAAATATCCTCTTCCCTGATCCTTAGCTGGTGGTAACCTGATCTGAGATCTATCTTTGAAAAGAACTGAGCTCCCCAAAGCTGATCAAACAAGTCTTCGATCCTAGGCAATGGATACATGTCCTTGATTGTGACTTTGTTCAACTCGCGGTAGTCAATAAAAAGACGCATGGAGCCGTCATTCTTCTTTGCAAATAGAACTGGTGCCCCCCACGGTAATGTACTAGGGCGAATAAATTTCTGATCCATCAGCTCAGAAATCTGACTATAAAGCTCTTTTAGCTCATTCGGTGCCATACGATAAGGAGATCTAGAAATTGGAGTGGTACACCGCAAAAGATTTATGCCAAAATCAATCTCTCTTGTCGGTGGTAAACCAGGAATTGGCTGGAAAATGCCAGAGTAATCACGCACGAATAGAATAGAACTAACGTCGACTCTAGAGGTCTCTAACTCTAGAAAAGCCAACAAACCGTCACCTGACCACGCAGGTTCCGAGCTAGAAAAAACAAATCGCTTCTCACCTGGAATGCTAAAAGTAGCAGTCCTCTCAAAACAATTTAAGATAACCCGATGCGACGACCACCAATCCATACCCAGGATGACGTCGAACTCCTGCATCGGTAACACTAACAGACCGGCTGATAGGACACGACCACAAACAACTACTGGACAATCTCTGCACACACAAGAGATAGGCACCGAGGAATCGAGAGGATCACCCACAGATATCTCATCTCGCAATAAGTAAGAGTAAAAACCAATAATGCAGAGGAATGCGTATACTATGAATGAATGCGATGCACCAGAATCGAAAAGAACATGAGCGAGCGAATAAGAAATATGTATAGTACCTTCCACTATAGGTGGAGCATCGCGAGTACCTCTCCTCCCTAATGCATACATCCTGCCCCTGCCACGGCCCTGGCCCTGGTCTGGACGCTGCTGTCTCTGTATGCCATGAGAATCCTGTACCATCTGCCTCTGGCCACCCTGATGGCCCTGTACAATCTGTCTCTGGCCACCATGCTGGTCCTGGGAGATCTGCCTCTGGTCACCCTGCTGACCCTGAATGAACTGTCTCGGACCACCCTGAGGACCCTGTCTCTGCTGAGTGTGACGTGGTCGCGACTTGTAGCTAGTGTAACTCTGAAATTGTCGTTGTGGCTGTGAATCACTGATAAGCTTAGGAAAAAAATTCTTTCCATGTCCTCTCTCTCTGCAGTTCCAACAAGAACCATATACAGGTAATGGTCTGTCAGACTGTTGTCCCCTAGCAACTTTGGTCGGCTCACTATCAGTAGGACCCAACCTCTATCTCTTGGAATCCAAACTCTCGAACTGGACTGCCTTTCCTTTATTTGTCCTCTGGTTTTGTCTCTGCTGGTTCCTCAGATCCTTGGACTTGCAATCTTCCAAGTCATTTTTCTCAATAGCCAACGCCTTTGTCAAAATCTCTCTATACGTCTCAACATCTGAATGAATCTGAAATCTCCTGAAATATGGACAAAGACCCTTTAGGAACTTCATCATCCTCTATTCTTCATCCTGTACGATGAACGAAACATAACAAGACAGCTCGTTAAGACGTTGATCATATCTGGAGACACTCATCTCCCCTGGTCGAGCGCGTAGAACTCGGAAACACACGCATCTCGGTAACTCTGCAAAAAATACTGTCCGAAGAAAAGATCCTAAAATGATGGCCATGGTATAGGTGACTCTGAAACTGTCCTCTTGGTTGTATCCCACCAAAGATCTGCTTATCCATGAAGAAGATAGGCTGCCAGTGTCACCCGCTGATCGTCGGGACATTTCATTGCATTCAAAGTCAATTCTAAAGATTTGAACCACGTCTCTGCCTCTGAAGGAACTAGAGTGCCCGAAAATGTAGGATATTTATATTTCTGGAGCTCCTCTGGATAGCTGTACCCCCTGACATCTGGGCTCTTGGCCTGCTGGAAGTAAGAAGCAAAGCTCTCCATAAACTGTTTCATCCCAGCTGAGACCCCTGGAACAACTGGAACTGGTAAGACATCTGGCTTCTCAGGAACCACTGGAATCAGAACATCCGGAGGAATCTGACTCTCGGCAAACTGACTCCACCTCAATCCCCACACCCAAAATTGTCTGCTCCTCAGGGGCGGCTGAAATAGACAACACGTTCTCCTGACTAGGTGTTGGTTCTCCAGCAAGAGCACCACCTCTACGCCCTCCTCACTCACGACCTGCGGTGCGGCCTCTACCTCTCCTGCCTCTATCCATCTGATATAGGAAAAGGGCAAGCAACTCAGGAAATGGAAAGAATATGATAAAACACGTAAAACAGAAAGGAATCGATCTTAAATCCGTCTAATGAATAACTCGTCATCTGATTTGAAAGAACAGAGATAGGTATTAACACAGAGCTCTGATACCAAGTTTGTAACGCCCCAAAATCACTGTTTGGTGAGGTGAGCCAAATATCGTGATTCTGGCACGCCAGTAATCTCAGGAACGATCAAGCCATAAAGAATACAGGCTAAGTCATTCAATAACAATAATCATCAGAGTTGAAAGAAACAATAAGCAAAGGCAATAGACATATATATACATCTCAAAACTAAAAACCGATACAATGTCCTGAATATATACAACGACATTGTACAAAGTCTAAAATATCATACAAGAGTTCTAAGACTAGGACTGATCTGCAACTGCTCGGCAGGCACTAAGCTCAACTGGAGTTCTCAGCAAACCAGCTAATCAACCTCTGAAATGTTTACAATAGCGAGAGTGGGCAAAACCATGGCTCAATGAATTCTAACAAGACTAAACAATCTATTAATAGAGCTACTGCCGAAAAGAGTGAGAGATGAATGATATGAATAATCTAATGTATAATATAACTATAGAGTGACTGTTTCTAATACAGATTCAAAGAACCACACTACCTCTAGTTAACATCATCTAAATACCCAAAGTGGTCAAGAGAAGAAGAAATGCAGAGATAGGGAATAAGAGATGAAGAACAGAATGAAGGATATGGAATAGAGTTATGAGGAAGTGAGAATATGCAGAATGTAATGATGAAATGCTATGCAGATATGATAAAGTAGGATAGTCCCATACCTATCCCACCATAAGAATGATTGACGTTAAGAAATATCGGTGTACCGACCGCAAGCGTGATTCATTTACAAAGACATCGCTTGGATACAATTGGTTCGATTTGGTCCGGCTCGACCAGGCCAAGGATATTCCACTTGATCAAAGTGTTCTGGGCTTTTTAACCCACGGAGCCAACGTCCGAACTCTATTTGTAATCTAGAGGTGTTTCAACCTCCCCGGACGAGATAGGTTTCTGGAAACTATCTCATACCATCCTATATTCCATAGGGTGCTCAAGTATGATAGTATCCATCCCAAACTCACCCACTCTATTTCAACCCGGTTTGGGAATCCTAATAACCCTCGGCGGTTAGCCGATCTGGAGCTACGTATCCAATCTTGTTAAGCAAAGGAGTTATGATAAGAATCACATGATCTACAGATGCAACTGATCAACAAGATCAACAACCAACAGCCGTAAACCCAGCCAACACACCTAGGATGACCACTTGCCTAAGAACGTGGCTAACGATCCTAAACAAAATGAACAGTGACTCCGTCGTACATCTATACGTAGAAGAACCGCGATAAACCAGTCACACAAATCCTGATGAACCGTGACCAAAACCCGGTTACTAAGCAGAAATATATGCTTTAATAGACTTGACTAAATCAAGACCAACTACCCGAATCAACGAGAATCTTAAAATTATCAGAAGTCTAGGACTGTACCCGTCCAAGCCAAGTACAACTAATAAGATTAACAAATAGATAATCAACTACCCTGAATAACACTAAGGTAATTATAGTTAAAATACATGCACCTCTCTAACCAATTGTTTCTCTTAAACGATATCAAGTGAACTAGTAGAATAATTTAGTAAAGAAGGGAACTCGCCTGATATGGGGTAACGAAGAATCTTGCCAAGTAAAGTCAGGGCATCCAAACAACCCACAAGTTCAATGATCAAGACCAATCTCAAAAGGTCCAACAAAAAAGCCAGAACAATCACTAACCTGCCTGCGACAATTACGATCAAGAATTTAACAAAACCCCCAAATTCACCAAACCCTAAAATCACCAATAGTAGCCAACACTAAAATTTAAGCATCCACAAGGGAGAGAATAATGAGAACTACTCACCAGAAGGAAGAACGGCCAATACTCGGCGAAGAGCAGAGACCAATCACGAACGAAGCTGGAATTCTTCCAAATATCTGAACCAGGAGTAACCATAATGATAATCATACCTCAAAGCACCTGATAGAGCTGGTGATCAATTTGAAGAAAATTAGGTTAGGGTTCAGTCAGTTGAAGGTCGGCTGGGAGAGAGAGTGAAAATGAAATTATGTGGAAGGTTTGGTATATAAAGAAAATGACAGGTCGTTCGAACGACTAAAGAACTCGTTCGAACCACTTTGTTGCTCAAGAAGAAAATTCCAGTAAAGTGATAGACTCGTTCGAACGACAGAGAAAATCGTTCGAATGACAGAGGACATCCAATGGACAAAATGCCCAGAAGACAAGTTTGATTCGTTCGAACGACAACTGGGAATATCTGACTTTAAAGAGGAAAACCAAACACCGGTCTCCTGAAGCTGCACACCTCTTCCTCCTCTCATCCCCGAGGGAAAACCACAACCCTGAAGCAACCCAGCAACAGGTAAAAGCTACAACTACTGATAACAAGAATTTCAGAGTGCTAAAAGATGCAAATGAGAGATATGAATACGGATAAGAGATTAAGAATAAAATAATTTTACGGGACCATACAATTACCTATGAAGATTTGATGGATTACTTGAAGGATTTGTACCTTCATAGTAAGATTAACGAATTTCATCATCGGAAGAACGCCATAATACCTTGTTCCCGATCTTCTAATCTGAGAGCGAATTTGGAGAATAAGTAAAATCCCAACATGTGAAGGAGAAGGGTACTTTAGGCATAATGAGAGTACGTGAGAGTCACGTGAGTTTACTTACCTTTGGTTTTTAACGGAGTGAAATTAAAGGGGACTAATTGCAATAGGACCAACCTCTAATATGCCCCATTTTCATAGGACCTAGGTCCAATTACCTCAAAAAAAATTCAAAAAATAAAACAGGCGCCCAACCTGCTAAAAAAAACAAATCAGGTACTGTTGGAGGAAATAGAACCAAGTCAGTAAGGTACTTTAGGAGATGTTCTTATGTCACAAGATTCTTGTAAGACTATGGTTGACATTTGGTAATTTTTACATTTCAGTATTTTAAAAGAAGTACTTAAGATGCACAAGTGCCACTACTCTAACAATAATGGTGGAAATGTATAGAGATTATAGATAATTAGAAATACAATGACCATCAACACCATACCATTAGGATGAACTAAACAAAAGAAAAAAATTGGGATAGTTTTTCTTTTTAGAAGATCCAAAAATATAAATATACTCTCAAATTAAATTGATAAGATTTTAACCGTGAATTACTACTAATATGTGTTTCTCATTGAAAACTCTAGGTGGTGTTTTTATCCTACTTCGTACTATTTGTAATGGCGTGTTTTCCGATAGGATAATCTTCACCAATACTTTAGGTGGTGAAATAATAAGCTTAAACAAATAAGATTTTTCGTACAAACTCAGTACAGGCTGAGATAAACCACTACCTTAAGGAAGATTTTAATGTAAAATCTAATAGGTTGCCAATTATTACATTTTGTAATATGATAGTAAAGTAAGGATGAATGAATAAGAAAGTTACGGATCTGAATAACCTATTCTCTGCCTATATTTTTAGTAGATACATACAGTTTATAAAACAAAAAAACATTTTTCTATTTCGGGGGTAGTGGGTAAACTTTGCGGATCTCTAATTGCTCTTTCTTGATTAATTACAATGGCTACTTTCAGTTGGTCGAGGACTTGTGTTTGGAAATGTGGCATCTCGAATGTTAAGCTATGTTCGACAAATGTTCGCTGCCCTATTGTTGTTGATTATGGGTAATATGCTACTACAATCGCCCCATTCTCGACATAAGTTCTTGTGGTCGGGTCGAGAAGAAACTAGAATTTGAAGAGGGTGTCGAATGTTGTAAAGTCTTTATACTGCCATTTCCGAGGTCAAAGTCAAATGAATCTGGTCATGTTTTTCCAGATGAGTATTTAATGCAGAACATTGGACTAAGCAGTTTTGAAGGTGAGGTTATAAATAGATGGAGAAAGAAGGATTTTTTTGGTGGTTGAATAGTTTTGAAGCCGTGATGGTAAAGGTATTGCCCCAGTCTTGGCGTACCAGGTAGTTGAAGGGTGCAGACGATAACTACGACGACAATACAGAGATAAATTTTTGGTGTTTAGTCATTATTATTGCGTAATCTGGAACTGGTGGTTATGATGGTTGGGATAATTGAGGGAGGCAGAGGTAGAGAACATTTACACGTGGTGTATCTATTGAAATTAATATCAGTTGCTGTTGCAAAAGGTTGTAGAGTTTATCAAGTGTTCAGAGAAGTGGCTACTGCCCATATTGAAGATGAAGATGCGAAGGCTGGTTTGGCATCCAGTAGATCTTGTCGACCCAAAGAATTTCGTACAATTTTCTACTGCTATTTTTCACCACAAACAGCTCCATTTAAAAGTTTCCTGACCTGAGATTCATTGATTTTCTTAAGATATCGTTGCCCATTTCGCTGGAGGAAATGCCAAATTTTGGTGAAAAGAACCTCGCAGCGTTAAGTTCTTCATGTTGAATAATAGAATGTAAACGTAGCCTGATGTAATGTAATCGAAGGAGTGAATTGTCGAATGTAAAATGTAACAGAGTGTTTAATGAATAAAATTTTGCTTGATCTTGTATTGTGTTTGTAGATGGTGATCTTGAATATATAAGTAATCAATTTATTTGATATCGAGGTAGATTGTTCAAATGTATATTAATATCTAGTTTATTAGATCTTGAATTGGAGGTTGTTTTATGTGGGGCCAGGAATGGATTTTGAGAATGATTGATTTGACTTAGATGTGTAAAGCTTCAATAAAAAATAAATATGTGATTGGATTGACTTACAACTTTGTTGTACTATAAGTACCCCGTGTACTTGGAAAAATTGAGATTGTGTTTTGAAGAAATGGTGAAGACCAGGGCGCAAGGACGTAAGAAACAGTTCAGTCGCGTTCAGGGGAAGTTTTGGGAAATGGTGAGGTTATACTTCGTAAACTGGTGTATCAATTTTTAAATGGATGTTCCCGTAGAACCGAATTATGATAGGATGAGCACAGCAGAGGCGAAGGATGCGAAAGAGATATTTCAGTTTCATTGCCGACTTGAATTTTTGAGTCCTCCGGAGCATGTTAATAGTATGTATACTCGTGCTAAACTGTTAATTAGAGAAGAGGATGCTGCTGCTACCCGAACTTGTTGATTTTTTATTAATTTTTTATTTGTAAAGTAGGGTATTGTAATGATCGAATAAACATTATACTGTGAAATTGGAAGATTTTATTTTGTCAGAATTTGCTTGTCAATGATTGTAATGATAAATGTTTGTCGAATATGTTGTGACTTTATTTGTTGATAAAAATGTTGCGTGCTAGATATGATTTGTCGAATAAAATTTGAATTTTGAAATTTATGTGGAGGATCTTCCCGGGAATATTGAAGAATTGTAAATAAGGTAAAATGTGTATAGGTAATGATAGAAATAAAATGTCTAGGTATACTCCTGTGGGTGATATTTTGAAATATAAAGAAATGAATGTACAACATCTTTGTGATAAAATAGGCTGTGCTTTAGCGTGTATAGATATATCAGGGATGTTTAAAGAGATATGAAAGGTTTGGAGCAACAGTTCATGGGTTTGTTGGCTTTTAGATGACGAATAATCAAAAACTTCAATAAAGATGAATAAGGCGTTATGCTAGAGTACTCGAGCGGCCGCAAAGACCCAGGATGAGCAGTCGCGTAGGGTCTATAAATAGACCCGTGGCAAGCGACTGGTCACATTTCACAAATTTTGAAAATATCCCTTTAGGTATGAATTCGCTGTGTTCGTCACTAGAATCATTATTAACAATTAGAAACGAAGAGATAAATGTGTTAATTGAGAGGGCAAAGCATGCAAAGCAGAGGGATACCGAGGCAGTGCGAATCCAAGGTTAGTGGTTTTCTCGTATTTTGTTGATATTTTTAGATTCTACTGAAATCCTGTGTAGATATAGACACATAAGTGATAGTGTAGGAATTTGATTGCATTTAGATGGTTGTAGAGGAAGTATTATAGAAATACTGCATTATGGTTTTTAGAAAATTGGTTGTGATATGGAGTGTTTATGGTATGTTTGATTGTGTTAATGTTGTCGAAATTGTTTTTAAGGGTATTTGAGAGTAAGAAAGGCTGTTAAAAATGGGTGATGATGAGTGGAGAGAGTGATTGGTGGGTATCGCTATCTTTACGACACGATTGTGAAGGAATTTTCCAAATTTGGGAGGAGTTCGCTAATGGAGTGCCGGATTATGTGTGATGTGGCCGGGTTTTATGCCAAAGATGGAGGAGTATCAATTTTATGAACTTGGCACTTTTGGCAGGAAACATGCAAAATATATTCAAGAAGCTGAGGTTCTTGAACTTTAATAAAACATATTAGTATAGTAATCGATGTTAGGACTTGGAAAAATAGTAAAGAAATATTGTATCAAGGGCTGAATGTAGTAACTGTGCATTCAGGTAGTAATGATATCAATCAGATAATAATGATAGTAATGATAAAATGATGTGTTGGAGATGAAGCTCGACAACGATATGAATATTAACATATGAACATATATAATGTATCAGATTTGATAGATACTAATTTTTGTTTAAAAATTTGAATATGAGTTTTAGGTTCATAAAAATTGTTGAACCTACAAATATTGATGATAAAGAATCTTCAGGAACCTGGTAGATGTAGAGTCTCTTTTAATTGATGTGACAGCTTGTGTCTAAAAGTTGGGCAGTAGTTATACGGTGGGGTCGAGTAGTACAAATGTGTCTAGTATCGACCAGTTTAAGGCTGCACACATGAACGTAGAAGTTTCTGACGAGGAGGGGGCCGAAACAGATGTGGATCTCAAGCCACATGCTAGTTATCAAGAAGGTAGTGGGGGTGGGGAGGAAGATGGTAAGGAGGCTTATTATGGAGAGGGTCTAGAAACAAGAAAAATATTAAGTATTAAGAAGAAGTACAGTATTCTTCAAGATATTAGGTTAGAGGAATTTCATAATAATATGATTGATCAGGAAATTCCTTTGTTTGGAATTCTTGTTCATCGAGAATAAATTATAAAGGGCTTGAAGCTTCCTCTTCGAGCTGATCAGAAGAAGCTATCAAATTTCTTCGACGTTGTACCTGGTCAGTTCAACCCAAATGTGTATGACCTCTTTCATACATTTGGGGTGATAAACGGAAGCTATTACAATTGATGAGCAATATATGAATGCACACTTAAACAAAATCCTCAAAAGTTAGGATATCGGTACTTGGTGAGGATTCTGAAGAAACCGTTGTTCTATGACATGGTTTTAATTGGAGGGCGGTATAACGATCAATGTACTCAATTTTTTTAGGAATTATGAGTTTGACAAGAAAGATCTGGGGGAGCCCTTGAAAAGAAAGACTTTTAATTGAGGTTTGTGGTTAGGTAACGTAAATGTCAAGGTTTTAAATTTTGTGTATTGGTGGAAATTGTGTTTAACTGCTATTTTGTGTTTGTACAACTTTAAAAGAGATTGATTGGAACTCAGAAGTACAAGAGCAACTGTACAATATCAAGAGGAGTTTCTTTGCTAGGATCGATAACTTAGTTACCGACCAAGAGAAAGTGGTTACTCTGTTCCAAGAAGCATGTTTAAAGAGATCGAGGGAAAAAGGGGCAGAGGTTCCAATAATAAACGAAAGGATGTGTGCTAGGAACAAAAAAGCTTCAGAGGTGATCGATGATAAACTGAGGTCTTAAAAGACCTGCAAGCGCACGGTGTACCGTTAAGTACAAGGGTAAGCAGGGTCGTATCGCAAGATACTTGTGGTACAAATTATACTTAGAGCTACTAGTTTTATCCAATAACAACGAATTTGTATAGGTTAGTTTTCTGGTAAAGAAAATAAAATGCTAGAAAATATTAGTTTAATGAGTCGGAGTGAGAACAAAGGCTTAGATTCCACTCTACACTTTGCAACCGTGAGATAGCATAAATAATTAAATTAAATTACGAGTTCCCGTATCGCATATCCTTGGTCGGGTATATGGAATACATCAAAAGATAAAAGTGATTTATGATTGGAAACTACCCATAAACCACATTTTCAACCATGGTCCGGTTAATAAGTGCAGGTTATTTCCTCCTTTTTATGTTCTAAACCATCTTGTAATGGTTAAACAAGATGTTTCCTTAGATTCTTTACTCCCTCGAATCCAAGCTATGGTCAAGCTAGGATCGTAGGAAGAAGAATATGCATTAAAACGAAAGAGGAGAAAGTAACTACTCTAGTTATACAATGTTATTCTATACTAAGGCTACATTGGGTGGAGCTTCCTTTAGCCTTGGCTAAGAAGATTAGCTATTCGTCCCTTTGATCATTGCCATATTACTTGCCTAAAGGAAAATGACAAGGGAAAGAGATAAAGAAGAACCTTTATTGCTATAAATTTTGATATTATACTCTCCAAGATGATCTCTCATGGGTAGGATTCCCCTCCTATTTATAGAGTATAGGAAGGGTTACAAAATATTACCATTAATGTAAATTCCCCTAAATAATGCCTTAAATTATGCATAGATATTACAACTTATGAGAATAATATTTACATTTAATTTTCTTCAATGGGCGTCCATGGGCCTTTGGTTGACAACTTCAAATGAGAATTATTGTTGGAGTGCATCACCTTTGTTCTTTGCTGAAAGTCGGAAAAATGTACGACTTGTTTATCATGTGACTTATTTCTATAAATATAAACAAAAGCACTATTAGTGTCACATTTATTTAATAAATGACTAGGTAGATATAAATTTAGGAGTTGTACATGTAAATATTAAGTGTCTATCAAATATCCCCGAACTTATATTTTGCTAGTCCTCGAGCAAAAGTAAACAAAAAATATTTTCGCATGTCAAGCTGTTGCATTTAGCGTATGCAACAAGCCGTTAAACCCCTTGGTTTTCCTGGTAGACGAGTGTTGTCTCGTGAGGGTTTACAGTGATTATACCCACAAAAATTGTAAATGACACTTTTGCAATTCTAGATTATAAATAACTTATTTCTTATCAATTCCTGTCAACTTATCCTTATTTTGTTATAACAAGAAAATATTATGACAGAAAATTCCTTAAAACTCAATATTTCCCAAGTATACCATAAAATATCATTTTCAAAATCCAAAACTTGAAATACTGCCTCATGCTCAGAAAAAAATTCAAATATTTTCCTAAGCTATATCTAAGTGTAGTGAAGATAGTGTTACAACACAATACATTGTATGGAATAGTTGAGTCAGTGTTTGGCAGTCTAGTATTTATTGGAATAAATTTATTGGTTAGTTCGACAAGTGCCTTTGTCAATTCGTCTTCCTGGTATTCTTTTTTTTATAAGCCTATTTTTTTCATACATGGTTTCTAAGTGAAGCCTCCATAACAAGGAGTTTCGGTCAACAATCCCTGCCAGTTGGCTAAGGTTGCCAGGGTTTGGTGCCCCTTCTTGACCTAGACCCAGGATTATCTCAAGTAACACTTTTTTTGCTCCATTCACATAGTTCATGGTCATACTCGAGATTTGTGATAATTTTTCCTCTTTCAGTTCTTAATCATGAGAGTATGCCTTGCAGCGTAAAAGTTTTAGAGCAAGTTTGGCTTTTCTTTTATACTCTCAGGGATGAACTTATTCATAGGCAGTTGTCTCCCTTGGAGTGAATTATTCCTAACATAAATGCTAAAATTTTTATATTCAAGTCAAAAACTCTGTTGAAGGTATTGGTAGTATAACTATAGTGAAATGCAAGGTTCGAAAATATACCAAGAATAATTTGAGTTTTTCACTAATCACAAGGTAGTACATCAAATTTAAGAACACGATAAATAAATACTCTAGCTAATGTACACTTGGTAAAATATCAAAAAAAAATTGGGTTTTCTAATCAGCATATCATTTTGTTTAAATAAAATTAGTTTAAGTGTTAGAAATTTGCTAAAAATATATCATACATCCCCAAAGAGTTATTATTTTACTTTTCATCAAAAATTATAGAAAAAATAGTTTTTCTACCCCCAAACTTAAATAAAACATTATCTTAAATGTTTGAGATCAAAATTTAATACATAGAATGGTAAATAAAAATTGGAACTTCACACCTGAATGTGCCTTGGGTTGCCTCCCAGGAAGAGCTAAATTTTACCGTCTTCAACCAAACGAATGTACCCCCAAACTTGAATGTCATGATAAAGGTCTAAAGGGGTACAAAGTACAATAATTAATTACCTATCCATGTTGCGAGTTATCCTTAAATAACCGAGGAACACCAAAATTGTCCTTATCCTCGAATAAGCAGATAATAAAAAAATAGTGGTTCTCCTTATTTGCACCTAATTGTGCTGATGCAATCATGAAACATAAAATTAACTCAAAGTCCAATCCCTCAAGATAAAGATTTTCCTAATTTAATTTATGAAGAATCTCACTTTAAGATATTTTACAAGGTATAACCCCATACACCAAAAATATATCTTGATATTCATCATTTTATAAAAAGTAACTTGAACCATTAAAGTAATGTCGATCGGGTTGTTGTAGCTCAGGCTCAAGTTTGTATGACTCAGTTGCTGGTGATAATGCTTACACTATTTTAAGAATTACGGGGTCATCCCAGTACTTGAAATAATTCAAACATTGATCAATAGAATAGGTAACACTAGAATTATCGCGTAACAAATCTTCAAATTCATTAACAATTATGGTACCCCTAAGTGGTTTGTGAAATGGAGATGTAGGCACAGAAATATGGAGGGTTGGTGAAGGAGTTATAGAATCAGTCCCCAATAATAGTAATATATCCCGTAAAGATGGGTCGTCCACCCGCTAGTTCTTAACATTGCAATTTGTATCAGGTAAACGCGGCTCAAGGCAAGGCCGAGGTGACTCATAAGGAGATTGAGAAGGAAATGACAAGTTGATAACATCTGCAACAGGTTCAGCAATTTCCAATTTCTTGACTTTGGTACAAATATCATCATCTATAAATTCTTCGTATGTTATCGTATAATGAGACAATGATTCAATATATTCATATTTTATCTCGTCATCATCAACGTTAGAAAAAATATTAGAGGAAAGGGAAAAATATTCAGTCTCGGTCATAGTTTCCTCAAAAGAATTTATTGGGTTGATAAATGAAATGATGGATGGTGACATCGATGGTTGATTGCCGAGGGATGAATTTGTAGGTGATTGAGAAATAATTGTATTAGACATGATAGTTGTTTCTTTAAAATCCTATTGTGAGATAGGATCGTCAACCTTAAAATATTCATCATCTAAATCTGTCTCGTAATATGGTATCCATTCACCCCACGGGGAAAACATTCCATAATTACACTTGAATTCATCATTTTTTAAATCACAAGGGCATTTAACTTCAGATTGTTCTTCTTTATTTCTTGAAAGTTCTTCATGCTCTATTCCACTCTACGTGGTTGACAACTGAGTTATCTGAGTCTTTAATATAAAGATAGATTGGGTCGTAGAATTTGGATTTACCAATGCCTGTTATTGGAATTGCAACATTTGTTGTATGAAAAGAGAAAGGATATATTCCAAAGATGGTTTGGGTGGAGCGGGTGGGAACTGATTGGATGATTGAACAGACTGATGGGCCTATATATATGAATGAGATTGGAAAGGTTCCAGGTATTGAGAATTTTTGTGATCCCATGATTGAAAATGATTTTGAGGTTGTTGCAGGATGTAGAATTATGAGCTGTATGGATTCCAATATTCTTGCATGATTGACATTTTAAAATAAAGGCAACATCCAATGCAATAAACAGCCAATCAAACCTAAACTCTAACACATCAACATTTTTTAGAAGCAACAAATAGGTCTCCCCTATATTCTTCTATGTTAAAAATGGGTAGGATGAGAAAAAGTTTTGGTTCCTATACTTCCCTGCGTCACTATGTTAGTACCAGCTTAAAGTTGATGTTGAGTCCTCACGCCTGAGTGAGTCATCTTATCGTACGTCAGCACTCAAAACGGTGATATTGCAAACCTGCAACCAGTATTTTGTGGCTCTAGGCTGGGACCGTATCCTATGAGCCCATATTTGTACCCCGGTCCGGTACACCTATCTGTTGGGTGATGAAATCCCGCGGGAATCTTGCTGCTCTTTTTAATTAACAGCTATTTTGAGGTCCAGGACGTTTAATTTTCATATGATATGAATTTCATAGTATCCCTAATTGGTGGTCCCACTTGTTGGAGAGCTTTTTGGGTGATGAAATTTCGCAAGCCTCTAACAGTTTTTACCTTTACAAGTGCTGGAATGAAAAGAATATTAAACACAATAATAGGTCAATCCAACCACAAGAATTTTTTTATTTAGAGCAGCGTGTATTTGCACAGTCCACATGACTTTATATGTCCTTGTGCCAGGGCGTAGTGGATATGTACCCCTTCTTGATGTCAAGTTAGAGAAGTACCAACCTACGTGAAGTGTTTCCCGGTATAGTTGTGGCCGCTCCTTCACTTTGGGGGCATAGGAAGGATTTTTCATGAAATTTTCTGCGCTTTAAGCATTTCATATTTCTGCCTTCAACACTTTCCGTGCTTTCTGTTCTTTTCTATCCCTTATCGGTGCCCAATATTTTTTAAGTGTAATCGGCTTGTGTTTGATCGACAATGGAGAGTAATAATCAAAATTATCAAAAATGGTCTTTTATCACATCCCAATTCAAGCAAAACATGCAAAAGTAACACGTGCTCAAGCGCGTTAAACCTTTTGTGGCGGGTAAGAGGCTTGTAAAGAAAAAAATTTAGCTGGTGCTCAAGTTATAAGAAAAACAACTCATAACAAAGGATATAAGGCCCACCATAGTTCTTGCTCAAGATAAGAATTAAGGCCCAAAAAAAATCTCGATTAAACAATTGTTAAACATTTCAGCTTTACAGTAAAGTTTAACCCAATGTCAATGTTGTCCCAAGTGTACTCGACCACCAAGCAAAAGTTATTGTTGGTTCCGAGTGTTAGTAGATCACAAACAAAAAGAGAAAAGAAACAGGAGTAGGGAGAAAAAATAATAATAAGAAATAAGAAAGAAAGAAGAAAAATAAAGGAAGAAAAATTGGCTTAAACCTAACTACTCAAAAAAAATAAAACGCACCTTAGTCCCCGGCAACGGCACCAAAAACTTGATCGATTATAAACCAACGTCTTAAAAGACCCGCAAGCGCACGGTGTACCGTTAAGTACAAGGGTAAGCGGGGTCATATCCCAAGAGACTTGTAGTACGAATTATACTTCGTGCTACTAGTTTTATCCAATAACAATGAATTTGTGTAGGTTGGTTTTCAAGTAAAGAAAATAAAATACTAGAAAATATGAGTTTCATGAGTCAGAGTGAGAATCAATGCTTAGATTCCACTCCACCCTTTGTATCCATGAGATAACATAAATAATTAAAGTAAATTACGAGTTCCCATATCGCATATCCTTGGTCGGGTATATGCAATACATCAAAACATATAAGAGATAAATGATTGGGAACTACCCATAAATCACCTTATTCAACCTTGGTCTGGTTGATAAGAGCAGGTTATGTCATCTTCTCCATGTATCAAACCTTCTTGTAATGGTCAAACAAGATGGTTTCCTTATATTCTTTACAACCTCGAATCCAAGCTATGGTCAAGCTAGGATCGAAGGGAGAAGAATATGTATTAAAATAAAAGAGGAGAAAGCAACTACTCTAATTATACAATGCTATTCTATACTAAGGCTACATTGAGTGGAGCTTCCTCTAGCCTTGGCACAGAAGATTAGTTACTCATCCCTTTGATCATTGCCATATTACTTGCTTAATGAAAAATGACAAGAGAAAGAGATAAAGAAGAACCTTTATTGCTATAAACTATGATATTACACTCTCCAAGATGATCTCTCATGGGTGGGATTCCCCTCCTATTTATTGAGTATAGGAAGGGTTAAAAAATATCACCATTAATGTAAAATTCCCTATACAATGGCTTAAATCATGCATAGATATTACAACTCATGAGAATAATATTAACATTTAATTTTCTTCAATGGGCTTCCATGGGCCTTTGGTTGACAACTTCAAATGAGAAACATTGCTGGAGTACATCACCCTTGTTCTTTATTGAAAACCAGAAAAATGTACGACTTGTTTATCATGTGACTGATTTCTGTAAATATAAACAAATGTACTATTAGTGTCATATTTATTTAATAAATGACTAGATAGATATAATTTTAGGAGTTGTACACGTAAATATTAGGTGTCTATCAAGAGGCGAGTTTTTCGTTGGAGAATCCTTCGTTAGATGGGTATACGGCAAATTCTGTAAGTATTGAGAGAGAGATTCAATGATTATAGAAACTCTGGGGAAATGGAAAAGGAAGAGGGCGACCAATCAAGATGTTGCACCTTTACTACCCCAAAAGATGTTTCTCAAAGGTCAACCATCGAGGAGGGGGCAAAAATTAAAATACCAATTGTTGTTCCTGATGGGCGACCTCCACTAACTTTGACGAGCATGCTACCGAAAAAGAAGGCATCTTCAGAATCGTTAAAAAAGAAATTCATCGAGGTGTCGAAGACTGAGGTCCAAAAGACCATGGATTCTCATGTAGTTAGGGCGACTGTGCTAGAGAATGACGTCGGCGATTGTTTGGTTGGGGTTAAGAGTTTGATCACTTTTCTTTGCGAGGGCCATCGAAATATGTCGAATATGAGAATTTTTTCTACTTTGCTACGATTAAAGAATTTGGTACCTCATTCGAATACTCATATTATGAATGTAATGAAGATCAAGAAGTTATTGAATGAGGCCGAAGGTCGCATTGTGGGTGTTGGGTCTCAGGCAAATCAGCTTATTGCTTATAAGAATATAGAGAATGGGCAAATCCAGCTTGTTGTTTACAAGAATATAGAGAAGGAACTGGTGAAGGATAAAGAAGAGTTAATCTTTGATAAGAGGAAACTTGAGGTAAAGTTAAATAGGTCTAAGTTGGATGCTGGGAAGGCAAAGGAGGTTGCCTTTCGTGATGCAAAGAAAGCTTGGGGTAAGCGGGCCGAGGAGACTAGGGTCGACCTCTCCAAAGATAAAGAAGAGGCTTTGGCTTTGCTAAGAACAACCTTCGAAAGTGATATACGAGAGCAGGTTAACGCTTCTCGAAGGGCTATGGAGGTGGAGCACGAAAAATTCATGGAGGAGGTGAAGGCATAACTTTTGCGAGATAAATTGGAAATGCATAAGAAACTGAAGGCCAATTATGTAAAGCAGTACGATATGGTGGAGGTGAGGAAAAATTACTACAAAGGACTGGTTGTTGCTGGGAACTTAGAGTTTGTCGATTCAGATGTTGAAGACGAAGTTCCTGAAACCCCTGAAGTTCCTAGTGGGATGGAGTTGCCGAGGATCCTGTGTTGATGACTTTCAAGGGTTTTTGTCCTGATGAAATATTGGATGAACACGCTCCAGGTGGATTTGCGAAGGTTGATAATGTAGTTTCTCCCCTCGCAGAGTAAATCATGGTTGCAAAAAATTTTGATTGACTAAAGATGCAAAAAATGGTTGATGGGACTGAAACAATATTATGCTATGTTTCTTGAATGTTTATGTTTATGGTTTTTTAAGAATTTGTTCGAAAGAAATTGATGCATTATTTTGTTAAATTTATGCTAAGTGTCAATATTTGACAAGAATGATAGTGTGAACTATAACTGTAGATAGTAGCAAAGTGTTGCGTTGATGTAAGTACTCATGATGGTTGAAAGATGGCCATGTAATGGCAAGTATCTTGAATGATTACCATATATTAGTCCTCAAAGGGATATTGGGTTTGGATTGAAAAGAACAAAGCATGACATGTTTTGTTTAGATAAGTAATGAATGCAAACAAGATTTTCCTGCAAATGGATAGTGTTTGTCAAAGAATTCAATATTAGTCTGGATGCATACTTATCAAGTATGGATCGAGACTAAGTAAAGACAGTAAAAATGATTGTAAGTTTGGATGCATACTTATCAAGTATGGATCGAGACTAAGTAAAGATAGTAAAGATGAATGTAAAGATAGTAAAGATGTAATTGAAAGTAAAGATAGTTGCATTGGATTCGTCGAAAGCGGTTATAGTTGTTATCTGTAAAGCATTCTCAGTTGGGTTGTATTCCATGGTTTCGTCTTCAGTCATTAGCAAGTAAGTCCCACTATCGGCTTTATCACTGACAATATAAGGCCCTTCCCAATTTTCTGACAATTTTTTAAAATTCTTAGGTTGAGTAATATCCTGAATTCGTCAAAGGATAAGGTCGTCAATGCCAAATTTTTGTTTTCGAACATTTTTGTTGTAAGCTTTCTTGAGTGTGTCATGGTACTGCCACAAGTTTGTAATGGCTTTGTCTCGGGTTTCTTCAATCCAGTTGAGGTTGCAGAGGTATCCTAGTTTATTATTTTCATCTGTAATTTTTCTCCGACCACTCGGTAGATCAAGGTCTGAAGGTATGACTGCTTCAGTTCCGAAGGCCATCATTAATGGAGTACAGCCTGTGGATGTTCGAAGAGTTATTTGGTATGCCCATTGAACGCTTAGTAATTCATCGAACCATCATCTGCCTTTCTTCTAGTCGAGGCGTTTGCGTAGTCCTGATTTGATGTTTTTGTTGATGGCTTCAGCTTGTTTGTTACACTGAGGGTAGTATGGTGCTGAAGTAAATAGTTGAATTTTTTATTTATGGAGGAAACTAAGAACTTTGTTGCTGATAAATTATTTGTCGTTATCGGATTGTATCATGTGTGGGTAGCCAAATCTGGCTATGATATACTCCCAAAGAAACTTAATGGCATCATTTTCGTTATTGTAACATAGAGGAACTGCTTTGACCCATTTTGTGAAGTAGTCAGTAGCCACAAGAATAAATTTACATTTCCCGATGTTGGGCAAAAAGGTCAAATTATCCCGATTCGCCATCTTTTGAATGGCCAGAGGACATTGCTTATGTACAAGTCGAGTGCTGGGTTTTTGATGTCTTGAGCGTGGATTTGGCATTTGTAGCTGATCAATTATAAACTGATCTCTTAAAAGACCTGCAAGCGCATAGTGTACCGTTAAGTACAAGGGTAAGCGTGGTCGTATCCCAAGAGACTTGTGGTACGAACTATACTTCAAGCTACTAGTTTTATCCAATAACAATGAGTTTGAGTAGGTTTCGAAATAAAAGGAAGAAATAAACAAATGCTAGAAAAAATGAGTTGTATAAGTTAGAGTGACAACCAAGGCTTAGATTCCACTCCACCCTTTGTAACCGTGAGATAGTATAAATAATTAAAGCAAATTACGAGTTCCCGTATCGCATATCCTTGGTCGGGCATATGCAATACATCAAAAAATTAAAGAGATTTAGTGATTGGGAACTACCCATAAACCAACTTATTCAACCATTGTCCGATAGATAAATATGCATTATGTTCTCTTCTCCATATTCTTAGCCTATCTTATTATGGTCAAACAAGATGGTTACTTAGATTCATTACTTCTCCTAATCCTAGCTATGGTCAAGCATAGGATGAAGGAATGAAAATATGCATTATTCGGGGATAAAAAGAAAGTAATTACTCTAACAAAGCTACATAATCTACATTAAGGCTACATTGGGCGGAGCCTCCTCTAGCCTTAGCTAAGAAGATTTGCTACTCATCCATTTGATCATTTCCATACTACTATTACTACGATAAAAGTAAATGATAAGAAAAAGAGAGAAAGAATAACCTTTATTGATTTAAACTTTGATATTACACTCTAATATGTGATGCCCCAATTACAATGAGGGGAGGGTTCTATTTTTAGGAGAAGGAACCCAAATTTAGAAACTATAGATTAAATTGAAAACAATATTTTCACAATAATATCTTCTAATTTCACAACAAATCTCCTAAGATTCTTGAATATAATTCCCTTAAGTAAAATAAAGATCTTTCTTCATGGAAACTCTTGAATATATCTTCAATATAAAATATCTTCAAGGATCATGGATGCAATATATTCTTTGATCTTTTTCTCCAATAATATTTGTGTATATATTTCTTCAATCTTGAGATCAAATATATTATGTCTTTAACATTTTGTGTTATGAACTGCTAGAGACACTTTTACTTAACTTTAAGAGCTTAGTTTTAAATATCCATCTCCAATAGCTACAATCAAACAAACACATATAAGTACCTTAAATTAAATATAATGGATGACTAAAATATATGTTCGGGTATATTAAAAATGTCATAATTACGTGCTCATCAAATACCTCCAAACTTGTCTTTTGCTCATTCCGAGTAAAATAAAATAATAGCCACTTACGCAGGAAGCGTGATTGCATTTAGCAAATGCAACAAGCCATTAAACCTCAAGATTTAGCCTGGTAGATGAGTACTGTCTCATGAGGGTTTGCACTGACTATACCCACAAAAGTCAATAATTATATTTTAAACAATTATAGGATACACATGACTCATTTCCTGTGAACTTATCCTTACTTAGTTGTGACAAAAATATACCAATAAAAAAATCCTTAATCTTGCTATTCTCCCAAGAATACCAAAGAATATTTTAAGCATATCCAAAATTAGAGGTACTACCTCAATATTAGAAATAAATTCAAGTATTTTGCTTTAGCTATATTTAAGTGTACAGTAAAAATAGTTTTATCGCCTAATACGTTGTCTTGGATAATTTACTCAGTTTTTGGTAGTCTAGTTCTTACTGGAATAAATTCAGCGGTCAGCTCGACAAGTGCCTTAGTCAATTCGTGTTCCAAGAATCTTACTTCTTCTTTTTTCTTCTTTTGCAAGCCTTTTCTTTTAAGTACTTTGTTTCTTAGTAAAGCCTCCGTAACAAGGAGATTTCGGTAGACAATCCCTGCAAATTGGCTAAGGTTGCCGGGGTATGGTGCCCCATCAAGACTTAAACTCAGGATTCTCACAAGTAATATTTTATTATGCTCCTTTTACATATTTTATCCTCAAACTTGAGATTGGTGATAATTTTTTATCTTTCAGTTCTTAATCATGCGAGTAGCCTTGTAGCATAAAAGTTTTTAGAGCACATTTGGCTTATTTTTATTTATTTTTTTCTTAGGAATAAACTTATTCTTAAGCAGTTGTCTCCCTTGTAGCAAACGATTCCTAACATAAATGATAAATTTCCCTTATACTGGGCAAAATTCTATTGAAGGTATTAATTATAAAACTATAGTGAAGCGCACGTTTTCAAAATATATCAAGTTAACTTGAATTAGTCGCTAATAAAAAGATAGTACATCTAGCTTAAGATATTCAAAAATATTCTAGCGTATATTTGGTACAATTTCAAAATTTAGGTTTTTCTATAATATTTATGTCAAGGTAAAATCAATTTAAGTGTTTGGAAATTCGTTAAAAATATATCATAAATAGTCAAAGTGCCATTATTTTACTTTTCTTCAAAAAGCATATAAAGAAATAGTTTTTTACCCCCAAACATAAATTAAACATAGCCCTCAATGTTTGAGAACAAGAAAATAAATTGAAGAGGAAAACTGAAATTTCTTACCTGAATGTGTTAAGGGTTGCCTCCCAAGAAGCGCTAAGTTTACCATCTTCAGCCAGACGAATGTACCCCCATACTTAAATGATTTATAATAGTACTCTAGGGGTACATAATATCCGCTCTGATATAACGGATCATTTAAAAATGTTATCTCTTCATCAAAAGTGGTAGACTCTAAGTACGGCTTTAATCGTTGGCCATCAAAAGTGTTATCCACCTCCAGGACTCTATGAGGATAAAACGTTTTAACTACAAAAAGGCCATACCAATGAGAACGTAATTTCTCAGGAAATAAACGTAGCCGTGAATTGTAGAGTAACACTTTCAGATTATGCCCAAAAGTTTTGTGATCAATCGACTTATCACGAAAAGCCTTAGTTTGTTCCTTGTAAATTTTTTGCATTTTCATAAGCCTCGTGACGAAGTTCATCAAGATGACCAGACCAATCTTTATGATCGGATCGAATAGATTTTTCTAAAATTCTTTTGATCTCCTGATTGTATACTTCGACTTGACTACTTATTTATGGATGATAAGGTGTGGACACTTTATGAGTGATTGAGTAATTTTTCAAAAAATTTTGAAATACACAGTTGCAAAAATGTTTACCACCACCACTAATAATTGCCCGAGGCGTGCCAGAATGTGAAGGTAACCGCGAGAAGAAGGAAATAGACCCATAAAGTCAATGTCCCAAACATCAAATAGTTTAATAATAAGAATGTTGCTCAAGGGTATCATGTTTCGATGATAAATATTCCTGGTCCTCTGGTACCTATCGCATTCATAACAAAAGGTATGTGCGTTACTAAAAAGGGTAGGCCAATAAATACTAGATTAAAGGAATTTTGTAGCAGTTTTCTTGGTCCCAAAATGGCAGCGGTTTTCTTGGTCCCAAAATGTCCTCTGCAAGCTAAGGTATGACAAAATGTGAGTACATTATTGAACTCATCAATTGGGATGCATCTCCTAATCACTTGGTCGGAACAAAACTTATAGAGATAAGGTTCGCCCCAACTAAAACGTCTAACCTCATGCAAGAATTAGGTTCTATCTTGCTATGACCAATGGGCAGGTAATCGCTGGATAGCAAGATAATTGACAAGATCGGCGTACCAAGGCAGTTGTGAGACAACCATGAGCTGCTCAACAGGAAATATCTCTAAGATTGGGAGAAAATCGTCAGTACCCTCAGTGAGAATACGAGATAGATGATCTGTAACCACACTCCCAACACCTTTCTTATCTCAAATTTTGATATCAAATTCTTGTAATAAAAGAATCTATCTGATTAACCAAGGCTTAACATCTTTTTTGGATATTAAATACTTTAAGGCCGCATGGTCGGTGTAAACAATGATTTTGGATCCAACAAGGTATGATCAAAATATTTCCAAGGCAAACACAATGGCTAATAACTCCTTCTCCGTGGTAAAGTAATTTAGCTGTGCGTCATTGAGCGTGCGACTAGCATAGTAAATAACATGAGGTTTATTATCTACTTTTTGCCCTAAAACTGCTCCAATAGCGTAATCTGAAGCATCACACATGGGCTCGAAGGGAAGTTCCCAATTGGGAGGTTGGATGATAGGGGCTGAAGTTAATAAAAGTTTGAGCTTCTCAAAGGCTTCTAAACATGTGTCATCAAAGTTGAAATCAGTGTCCTTAGCAAGTAAATTGTACAAGGGCTGAGAAATTTTACTAAAATCTTTGATGAACTGGCGATAAAACCCAGCATGCCCCAGAAATGATCGAATGGCCTTAACCGTCCGAGGTGGAGGTAAATAATAAAAAATGTCGATATTGGCCTTATCGACTTCAATTCCTTTGTTGGAGATAATATCCCCAAGAATTATCCCTTGTATCACCATGAAGTGACACTTTTCCCAGTTTAACACCAAATTAGTTTGTGTGCATTGCTCTAGCACAAGCTCTAAATGGTGTAAACATTCGTTAAAAGATGATCCAAACACTGAAAATTCATCCATAAAGATTTTAAGAAACTTATCAACCATATCATAAAATATACTCATCATACAACGCTAGAATGTAGCGGGTGCATTGCACAACCCAAATGGCATACGTCAATAAGCATATGTCTCGTAGGCACAATTGAAAGTTGTCTTCTCGTGATCCTCTGGGGTAATGGAGATCTGATTGTATCCCGAATAACCATCAACAAAATAGTAATGACTTTTTCAGGCTAATCTTTCAAGCATTTGATCAATGAGAGGAAAAGGAAAATAATATTTCCTT
This sequence comes from Kingdonia uniflora, assembly GCA_014058105.1. Classification (NCBI taxonomy): domain Eukaryota; kingdom Viridiplantae; phylum Streptophyta; class Magnoliopsida; order Ranunculales; family Circaeasteraceae; genus Kingdonia; species Kingdonia uniflora. The sequence continues at coordinate 1,357,514 of JACGCM010002212.1, read as the reverse complement.
GTGATCGTGTTCAATTTCTTGTAGTCGATACATGCACGCCACCCGGTGGTCATGCGGGTGGGGATTAGGTCATTATTCTCATTCTCAGCTACAGTAATCCGTGATTTTTTTGGTACAACCTGAATGGGGCTGACCCACTTACTATCCAAAATGGGGTATATGATACCTGAGTCTAAAAGTTTAAAAACTTCCTTCTTCACCACCTCCATCATGGTGGGATTCAACCGCCGTTGCATCTCGCGAGAATTTTAAGCACCATCCTCGAGATGTATGCGATGCATGTAAACGGCCGGGCTAATCCCCTTCAAATCTGCTATAGACTACCCTAGGGCTAATTTTTATCTTCCAAGGACACCCAACAATCTACTTTCCTGGTCAACATTAAGGTTAGAAGCTATGATCACATGCAGAGTACTAGAATCACCTAAGAAAGCATACTTTAAAATCTTAGGTAAAGGCTTGAGGTCTAACTTTGGTGCATTAACAATGGATGAAATAGGCAAAGTAGTGGACGATTTTAGAGGTTCAATATGAGGTCTCCATTTGGACTTGTTTAAAATAGGTGTTGAGTCGAGTATAGCATTAAGCTCTTCAACAATCAGATTTTCATCAAAGTCTTCACCAAAGTTCACAAGACATAAATCTATGGGGTCCTCAGAAAATGATTTAGGGAACGTGTTGTAAACTAGGGAGTCAATCATATTCAGCTCAGCCATGCCACCAGAAGAGGGACTTGAGTATTATTGTTAAAAACATTAAGCTTGATTTTCATGTCTCCCATTGATAATTGTAAGACCCCATTAAAGCAATTAATAATGGCATGAGCAGTCGCAAGGAAAGGGCGGCCCAATATGACAAGAATCTCACAGCTAGGATTCTTTACATCTTCATTGTCCAAAACAACAAAGTCCACAGGAAAAATGAGAGTATGAACCTTGATAAGAATATCCTCAAGGATACCACGTGTGTATCGTATTGACCTGTCAGCCAATTGAAGTATCATTTGTTGCTAAAATTATTCTGATTGTTGCATGAAGAGAGCAAGGGTATCGTCCAAAGATGGTTTGGGTGGAGCGGGTGTGAACTGTTTAGATGACTGAAAGGATTGCTGAGATGCCTGAGGATAAGATTAAGAAATAGAATTTTTAGGCAAATTATGACCCGAGGCTTTTGGCTCTCCAAAAGCTCAGCTGGGTTGGTTGTTCTTCCACGAAAAATTTGGGTAGTTCTGCCAAGTTGGCTTGTACGGGTCTAAGGGCCTCTTATAGTTATTATTCACAACATTCACATGCTTTTAATTGTCATTTATTTCATTAAGCATGGGACACATTTGAGTCACATGGGTTACATCATGACAAACGGGGCAACCCTGCTGCTGAACCTGGTTCACACTATCCTTTGATTGATTGGTAGCCATAGCCTCAATTTTTCGGATAAGAGTATCCAATTGGGCTATGATGGTCGTTCCCTCGCTCACTTCGTATAAGCCACCTTTTTTGGCTGTACTAATATTTCTCTGTGGATTAAAATCCTACTGTAGAAAGATCTCAGCTAATGTCTCAAACTCCCCATAAGCTCTATCAGGTTCCAGGTCCTGAAATTTGCCACTATGCATGGATGCTAACCTATAACGATTCTTAAAAGTTATTCCACGATAGAAGATTTGGGCTAGATGTTGCTTTTCAAAACAATGATGGGGACAATGTGAAAGAAGATCTTTATATTTCTCCCATGCCTCGTAAAAAGTTTTACTCTCATTTGGAATAAATTTGACAACTGCATTTCTCAGAGAGAGGGTTTTTCCCATAGAAAACTATTTGGTTTTGAACTTGGTCTCCATTTGATCCCATGAATTAATAGATCCTGGTGTCAATGAATCACACCAATGACTCACCTTGTCTTTTAGTGAGAATGAGAATAAATGAAGGCAGACAAAATCCTCAGTAAAATGTTTGTATTTGGAGAGCGCACAAATTTTCTTAAACTCGTAGACGTGCTTATAAGGGCTCTCAGAATCAAGCCCACAAAATGTAGGTAACATTTGGATCACACTAGGCTTGATTTCATAATGGTTTGTCGTGACAGCTGGTAGTACAATACATGAAGGTATATCACTCACCACTGGGGTTCAATAGTCCCTAAGAGATTTGGTGGCATCCATAATTGGAGGTTTTACTTCTAGCTCAATAGCAAGTTCAATTGGGTCAACTATAAATGAATTACCCTCCTCCGAAATTGGAAAAACTCGAGATGGATCACTTTTCTTCCAAATTGGGGATCCTAAGTCCTCTGTTGTATTGACTGGGCGAGGTTGTCACCCTCTCTGCTTAGGCTGAGGTGGTGGCCCATAAATAGGGAAATGGTTCCGGTAAGCTTCCTAAACATTTTTCACCATGTGTCCAATTGATCATGCAAAACTAATATGCCAAAAAAATTCAGCACCCGATGCAGTAAACAATCAATTAAACCTATAATCTAACACTTCAACATTTTTTTAAGAAGTAATAAGTAGGTCTCCCCTATACTCTTCTATGTTCACAATAGGGTAGAATGGTCAAAGGCTTTGGTTCTTACACTCCCCTGCGTCACTGTGCTAATACTAGCTTATAGTAGATGTTTAGTCCTCACGCCCAAGCGAGATGCCTTATCGTACGTTAGCACTCGGAATGGTGGCATCGTAAACCTACAACCAGTATTTCACGGCGCTAGGCTGGGGACTTATCGTACGAACTCATGTTTATACCCCGGTCTGGTACACCTATCCGTTGGGTGATGAAATCCTGCAGGAATCTTGCTACTCTTTTTAAATATCAGTTATTTTGAGGTCCAGGACGTTCAATTTTTTAAATCCCAAATGGATGGCCCAACTTGTTGGAAAGCTTTTTGGGTGATGAAATCCCACAACTCTCTAACAGTTTTTACATTTACTAATGTTGGAAGGAAAAAGAATATTAAACACAGCAATAGGTCAATCCAACCATAGCAAAAAAGAATATTAGAGCAGCGTGAATTTTTACAGTCCACACGATTTTATATGTCCTAGTGTCGGGGCACAGCGGATATGTACCCCTTCTAGCTGTCAATTTTTGAGGAATACCAACCTACGGGAAGTGTTTCCCGGTGTAGCTGTGGCCGCCCCTTCACTTTGGGGGAACAAAAAGAATTTTTCAAAACAAATGAGTCGGGCTTTAAGCTTTTTGTATTTCCTCTTTCAATACTTTCGGCGCTTATCATTCTTTTATATCCCTTATTGGTGCCCAAAATTCTCAAAGTGTAATCGACTTATGTTTGATCAATAATGGATAGTAATAATCAAGATTAACAAAAATGGTCTTTTATCGTAATTCAAGTAAAACTCACAAAAGAAACTCGTGCACAAGTTATAACAAAAATAGTTCGTGCTTATGTGGGACCACCCAATAAAAAAGAAAACAAATCTTATCAAAAGCAACTCTTAACAAAAGAATTAAGGCCCATAAACAGTTTGTGTTTTTCAGGTCATGTTCAACATAAGCAACTCATGCATAAGCTCTTAGACCCACGACAATTTTTTTCTTTTATCAAAACAAAGCTCGTGTTCAAGTTTGCTTCATTGGACCCATAGCTCGTAAATGATCGCCACAAAAATATAAGAGGCCACACAGAAACAGTTCAAAGAAAATAGTAACTGTAGCATTAACAAGTGAAAAAAAAAGCAAAATAGAAATTGGCTTAAAAATAACAAGTAAACAAAAGGCATTCACAAGGGAAACGGCGCTAAAAACTTGATCGATTATAAACTAACGTCTTAAAAGACCCGCAAGCGCACGATGTACCGTTAAGTACAAAGGTAAGCGGGGTCGTATCCCTAGAGGCTTATGGTGCGAACTATACTTCGAGCTACTAGTTTTATCCAATAACACTGAGTTTGAGTAGGTTTTGAACTAAAAAGAAAAAATATATAAATGCTAGAAAATATGAGTTGTATAAGTTGGAGTGACAACCAGGCCCTTGATTTCACTCCACCCTTTATAACCGTGTGATAGCATAAATAATTAAATTAAATTACGAGTTCCCGTATCACATATTTTTGGTCGGGCATATGCAATACATCAAAAGATAAAAAAGATTTAGTGATTTGGAACTACCCATAAACGAATTTACTCAACCATGGTCCGGTTGATAAATATGGATTATGTTCTCTTCTTCATGTTCATAACCAATCTTATTATGGTCAAACAAGATGGTTACTGAGATTCATTACTCATCTTAATCCTAGCTATGGTCAAGGATAGGACGAAGGACGACAAATATGCATTATTCTGGGATAAATAGAAAGTAATTACTCTAACTAAGTTGCACAAGTTACACTTAGGTTATATTGAGTGGAGCTTCCTCTAGCCTTGGCTAAGAAGATTAGCTACTCATCCCTTTGATCATTGCCATACTACTATTACTGCGATAAAAGTAAAAGACAAGAAAAATAGAGAAAAAATAACCTTTATTGATTTAAACGTTGATATTACACTCTGATATGAGATTCCTCAATTACCATGGGGGGAGTGTTCCTTTTATAGGCGAAGGAACCCATATTTAGAAACTATACATTAAATTGTAAAGAATATTTTTACAATAATATCTTCTAATTTTACAACCAATCTCCTAAGATTCTTGCATATAATTCCCTTAAATGATGTAAAGATCTTTCTTCATGGAAACTCTTGCATATATCTTCAATATAAAATATCTTAAAGGATCTTGGATGCAATATATTATTTGATCTTATTCTCCATGAATATTTGTGTATATATTTCTTCAATCTTGAAACCAAATATATTGTCTTTGACTTTTTGTGCTATGAACTGCTGGAGACACTTTTACTTGACTTTAAGAGCTTGGTTTTAAATATGCATCTCCAATAGCTACAATCAAATAAACGCACATAAGTACCTTAAATTAAATATAATGGACAACTAAAATACATGTTTGGGTATATTAAAAATGTCATAATTACATGCTCATCAGTAGTATTTATGAACAAAGTCTTCGCAGTCTTGTCGCATCTTCGGCCAGAATAATCCTTGAGTGAATGCCCGTTGGGCCAATGATCGTCCTATAATGTGAGCTGCGCAGATCCCATCTTGAAGTTCTTTGATTTTAATTTGAGACTATTTATGGGAGATGCATTCAATCAGAGGTTCTCCTCCTGTGATGCGAGATAGGATTTAATCTTGAACTGTGAGTCTGGGGTATTCGGCCAAGAGGGATCGGGCTTCTTCTTTATTACTTAGGAGGATGCTGGAATTGAGGTATGGATAGAATGGTCTTCTCCAATTGTCTTCATTTTCGTCTTCGGTAGCAGTGATTTGCATCGTATAACTTATATTGAGACTTGAATGTTCGATAATCTAGATATCCAAAGTTTTCCTTTCACTATCTTCGAGCATTGCGACAATGTATGCCAATGCATCATCGTGGCAATTTTTGGCTCTAGGAAGGTAAGAGATTGTTACTGATTTGAATTTGATTATTTTTTCTTCAACCAAGGCTGCATAATCAACCATCTTACCTAATATCATGAATGCCTTGTTGTAATGATTGGTGACGAGTAAGGAGTCGACATATACAACTACTTCTTCTGCCCCGAGTACTATATCAAGATCCAGTCCATGAAGGATAGCTTCATATTCTATTTTATTATTGGTGGAATAGAATTTGAGTTTAATAGCTTTCTCGATGTGATGATTGGATGGTGTAACGAGAACGATGCCGATTCCTGATCCTCGTGGTCTAACAGATCCATCCGTAAAGAGTCTATATCCTGCGCATTGTGACTATGGGTCTGGCTCTGCAATTGAGTCATCAGGCAATACTTCTTCGAGGTCTTCCCAATGGGGGTCTTTGACTAAAAAATTTGCAAAAAAATCAGCTACTGCTTGTCCTTTAATAGATATCTAAGGCTCAAAGGAGATGTCATATTCGCCAAGGAATACGGACCATTGTTGAACTCTCTGAGATTTCTTTTAGAGAGGACAAGATTGAGAGGATATTTGGTAATGATTTAGGTTAGATGAAGTTTTTGGGAGCTGTAAACCAAGGTGAGTAGTTATTTTTTAGTTGTTTTGTATCTATTTTTGGCAGGCATGAGAGTTTTCCTAATGAAGTAGATTAGTTTTTCTACACCTTTATCTTCTTGAATAAGGATAGAGCTAATAGAATCATTAGTTGATAATAAGTTCATTGTCTGTGTTTTGCCATCAGTTGGTGTACTCATTATAGGATGACTCCCCAAATATCATTTAAGATCTTAGAAAGAAAATTCACCGTCGAGAGTTCAAATGATTTCCTTTGTCTATTTTTTTGACAGTGGAGTTAGATTTCCATAAAGAAGGAGGTAAAGAATTTTACATCGATCAGATGACTTGGAGATGAACCTGTAAAGAGCTCTAATCTTGCTAGTAAATTTTTGTACAAGTTTTTTTGTTCGAGGAGATGGCATTGCCATGAGTGCTTCGATTTGTGTTAGATCAATTTTGATTCCCCTCTTACTAACCAGGTATCCCAGAAATTTGCCAGATGCGATACCAAACTGGCATTTTTGTGGGTTGAGTTTCATTTAGTAGGTTCAAAGGATATCGAAGATGATTTGGAGATTGTTGTAATGATCTTCACGCTTTAAGCTTTTGCAGATCATATCATCGATGTAGACCTCCATGATTTTACCTAAATGGTCATTGAACATTTTTGTGGCAAGCCGTTGGTAAGTGGCTCCTGCATTTTTTTATTCAAAAGGTATTACTATGTAACAGTAGAGACCGGTTTTTGCGACAAAAGTTATTTTCTCCGGGTCTTCTTCGGTGAGAGGAACTTGATTGTAACCGGAGGCCGAATCCATCATTGAAAGAAGTTCATGCCCTGCTACAAAGTCGAGGAGTTGTGGGATCAGTGGAAGAGGAAAGTTATCTTTTGGGGTGAACTTGTTGGGTTCTGTAAAATCAACACAGACTCTAATTTTCTTATTCTTCTTTGGGACCGCTACGATGTTAGAAACCCATTTTGTATATTTTGCTTCCCGAATAAATCCTACACGAAGGAGTTTATCAATTTCTTTATTTACGGCTTCGCGAAGGCAGGGAGCTAGATTTCGACGTTTTTGTATAGATGTTTTGCAGTATGGAAGGAGGTTGAGGTTGAGCTTGTGGCATGAGATCGAAGGATTAATGTCAGGCATCTCTTAGAAAGACCATGCAAAGATGTCGATATTTTTCTTTAGGAGTTGAATCATGGTTTCTTTTTCAACGGATGACAGTTTGGAGCCGATGAAGGTATTACGCCCGGGTCCATCGAGTTCAATAGAATCTGTTACCTCAATATCGTGTTGCTCAAGTGTAGGTTTCGCTTCGTGTTATAGTTACTATGCCTTTAGAATTTTCGTCGTGTGAAAATTAGTTGTGGTATTCTCCCACATACGTGCAACTGCAAGTCTGCCTTTGATTTTGTAGACTTTGTGATCTATTGGAAATCTCAATGCCATATGATATGTTGAAGGTACTGAATTGATCGAATATAGCCAAGTACCCCCTAAAATTCCCAAATACATCGACTCGGCATCGATGACCACGAATTTAACAAAAGTGGGTTTTGATCCCGCTTGGACTAGCAGTGTGATTTCTCTTGTGGCTAATTCTTTTGAACCGTTGAAACCTGTGATGGTGGTTGTCGAAGCTTTCACTAAGTCTTTGAGTCCCAGAACATCAATTACCCTTTTTAACAGAGTAACTGTGGCGCTTTCTATATCGACGAGAAGCGTATGTAGATAGTTTTGTCCTACTTTGAGTATAATGACCAAAGGGTAATCACAAGGGTACTTGACATGGCTGGTGTCACAGTCATCAAAGGTAATATGGTATGGAAGCTTTTATTTTCTCGCGTTGGGAAGAAGTTTTGCTGATTTGTCTGAGGATGTCATTTTGCAATAAGATGTAATTCGACCGCCTTGTTTTCTTTTTTTTCCTTTTTCAATATCGATCATGTATAGATGGCGAGCTTTCCTTTGGCCTTGCTCTTGATCAACGTCTTTGTTTTTAGCTTCTTCTTCGAGGAACTTTTGAATGTCGACTACATAATTATAAAGTCTTCCAGCCAATAGAATACAATGAAAAATTCGAATGAGAGAGTAACAGTAATCAGTGTTGTGACTATGCACGTTGTGATACTGACGTAAAGGTTTCTTGGGGATATCAAGAATTGCTTGTGTTGCCCGATAGAACTTGATGCAAGAAAAACTCGGTCTTTAAATACCCCGCTCAAAATTACGGGTATCGTAATACAATAAGGGTAAACGGGAGTCGAATCTACGGAGAGTAAACGTATTAAAAATATAATTTTCTAATTAACTAATAAACGAATCTAAACTAAATTTGACAAAAGGGTTTTGATCTAAAACATAAATCTAAATTACTAACTTTCGGTACGATTATAAGGAAAAGAACCTAGGCTTTGGATCACCTCCGACTTAGTTTACTAAACGATAGCTTCTATCCGCACGTAATAGCCATGGCTAGGTCTATTCGGGTCTAAGATTTAGGGTTTGTGGCTAAAACCTAAGTAAGAACTTCGTTGTTCATGGACAATCGGATCTAGGGTTTATAAACTTCTTTCCATGACTAGGTGGAGAGTATTAACTCTAGTGATCTAGAATTCCCTTTTAGCGTGAAAATAATCGAATATGGCTAATTCGACATCTTTCTCATATCTGTAGTAACTTAGAGTTGTCATGGCTAGATCAACTCTTCGTAACTTCAAATCAGAGAATTGAAGATTAATTCTAGATCTAAACTACTATTAACATCAATTTAGCTCACTTCACCGGAGGTTCAATCGTTAGCCTAAGCTAAGGAGATTAGCTCTCCATTAATGGTGTTGATCACAGCTTAAATTAAACGCATAAAATAAAAGAGAAAGAAAGAGAAAGATACTGAAAAACGCAAGCTTTATTCATTCCTGAGATTGAGATGTATAAAATACATAGAATTGCTCTCATATTTATAGGAGATAGGAGAGACATATTTACAATTATAAAACTTTATCAAATAAAGATAAATCCTATCTCATGTTAATCCTTGTAGAGTCCTTCATCATCTTTATTCCATGGAGAAAATCTACAAGTATATTGAATGTAGGCATCTTCCTTGTGCCTGAGAGACTGCTAGAGATGCTTCAGCTCTTTATACCTTCTATTAAATGCTTTTTCAACTGATTAGCTCCAACAGTGATTAGTGCCTAAAAATATGAAAATGATACTAACATTAAAAATTAATAAATCGGGATTAACAAAATGATACTTTTAGGCGCATTAATCCTACGTATTTCTATGTCTATTAGAACTCATCTCCCTTTATCGTTGGTAAGATAGTAGAAAGAGTTGTTGTCATTGGAGGTAGAACTGGGACGGGTCTGTTTTGCCTTCCGTCTCTTCTTCTGGCGTTGTCGGTGTTTCTTTCGTGTAGCTTTGGGTACTTCGTTATTAGTTGATTTTTTGGGTGGGGGTGGAAATATTTCACGAGAATGGATGACAGAAGAGCTTTTCATCTTATCTTTCTTGGATCGTTATAATTCGATGTAGTTATTAACAACATCAATTATTGTTGTCACTGTTCTGGGCTTGCACAAGGTTAGTTCTTCTCAAACTTTGGAGTGGATATGCAAGGCTGAGGTGAATGCTGGAATGACAATCATGGGATCCGAGTTCCTAATTTTTCGCTTGTAAGAGTTTGCCAAGGTTTCTTTTGCACCTTGCCCGAAGAAGAACAAAGAATCCATAATTATCTCTCACTACTTAGCATGAGCATAATTTGACTCAAAGAGACGCTGTAACTAGTTGAATGATGTGATCGAGCCTTTAGGGATAGTATGGAACCATCTGAGAGGTTCCTCTTTTAGACTCATGTTGAATAGTATGCATAGCATGTGGTTGATTTTGAAGTATAATCCAACTCCGTCTTTGAAATTTCTGATGTGGATGAGAGGGTCAGTGAGGCCTGCATACTGAATAAATTTTAGCATGTAGAAATCATCTAGAATGGGCATAACTTCGAGACGAGGAGAGATGGGATTTGTTTCAATTCTATAGAGAGAGTAGACCTTCGACCTGGGATATCAGAGTTTATAGCTTGGATTCTATTGTTTAGGACGTTCAAGGTGATGAATTATGGCGGGGGAATTGGTATGGCTTCAACCTGTGGATCAAAGTCTCCCTGTCCTTCAGGTCCCAATCGGTCTCTGATAGGTCATCGTTCCAGTGGTGGTGGAGTTTGATGACGCGTGCGTCAACTTCCTTGGGTAGTCGACGCTGAGGATGTAAGTCCAAAATGTTAAGAAAGCCTGTCTGGATTTCTGGATCTGGATCAAGAAGTTTGTACTCGTTCCTCTCTTGGATGGTTCTCTCTTTGGGTCGCCTTGGAACGATGATCACATCTGGCCTGAGGAGGCGACGTTTGACGGCCAGTAAGCCTATCCTGAGTTCTTTGTAAATTCTTCATTTCTTTCTGATGTGTCCAACTCTGTTGGTCTAAGACCTTTCTCCTTTCATTTCTTTCGACTTGAAAAGCTTAGGCGTGAACTCGCTGATCTTCCAACCTCTAGACTCGGTCAGATTCAATTTGTTTTTGAAGTTCAATCATGACACTGTATAGATAGACTATTTTCTGTATTTGGTTGATCTCGTGGTTCCTTAGTGTACTGGAGGCACTTCGGAGGTTCATGTTTATCATCGAATTGTCCTGGATCGCAGGTGGCAAAGAAAAAGTGTGGTATTCCCACAGACGGCGCCAACTGTAATAGCGTGTTTTCCGGGAGGATAATCTTCGCCAATATTTTTAGTAAGGATGGTGCAATAGTAAGCTTAAACAAATAAGATTTTACGCAAAAATTAAGTAAAGTCTGAGAAAAACCATGACCTTGAGGAGAATTTTGATGTAAAATCCAATAGGTTGATAATTATTATATTTTGTTGTATGATAGTAAAGTAAGGATGATGGAATAGTAAAGTTGCGGATATGAATAATTTATTTTCTACCAGTATTTATAGTAGATACATGCAGTAGCTTCTCGAATGCTGAGCTGTGTTCGACTAATACTCATTGGCCTCTTGTTACCGAATCAGGGAAATATGCTACTGCACTATTTCAGGTCACTCCTTCACCATATTCGCTCCTCACAATACATATGATTTATCTTATAATTCGAGGACTTTAACTTAACATTGGAGCACATTAGATTAAAACCAGCGAATCAACAAACTTTAAATAATAATAGGCTTAAGTTTAATCAATTAGGATTTTATTTACCAATTAACATATCTAGATGGTCAATATTAAATCAAAGGCCCATAAAACAATTGAAAACCAAATATATTCCCATAAATAATGCGTTTGTGCGTGCCTATTTGCTCGTTAAGAATAACAATAAGATTAGGAGGAGAAATGAGACAAGGGGAAAGGATTACTCCACAGAGATTGTAATCAGCCCCTCTATTAGAAACTCTAAAATTGCAATATATATAAGTTGAACTCTAGGAGGTTGTCAATCATTTCATATATATCTTCAATCACATGCGGGCAAGACCATGGGAATATTTCTTCTTCGGAATGTATGTCACCATATGTTTTGAGTCAGTTGCCACCCAAATCTTCATTTTACCCTTTGCAATACCAATGTGCAACCCTCTTCAATATATACTTCTTACTAGTTACGATCATTAGGAGGATCCTTCGCATGTGCACATTTGGCACATAGGATTATTAGGTCAATACCATAATAACAATACTTCAACAGACAACCCACACAAATTACATACCAGTGATCTTGTCTTGAAATAATAAGAATATTGCAAAAGAAGGATTAGCTACACTCGTCAACAAGTAGATGCACCATTGGGTAATGTATCTTAATTGAAGCAATGATCCTTACATAAATCTGAGTCATAGAAGTAAGAACTCAGATTGATAAATATTAACCAAATTAAAATTAGGGTTTTTACTAACACTAAAACATAAAACCAACTTCAAATAAAAACTAAGCAAATGCTTAAACTCAAACCTAAACTGAATTTACTTCAAATCATCAACTTTAACAACTAAATAAAATATAGAACTTAGCCTCCCTTTTATAGAATAGTACATAAGGGGTGGAAACCCTAATTAGGAATATTCTAGAAACTGAAAAAGTATCATCTTAACCTTATGTTGGTTAATTAGAAACTCTCTAAAACCTATTAAACATCTCTAGCCGAAAGGCTTAAATCAAAATAGCATGATAGACACGTAATATTTATATGTACAACACCTAAATTTCTAACTACCTAGTCATTTACTACTAAGTCATTTATTAAATAAATGTGACACTAATAGTGTTTTTGTTTGTATTTACAGAAATCGGTCACATGATAAACAAGTCTTACATTTTTCCTGTTTTTAACGAAGAACAAGGGTGATGCACTCTAACAATGATTATTATTTGATGTTGTCAACCAAAGGCCCATACATGGAAACCCATTGAATAAAATTAAATATAGATATTATTCTCATGAGTTATAATATCTATGGATGATTTTAGGCATTGTTTAGGGGATTTTATATTAATGGTGATATTTAGTAACCCTTCCTATACTCTATAAATAGAAGGGGAATTCCACCCATGAGGGATCATCTTGGAGAGTGTAAATCAAAGTTCAATAAGCAATAAAGTTCTTGTTCTTCTCTTGTTCTTCTCTTGTTCTTGTCTTTTTACTTTTATCATAATAATAGTAGTATGGCAATGATCAAAGGGATGAGTAGCTAATCTTTTTAGCCAAGGCTAGAAGAAGCTCCACCTAATATAGCCTTAGTGTAGATTATGTAGCTTAGTTAGAGTAATTATTTTCTCTTTATCCCAGAATATTGCATATTCGTATTCCTTCATCCTATGCTTGACCATAGCTAGGATTAGGAGGAATAATGAATCTATGTAACCATCTTGTTGGACCATAACAAGATAGGTTATGAACATGGAGAAGAAAACATAATCCATAGTTATCAATCGGAGCATGGTTGAGTAAGTTGGTTTATGGGTAGTTCAAAATTACTAAATCTCATGTATCTTTTAATGTATTGCATATGTCCGTCCAAGGATATGCGATGCGGGAACTCGTAATTTACTTTAATTATTTATACTATCTAAATGGTTACAAAGGGTAGAGTGAAACGATGCCTTAGTTTCCACTCCAATTTATCTTGTAATTTGTTTCGTTCTTCTTTTTATTACAAAACCTACACAAACTCGTTGTTATTGGATAAAACTAGTAGCTCAAAGAATAATTCGCACCAGAAGTCTCTTGGGATACGACCCCGCTTTCCTTTGTACTCAACGGTACACCGTGCGCTTGTGGGTCTTTTAAGACGTCGGTTTATAATCGATCAAGTTTTTGGCGCCGTTGCCGGGGACTTACAAAGTTGTATTTTATTTTTGAGTTGCTTTATTTTAAGCCAATTTTTCATTCTTGTTTTTCTTTTCTTTTTCTTTTTCTTTTTCTTTCCTTTTATTAGATTCGGAAACAAAGTGATTGAGTGATTGGCTCAAACTCTCTTGGCGCTACAGTAGCTTTGAAGTCTGTCCCTGAATATTTTACCATTTTTTATCATCTATACTTTACAGTTGGGAAGTACGCTTTCTACGGAAGTTTTAGATAATTCAAAACCCTTTCCGAATTGTTATAGATCATATTTTTCAGGTTAGTCGTTTGTGAGTAACAACCTTTTGAAAAAACAGTAAAAAATATAGTCTTTCTAAAGGACGCCGTGTTCATTAATCACTTGTTTTGAGCTGTAGGGAAGCTAAATTCTAGAAAACATCCTTGTTGAATGTCTCTCCTTTCTGAATTATCTTTCCAAATTGATATTATTTAATGTTCTCTCTCAACCGAGTTGAAGATATGCACATTTAAAAATCAGGACATCATAGACTGCAATAAACTTGGAAATTGAATTAATATTGTTGTCGCAAGTTCACTAATCTTTTTTCTCTTGTTTTACAGGATAGTCACAAAGTTGAAAACGAGACGTACAATAGGCAAAGCTAAAAACATCATCAAATCCATCCTTCTTGTGCCCCCTGAGTGAATAGGCACTTCCTTCTTTCGCCCCCTAAGTGAAGGAACGGCCACAGCTACACCGGGAAACACTTCCCGTAGGTTGGTACTTGCTAAAACTTGATATTTTAAATGGGTACATATCCGCTCCGCCCCGGCACTGGGACATATAAAGTTTTGTGGATTATGCCAATACACGCTGCTGTAATAAAAAAAATTGTTGTGGCTGGAATAACCTATTGTTGTGTTTAATATTCTTTTTCATTCCAACATTAATAAAAGTAAATACTGTTAGAGAGTTGCGGGATTTCATCACCCAAAAAGCTCTCCAACAAGTGGAACCACCCATTAGGAGATACGAAGAAATTCGTATCACACAAAAATTGAACGTCCTGGACCTTAACATAACTGTTAATAAAAAAGAGTCAAGATTCCCACGGGATTTAATCGCCCAACGGATAGGTGTACTGGACCGGGGTACAAACACGGGTTCGTAGGATACGGCCCTAGCCAAGCGCCGCGAAATACTGGTTGTAGGTTTACGACGGTTCTGAGTACTGACGTACGATAAGGTGACTCGCTCAGGCGTGAGGACTGAACATCTACTTTAAGCTGGTACTAGCATAGTGATGCAGGGGAGTATAGGAACCAAAACCTTTTGCCATCGTACCCATTTTGAACATAGAAGAATATAAGGGAGACCTAATTATTACTTTTAAAAAATATTGATGTGATAGAGTTTAAGTTTGATTGATTATTTATTGCACTGGGTGTTGCTTTTATTTTAAAATGACATACATGCAAGACCATTGGAATCCTTACAGCTCACAATTCAATATCCCGCAACAACCTCAAAATCATTTTCAATCATGAGATCACCAAAATTCTCAATACGTGGAACCCTTCCAATCTTATTCATATATGCAGGCCCATCGGTCTGTCCAGTCAACCAATCAGTTCCTACCCGATCCACCCAAACCTTCTTTAAACGATACCTTTGCTCACTTCATGCAACAATCAGTACAATTTCAGCAACAAATGATACAATTCCAACAACAGATATTGGTGAATCAAACTTCTACGACCTAATCTATCTCTAGATTAGAGACTCAGATAACTCAGTTGTCAACTACGTAGAGTGAAATAGAGCATGAAAAACTTCTAAGCAATGAAGAAGAACAATCTGAAGTTAAATCCCCTTGTAATTTAGAAATAGATGAATTCAAGCGTAATCAAGGAATGTTTTCCCCGTAGGTTGAATGGATACCATATTGTGACACAGATTTAGAAGATGAATATTTTAAGGTCGGCGATCCTATGTCACAAGAAGATCTTGAAGAAGCCCTCTAAATTCAACCATCGATGTCACCATCCATCATTTCATTTGTTAACCCAATAAATTATTTTGAGGAAACTATGACCGAGATTGAATATTTGTCCCTCTCCTCTAATGATTTTTTTGACGATGATGATGACGAGATAAAATATGAATATATGAAATCACCATCTCATTATACGATAATTTGTGAAAAATTTGTAGATGATGATATTTGTACCAATGTCAAGAAAGTAGAAATTGTCGAACCTGTTGCAGATGTTTTCAACTTGTTATTTCCTTCTCAGTCTCCTTATGAGTCACCTCAACCTTACCTTGAGCTGCGTTCACCTAACACAAATTACAATGTTAAAAACCAGTAGGTGGAGGACCGTTCTTTAAAGAAAATATAACTATTAGTGGGGCTAATTCTGTTTTGGTTACTCATTCACCAACCACACCTATACCTATGCCTACATCTCCATTTCACAAGCCTAATGGGGGTACCATGGCCATAAATGATTTTGAAGACTTGTAAGGAGATAATTCTTGTTGTATTTATGTTAATGAATGTTTAAATTATTTTGAGGACTCGAATGATCCTGAGATTCGTGAAATTGTATAATCATTAGCATCTTAAAATATATTTCAACTTGGCCATGTCCCTAAGCCAATGAATATCCACGTCAATGGTCTGGATGAATCCCTTGAGATAAGTTATGATTTTAGGCACATAAATTTTAAATGTTTGTTAGAGTCAATTGTTCCCCGATCCCTACATCCACAAATATGTTATATAGTTTTTCTTCTACTAAAAGAAAACATTTTTTTAATAATTTTTGGGATGCCTCACGAACTTTTTTTGTCAGAACCACCTATCACATTTTTTGGAATATCAATAATTACATGGGGGTTTTAAAATTTTTTAAAGAAAATATCTTTCCAGGAAAATAGAGTTTTGAATCAAGTACATTTTCGGGGATAAATACCTGTATACCAATCTTATTATTTACTGCAACACATTGTAATCATATGATTGTATTGAAAATTTTAAAGAAAAATATGTTCCCTGGGTATGTGTTTGTTTTATCTTGGAGAAAATGGTTTTTCTTGATTTGTCTAAGTTTTTTAACTTGGAATCATCAAATGATAGGCAAGGTTTTTAGAAAAAATCTTTTTCATAGAGAATTAGTATTAAACTCTCTTTGGTTTTACAAAATATATCTGCCCAATTAGGGGCTAATATTAAGGATCACCATTCATGTGTTATTTGGTTTATGAAAAAGAATTTACAACCAGGATAGTGCATCACCTTTTCAACTTTGTACCCTTCCAATCATATTGAAAATTTTAAGTTTGGGGGTACATTCGTCTGGCTGAAGACAGTAAACTTAGCACTTCTTGGGAGGCAACCCAAGACACATTCAGGTGAGAAATTCTAGTTTTTACTCTCAAACATTGAGGACAATGTTTCATTTAAGTTTGGGGGTAGAAAAACATTTCTTTAAATACTTTTTGAAGAAAAGTGAAATAATGACACTTTGGCAATGCGTGATATATTTTTGACGAATTTCCAAATACTTAAACTGATTTTACCTTGACATAAATATTATGGAAATGCCTAAATTTTGAAATTGTACCAAGTATATAATATAATATTTTGGAATATCTTAAGCTTGACGTACTATCTTTTTATTAGCGACTAATTCAAGTTAACTTGGCATATTTTGAAAACGTGCACTTCATTGTAGTTTTGCAATTAATACATTCAATAAAATTTTGTTCAGTATAAGAGATATTTAGCATTTATGTTATAAATAGTTTGCTACAAGGGAGACAACTGCCTAAGAATAAGTTCATTCTAAAGACAAAAATAATAAATAAGCCAAATATGCTCTAAAAACTTTTACGCTACAAGGCTACTCGCATGATTAAGAACTGAAAGAGGAAAAATTATTACCAATCTCGAGTTTGACCATGAACTATGTGAAAGGAGCACAAGAAAATGTTACTTGTGAGAATCCTGAGTCCAGGACATGATGGGGCACCACACCCTGGCAACCTTAGCCAACTGTCGGGGATTGTCGACTGAAAACTTCTTGTTACGGAGGCTTTACTAAGAAACAAAGTACTCAAAAGAAAAGACTTACAAAAAAAAATTTAGGAAGACAAATTGACTAAGGCACTTGTCGAACTGACCGTTGAATTTATTCCAGTGAGAACTAGACTACCAAAAAAACTGAGTAAATTATTCTAGACAACGTATTTAGCGATAAAACTATTTTCATTGTATACTCAAATATAGGTAAAAAAAAAATACTTGAATCTCTTTCTAATCTTGAGGTAGTACCTCTAGTTTCGGATAAGCTTAAAATATATTTTGATATACTTGGAAGAATAGCAAGTTTAAGGATTTTTTCATTGGTATATTTTTGTCACAACTAAGTAAGGTTAAGTTCACAAGAAATGAGTCATGTGTATTCTAGGATTGTTTAAAATATTATTATTGACTTTTGTGGGTATAGTGACTGCAAACCCTCACGAGACAACACTCGTCCACCAAGCTAAACCTGGGGGTTTAACAGCTTGTTGCATTTGCTAAATACAGCCGCGTGACATACAAAAATCGTTTTTGTTTACTTTTACTCGAGGACTAGCAAAATATAAGTTCGGGGGTATTTGATAGACACGTAATATTTACGTGTACAACTCCTAAATTTCTATCTGCCTAATCATTTATTAAATAAATGTGACACTAATAGTACTTTTGTTTGTATTTACAGAAATTGGTCCCATGATAAACAAGTCGTATATATATTAGTCATATATTTAACGAAGAACAAGGGTGATGCACTCCAGCAATGATTCTTATTTGAAGTTGTCAACCAAAGGCCAATACATGGAAGCCCTTTGAATAAAATTAGATATATATATTATTCTCGTGAGTCGTAATATCTATGCATGATTTTAGGCATTATTTAGAGGATTTTATATTAATGGTGATAATTAGTAACCTTTCCTATACTCTATAAATAGGAGGGGAATTCCACCCATGAGGGATCATCTTGGAGAGTGTAAATCAAAGTTCAATAAGCAATAAATTTCTTGTTCTTGTCATTTTACTTTTATCATAGTAATCATAGTATGATAATAATCTATGGGATGAGTAGCTAATCATCTTAGCCAAGGCTAGAGGAAGCTCTATCCAATAAAGCCTTAGTATAGATTGTGTAGCTTAGTTAGAGTAATTATTTTCTCTTTATCCCGGAATATTGCATATTCGTATTCCTTCATCATATGCTTGACCATAGCTAGGATTAGGAGGAATAATAAATCTATGCAACCATCTTGTTGGACCATAACAAGATAGGTTATGAACATGGAGAAGAGAACATAATCCATACTTATCAACCGGACCATGGTTGAGTAAGTTGGTTTATGGGTAGTTCCCAATTACTAAATCTCTTGTATCTTTTGATGTATTGCATATGCCCGACCAAGGATATGCGATACGGGAACTTGTAATTTACTTTAATTATTTATGCTATTGAAATGGTTACAAAGGGTGAAGTGGAATCGATGTCTTGGTTTCCACTCCAATTTATCTTGTAATTTGTTTCGTTCTTTTTATTTCAAAACCTACATAAACTCGTTGTTATTGGATAAAACTAGTAGCTCGAAGTATAATTCACACCACAAGTCTCTTAGGATACGACCCCGCTATCCTTTGTACTCAGCGGTACACCGTGCGCTTGCGGGTCTTTTAAGACGTCGATTTATAATCGATCATAGCATAAACGTATATAAACTATAGACGATGATAAATGACTATGCGAGGTCGATTCACATCAAATCCCTCTGTCTTCTTGCCGATTTCGACCATGAAATCGATAAATTTTGAAATGTCATAAATCTCGAAACTTTCTGTTGCAGCATACTCATCTTCAAACCTTGAATTCTACCTCGAAATATTTTGCAAGTACGACTGTACGAGGGTACAATGTCGTCACCAATATCCCTATATTAAAGAACATTCAAAAATAAAGTAAACCATGGTATCCGTTTTTTGAAATTAGCTAAGAAGCCCTCCCAAAATGGCTGAACGAAATCTTTCTTAATGACATCATCTAGATACTCGTCAAATATTGGGAATTTATCCCAATCATCGAGTAGGAGAAATTCACAATCCTGTGTAAAAGTACGATTCCTAAGAGCCTAGTTGGGCATGCGTAAAGTTTCTTTCACTTGTAAATCGTCGATGATTACACCGTTTAGGGATTTTAAATCGGCAGCCTTTTTGATCTTAATTTTTGTTGGTTTTTTCAGTTCGACAACTTCGGGATAGTCGTCGAAAATAGGTAGCAAAATCTCCGTTGGTGGCGAATTTGTCACCATTACCTGTTGGGTAGGGATTCGAAGAGTACCTGAAGCAATTGACTACCTAACCTGGTTGATTTAGTTAAACAATTCATTGAATCCTTTGACTTTGTCGGTCAACTCAGCGACCTGTTTTGCGAGTTGAGCATTTTTTAATGGTGTCATAGGGAAATTATTGTAGAATTCACTATAGAAGTCGCAAAAATTACTGTAGCACTCGGTGTAAAAAAAACCTCAAAAAATCGTGCTAGCTTTGGCATTAATTTAACGTAAATCTGAGTCGCGGAAGCAAAAACTCTGATTGATAAACATTAACCTAATCAAAATTAGTGTTTTTACTAATACTAAAACACAAAACTAACTTCAAATCAAAACTAAACAAAAGCTTAAACTTAAACCTAAACTGAATTTACTTCAAATCATCAACTTAAACAATTAAATAAAATAGAGAACCTAACATTCCTTTTATAGAATATTAGGAGGTGAAAACCCTAATTAAGAATATTCTAGAAACAAGGAAAAATACTATCTTAACTTGGTGTTAGTTAATTATGAACTTCTTAAAACCTACTAAGCATCTTAGTAGAGAGGCTTAAATCAAAATAAATAAACCATAAACGATAATAAACAACCATACGATACGATTCACATAAGATCTTCTTTCTTAATCAGTAAAATTCAAGGATATATATATTGCTAAAGGAAGTTATAATTCTAACGATATATTAATAAAGAAGCGACGTGGACAAATATGACAATGCGCGAGTTCGAGTAAACCTTGTCGTATAGCATATAACCACATAATGAGGAATAATATACATCATTACGATGTACTGTGCAGTAAAGAAGAAAACTTCATAAGGACAAGACACCCAAGTGTGAGGACAAGGGCCAAGGGTTTTTCTTGAAACGAATGAGAGAGATGGTAATGATACGATCCACGGCATGGTGTTGGAGCCCCACTTGAGCTTTTGAAGGAAGATGCACCACATATAGAGAAAAGTAGATTCCATGGGAAGTTCAAAAGAGAAATAGGGGATACCTTCTGCTTACTATTTATAGTGATCCCTCTGGATAGTTTCTACAAACAAAACCTACAACTATATTAAGACTACTTCGTCAACCTCTACTTGCACTACAAATACTAGTAGAATGCGTCGAGGAGATCCTTTGGTGGTTGGTCGTGTCATCGGAGATGTTTTGGATCCCTTTACTAAATCGATATCGCTCAAGGTTACTTATGGGTCTAGGGAAATTAACAATGGTTGTGAGCCAAAACCCTCGGTTGTCGTAAACCAACCAAGGGTTGAGATTGGAGGAACTGATATGAGGACATTTTACACTCTGGTGAGTTTACTCTCTCTATCTCTCTCTCTCACAGTCTTGTCTAGCTTCTGGGGTATTAATTTTTCAAGTATGTATTGCAGATTATGGTTGACCCTGATGCTCCTAGCCCAAGTGCTCCAAACCTAAGGGAGTATTTGCATTGGTTTTCTCTCTCTCTCTCTCTCTCTCTCTCACACACACACACAGATTCAAGTTACTCAGGACTGAAACCCTACAGCAAACTAGTTGCCATACCAGCCTTCTCTTGTAATGATGGAAGGCTGATGGGAATCGTTAAGCGTTGGTCTTTAATGAACTAAATTTGTATATGTCTATGTGAAAACCACCACAAATTACAAACTATTTTGCACAAAATATTTATTGAGTTTCATGTCAGAAGTGTCATTTTCTCGCATGAGATCAATAACGATGTTTCCAAAACGTACTTGAAGTGGCTATGTTTTTGGCCCACACATCTTCGGCATAAAAAGATGTTTGTTGAATGGGAAAACAAATGAGATGGTAGAAGAGCTATAGATTTGGGGGTGTCATATGTGCTTATTACTTAACTTATATGAAAACGACCTCAAGAAGAAAATAAAAAGATTGTGGTATGAAAAGAGCATTTCCTTTGGTTCTTCCATCTGATAACAATTGAATTTTAAGCTCTTTTGCAACCCTAGATACCCCTTTGCTACGGTTTTTCAGACTATCCGCTTTAGTTTCCTTTTTGTTTCCTGAAAGGTATCTGAAAGTATATTGACCACATATTATCATTGATATATACCTTTTGTTATGTACTTATTAGTATTATTTTTAGTAGTAAATTCTAATTATGCGTAAATGAAGTAATATTAGTCCTTAATATATGCTAATCGGGTCTTTTAGGTTTATCAAACTTATTAAGTTCCTGTCATTGATTTTAGGTTGGTGACTGATATCCCTGGGTCTACTGGGGCAACATTCGGTAACAAGCATGAATTCCTCAGATATAATCTAACTATTATCCCATTAATAAAACCCTAACAGGTTTGTTCAATGCTGAATACAGGGCAAGAGATAATGTGTTACGAGAGCCCACGGCCAACATTAGGGATTCACCGATTTGCTTTCGTGTTGTTTCAACAACTGGGCAGGCAAACTGTGGATCGTCCTGGATGGCGCCAAAACTTCAACACCAAAGATTTTGCAGGGATTTACAATCTTGGATTGCCTGTTGCAGCCGTTTACTATAACTGTCAGAGAGAGAGTGGTACAGGTGGCAGAACAAGATGCTAATAAGTAGCACCTTCTTCAAGTTTTATCTCATTACAAGTTTATAAACAAATATAAACTTGTGCAGAAATAAATATGATTTGCGTAGTTTATATATATATAAATAAACATGTAATCTATCTATGTGTGTAACGGTTAAGTTTGAAGTGTAATATGTACATATAGCTGCGTGTGACAAGTACTTGCAAACTTAGGTGTGTTTAAACCAGTATATCTGAGAGGATCATCTCGGACTCGGAGTAATTTTATCTCTTGATACCCGAAGAAAATAAAGTATACGTTTTGCATGTACTCACAAAATGAACTTCTTTCATCATAAATGTATAATAACATAAAGCTTTACCAAAAGTTTCGTAGACATATGTTCAATTAATAAATTCATATACATAAATAAATGCAAAACATGCATTTATAGATATCAAACCAAGGCGGAGATAGACTGATCCAGAATTAGCCCGGTAACTCGCAGGATGAAGATTCACGTTAGTACAGAATTGGATCACACACTAACCTGATTTATAGTGTAGAAAACAATATATGCATGCATTTCAATTACACTATAACTTCTATAAATTAATACCCTTGGGACCACATAAAACCTATTAATTAAGCAGGGTCTTAACATATTGAAAAATTTATAAATTATTAATTAATCCAATTAATAATTTATCAAAATATTTTGTATTTTCTAACTTTTATTTATGGATTAGTTTTTTTTTTCTTTTCCCAAAGAAAAAGTGTTTTCTAATAGAGTAAATGATTAAATGCAATGCATTAGCTTTATCTACTAAACTCAATGTACTTAGTAATTTAACTAAAGGTTAAATGAACTATGTATACCATTAAACCAACTTGATCCAATGTGTTTTTCTCATTCATTTAACCAAAGATTAAGTGTGGTCTTTGTTTTCCTCAAAGCAACAATAACGCTAAACAATTTCTTGTTGCAATATGATAACAACGCGCAGGAACTTCTTAACACGTTATAGTAAATTAGAGGTGAGATTCAAATTGACTTAAATTTCAAGAAAGACATACAACTTTGGATTCATATTTTAAGAAGGCGTCATAGTCGATTTTATATATACTTCTTAAAAAAAATTAATTTATATGTTTACTGGCGTAATTACACATGCACTATCGCACATGTAAACGAGTTACTTTGAGAATAAAGTTGGGGTTGAGCTGACATTAAAAAACCATAACCTGAATATCAATTCAACTCTAAGATTATGGTTGACATCATAATGTGATGAAGAGAATTCTTGTTGGTTGCTTATCTTGGTGAACAAAACATATGAAGTTAGGAGGAGAAGAAAATACCTTTGACGTTAGAGAGTCGAAGAGAGAAAAACTTTTTGATGGGTATAGAGAGTTAAAGAGGGAAGATGTTTAGAGAGTATTTAGAGAGTTGAAGATGGAGGAACGTTTGATGTATTGGAGAGGGAAGAAACCTAGAGGAGGGTTTCAATTGACCAGGTCATTTCAATGAGAAAACCCACCTAAAACCTATCAGGACCATCCAAATTCGCCACGTTACTCGCGTCGGTGAAATCAAACAGCTAGCCCAACCAATATAATGTTGGGCCCTTTATTTCATATTATAGATTAGGGCATATATGAGTTCCAAAGATCTTCTCAAGGACAACAATCGGTATTACATTGTTTGGGGCTTGACACATCTCACCAGAGAAGAGCACCACTCAACTCTCTATCGGTCTCTCTTCCCTCTTCCTCTAGAGCTATTAGGGCTTCGTAGATGTAGGAGGTTCTGAAAAAAGGTTTCTTCTTAGGTCCTTCTTTGCCACTACTTATAGAGTAGGGTTTTAGACTTAAGGGTGCTCGGGCACACGTGATTTGTGCAAAAGTATTTATAGGGTTGGCTTGACATAAAGCTACTTGTCAGTTACACTGTATTCTAGCGTGGCCTGTGGGTCGTTCTGCGAGCTCCGCCAGCTACGAGCTCGTCCAGAGGTGACTAGGCCAAGAATGACATACAGGCTCGTGGGTAGCGGGAGCATGCTCCTACAAGAATGTCATCTTAATCTTAATTTAGTAGTGTTAGATGTATCTAAGCGTGATAAAATATGTTAATTATCATTAACAAGAATTTCCCCACTGGTCGGAGTCCTATTCCTTAGCTTTAACACCAGTTTCCCTCAACTATAACACCACTTTCTAGAGTACAGAGTACTCTTTTTTTAGTGAACAGTAGAGTGTACACTTAAGCATAGACATAAAACCTTAAGACTAATGTATATGTTACTCACAATCCAATGGTGCTGATTGCTTGCTTGCTTCAAAACCGTGTCAATTGGTTGTTCATACTTTCTACCGCGACATGCACATATAAAGAGCAGTACATAAAAATATAAGCAACATATATTTAGAAACATTTTGGAAAGGACATTGTCCTTACCAAGAGTCAAAAAGATATAGCGAAGTACATTCTATATTTTCAAACGAAAAGCCAACTTATCTCACTAAAGTAAGGCCAACAAAATAAAGCAAACTGACCCAAACGCTGTCCAGGTAAATATCTCTACTCCTTGTACAAAGAGATTCCCTATGATATTTTCTAGTGGGTAGAGTTTAGCCAGTTGTAAACTTAGATATTTCTAGTGGTAGACCTGCACCCAAATGCTGAGAAGGAGACAAGTGGTGAGGTGACACAGACATAAATAATTTAGAGGTAGAATGTACCAATGCAAATATTCTCTCAGGTTTGGATCACTTGGGCCAGGAGGCATCAGGATCAGCCATAACCTGCAAGTAGGGAATCACAAATAACCTCAAAGCACATGTATCAAAATCACTTGCATTTCATAATACAAAGCAGGAAGGTATGATAAATTTCAGTTCTTACTATGGTTATGATAAGAACCTATCCAATTTAACCACATTTTTCAATGGGTGTTTGGATCCAAATCAAATCTAGTCCAATACAAAAGATTCTCTATAAGGTTTTCCTTTTTTGATTTTTTTTTATCTACAACGAATAGGATCGAGCCCAATCCTCGGTGCCTCATCAGATGAACATGAACACATAATGGGATTTTATTGGATCATAAAAGTGAAAATCAAAATGAATCCAAACACCATCAAAATACAAAAATAAAAATCATTGGTTTGGGGTCAAAATCAATGAAGCCCACGTATCTATCATGGAAATTAAATCCACAAATTAATAGCTCAAACACTCCACGGTGGTCTTAATGGGGTGAAACACTACGTAAGACAAAATAAAAGAAAGGAGACTTACAAGTGCAGGTGTGAAAAAAGTTCTTTAGTCATCACCTCCAAACTAATTCCTTGGTAAGTTTACCACATCAGAGGTTTTTTCTCATAACCATTAGTAACTTCTCTAGCTCCATATTTGATCGTAACTCATAAGATGTACTGATCTGCTAAAATGGCCTAGCACATCTCTGTAACTCTACCAACTACTAATGGATATATCTCACCCTAGCCTTAGCATCTCTCTCTCTCTCTATATATATATATATAGGAGTTTTAAAGAGAGAGGGAAATAGAGGTTCTCATCGGATATTTTGGCTTAGATGATAAGCTGGTGATGAAGCTGCTCCAAGAACAAAGTATATAGGGTTGTACATATTATATTATATATAATATATATATATGTACAGTGTAAATGTGCAATAGAGGTCTTCCTACATAGATAAGCTTTCTCTTCAGAAAACAGCAAGTGTGGGTTTTTGTCAAAAGGAAGAGAGCAGAATTTTATATTTTAACTTACGTAAAGAAAAGTAAATGTAGAAAAGATAAAAATGATTTTCTTCACCATGCAGCTCTGCATTCACTGTATAAGATCTGCATTCACTGTATAAGATGATGATTATACGGTATATAATGTACGAGATGAACCGTCAGTTCAAGGCTGGTATTCACGCACAAAAGCATGAAGATCGTCCTTACAAGTTGTTTTCGTGGCAAAATTCACCCCTTGTGCGCTTGGGAGGGAAAGTTCTCATGGGCGATTCACCATCTAGCTAGCTAGCATGTATCTCTAAAAGCATCTACAGCAATAGGGTAGGTGAATTCACCCAAACCCAAGGTGGATTGAATCCGACCCTCAACATTTCGAATAAAAACCAAAGTGAATATTTGTCACCGTAGTTCTGAACCTCAGGGCACAATCTACGTCCACGATCTAGCCACGTATCTCTATTATAAACGTCTATACAATACGCACAGTTCTGAACTGCGGGGATAATCCACAATACGATTGAGAAGCTCTAGTTAGTAGGAAAATACGAAAAACGCCAAATTGAATGGAAAAAATAAGAGATTCAATTGTATAAATAAAATAATTACAATAAATAAGCTCTAAACCCTAAGCTTCTTCCTTAGAACTTCTCTCTAGATCTAACTTAGAAAAGAAATAACCTAAGTCCCCTTTATATACTAGGAAACTTAAAATACTAAAAGAACGCATCGCGAGGCAAAAACACCCCTAAAAAATACAACCAACGCCTAAAGAAAAATGGCGGAATCGCGCCTCTGTTCAAACAGAACCAGTTTATGTTCGAATAAAATAAATGTATTCTAATAGAATAAAATTTATTCGAATAAAACACCTCAGGCAGAAATACCAGAAATGTATTTGAATATAATAAAATCTATTCGAATAAAATATTTCAGGCAGAAATGTATTTGAATAGATTTTATTCTATTCGAATAGAACACATCAGGATTTAAAGTATTCGAACAGAAACAATTCTGTTCGAATAGAAACTCGAAAAACTTTATGTCTTCTTCAGATCCTCCTAGATCATGGCTCCCCTCTTTAGGAGCCTTGAGCTCCTGCTCAAATTAGAACTTGAGATGCGAGAATGCGGCGATGCCCAATTTTTTGATGTGCCGCTTCGAATTACTTGGTAGCTGACCCTTCATTCCAATTCAGAACGATTCAATACCACCCCGTCTTGTAGTATGAACCTTCTTCTCTTGAATACCATCCTCCTGCAACGGATTTTTTCTTTCCATCCATAAGTCATCAACTGACGGTAGGCGAGTGTAATGACCCATATTTTTATTATTATTTATTGCTCTTTATGTTCCAAATCTGCATATTCCTATTCTTTAACTTTCGCATATACTCCTTTGCATCATACATCTGCATATTCTTCTATCCATAATGCATCTATATCATTTTTAGTGTCAGGTTTGGTTTGGATCCCTTTTTGGTAGCATTTTGGTGGTTTGATGGTTATGGTAGTTTGGCGTTTAGGTGTTTTAGTTTGTTTGTGTGGTGCGTTTTCGGAGAGTGGTTTCTATATCTGGAAAGAGTTTTCCGCTTCTCTCCTACGCGTGGGTTATAGTGTTTTCAATTCCGGGCATTTATGGCATTTTCGATTTTTGTTCTGCGGTGGAAAAATAGGTATTAGCTACCTCTGATTTCTCAATGCCTATCAGACCGTCGTCGGACTCCTTCCATCTATTTTTATTCCTTTCGGCTAAGTTTCTAGCCCTTAGATTCATTTTCTAAATTTTAGGAGTTCTGGTGGCCGTTAAGCGGTAGAGGTGGTGTTTAGACCTTGGGAACCCTTTGTGATGGTTGTTCGGGTTGTTCCAGTCTTCTGAGGGTCTTGGTGTGGCGTGTGGTTCAGGAGGACCTCTGAGTAGCATAATTTTTGGAGTTTTCCCAGATTGCCGTTCGAACGAGGCCCTTTATCGTTCGAATGAGTTTCAGTGTCTTCTGAACATTTTAAGTGTCTTCTGGACGTTTTGCCTTTGGACAGATTGTCGTTCGAACGAGTTGATTCATTCCTCCTGGAATTTGTCCCAAGATGCCTTTGTCGTTTCAACGACTTTCGTATCCGTTCGAACGACTTGTCGTTTATATATATCATCCTTCATTCTCTCTTCTCATTTTCTTTTTTTTCTCTCTCCTCTCCCTAACCGATTTCCCTCTCCTTCAAAATCATAATCCAATCTTCCCCTTTCGCTCACGGATTCTTCGTCGAGTTTTGCCGTAACCTTCTTTCATATCCTTGGTAAGTAATTCTTGAGTCCCTTTCTGTCAATTTCTTTCGATTCGGCATAGGGTTTAATTTATAGGGTTTGGGTTTTGTTGCTGTTTTCTTAAATTGGTTAGTTGTTTGTTGTTCTCCATTGTT
Source organism: Kingdonia uniflora (assembly GCA_014058105.1). Taxonomy (NCBI): domain Eukaryota; kingdom Viridiplantae; phylum Streptophyta; class Magnoliopsida; order Ranunculales; family Circaeasteraceae; genus Kingdonia; species Kingdonia uniflora. Next base: position 1,328,977 of record JACGCM010002212.1, on the reverse strand, counting down.
GGTGTGAGATTATCAGGCGTTCCGTTGCCGTTCCGCGGATTTTGGTTGGGTTTCCGAGTAGGATTTTCCCGCAGGACTTGGATTTTTATCAGGCGAGTTTTATTCTAGCATTATTAAGTTTCTATACTAGTTTATGAGTATTATTTTAGAGAGTTATATTAAACTTAAAGATGTTTTGTGATTAATTAAAATTTGACCTAGGAATTATTCGGTTATAATGTTAACCTGTAGTTTGGGGTTGTAAGTATTCTAGAGTTGGTTTTTTGTTCGCATAGGACCTGAGTTTAGTTAGTGGTGGTTGGGTTAGTGTTCTCGTGGCTTGCCCAAGAGTGACCCTTCCAGCCTTAAGAGATTGTTGGGTTGGGTGTAGTGTCGATTAGCTTGTTGTGTCGCCTATGCATAGTCGGTGCAACCGAGTCCCTATTCATCCTGTTTGGGTTGCCGGGTAAGCGGCAGCTGTGTTATTTTCTTGTGCACCTGTTGCACCTTTATAACTTATAACACATCTTTCAAATCTTATTAAAAATTGGATACACGAGCACTCCGTTTCGGTTGACCTCCGACAGGATCCAAGGAGTCCGTGAGATCGGGTTAAAAGACACGGCGTGATTGGGAATGACACTATCATACCTAGTTCAACCACCCCAGAGTGTGGAATGGTATGAGACAGAGTCATGGAGATCCCAACTTATTCTACGGTGAGGTTGAAATTCCTTGAAATGATACGGACTATTGATCTACGGGTTGATACACCCAAATCCACTTTGATCAAGTGCGACCATCTTAGCTTGGTCGAGCTTAACCAAATCGTACCAGTGTATCCCTTTACTGATCTCATTAAGAAAACATTAGACGTTGGCGGTTGATCAACCAACTTCATAATAGGACTGCGAACACTTTTAAACACTGAATCATTCTGCATTAGGGGATATTTATGGGAATATCCCTGCTCATCATAACATATCATTTTATCTAGGATAAGTAAGGGATTATCCTAGTCATCACTTCTCGTCATGACATTGCATATTATCATATCATCACATTATCTTCTCATATTCCTTACTCTACTCTCTTCTCACATTCCTTCTCTATTCTCTCCTTTCATCAACTCTATTTCCTTTTCTTATCAACTCTGTTTCTATTATGGTCACTTATTATATTGCTAGATTGTATTTATCTATTTTATATTACATTTATCTCTACTCTATGTTTCAGTACCAGTTGTTAGTAAGCTATTTAGTTCTGTTGGATTAGTGAGCTCGTTGTTTGCTCACTCTCGTATTTTAACCATTTCAGAGGTTGATTAGCTTGGACTACCGCAAGGTCAGCCAGTTCAGAGGCAGATTTTGCCGCTGTAGATTTTCATTAGTTCCAGATTTTTGTAGGTGTTCTCAACATATGCCGCTGAGCTTTTATTCGAGATATTGTATTACGTTTCGACTGATATGTATATATATGTCTTTTGCTTCTGCGTTATATTGCTATATTATTATTTCTTTACTCTGATGATTATAGTTATTTTTAGGGTAGAATCTTTAGATTCCCTGACCTGCACAGCTTTGGATTTAGTAATTGGTCAAGCTACTGATTACCAGATTTTGGGGCATGACAGCGAGTGTCTATTGTAGAGTCTTCATCTAGAAGAGACAGCTCAAACAACTTCAAATACTCGGCATTAATCACTGAATACATCTTCATGAAAGGTGGCAAATCAAACTGGAAGGCATTATCACCAATCTTTTTGAGTATCAAAAACAGACCATAACGGATAGGTTTAAGCTTCTTACCTTCCCCCTTAAGCCGTTTCTTACCCAAATACAATCAAACTAGGTCGCCCTCTTGAAAAGTATACTCAACCCGATGCTTGTCGTGGTGTGCTTTATACTTTGTTTGAGTCTTTTTCAATTGTGCTTTAACCGCCTCATGAACCTTGTTTATCCTCTCAATGAAACGTTGAGCTTTAACGAGCTCCTCTTCCTCCTTCCCTGACACCGTCTTGTCGCCAAGAGTAAACGCCAAATCAAAAGGGTTTTGTGGTAAGTACCCCAAACAAACTTCAAAAAGGTGACTTTAAAGATGAACCATGAATTTCCCGGTTGAATGCAAACTGAAGATACGGTAAATTCTCATCCCAAGTCTTAGGATGCTTAGAATGGAATCCCTATAATAAATGTACCAGAGTGTGATTAACTACCTCTATTTGCCTGTTAGTCTGCGGATGTAAAGTGGTACTTTTCTTCCACTTAGTGTCTATCATCCCCCATAACGATCTCCAAAAATTCCCTAAAAGTGGTTATCCCTATCAGAAATAATAGAAGAAAACATCTCTAAAAAATAATTGCGCTGCCTCTTCCCCTGTGACCGTCTTCTGGCATAGAATAAGAATAATCATCTTGCTGAATCGATCCACCACCACAAATAAATAATCATTCCTACACCTGATCATTGGAACACAACCCATAAAATCCATCGAAATGCTCTTTCAAGGTCAACTAGGAACTGGCAATGGTAAGTACAGCCCTATCTTCCTCTTGGAAGGCTTCGATGTGTTGCATAGCACACAACCACGGACCACACGAGCAACATCCACCTGCATATTCGCCCAATAGGCATAACGCCACAAATTCAAAAGAGTCTTCTCAACCCTAAAATGACCTGCCACCCGGGAACAATGCGCCTTTCGAATCCACTCCAAACGGTCTCTTCCCTCAGGAATACATAGTAGACTACCCCTGTTAATTAAACCATCCTTCAGAACCTACTCACAAGTCTTGCCCTGCAGCAACTTCTCGTAAATCACACTGAGCTCCTTATCGTCATCATACCCTGAAACGTACTTATAAGGAACAATAGGCTAGATCTACAACAAAGCGAAAATAGGTGGTAATGGGGGTCAAGATAACATGTCATCCAACTTGTTGTCCACTCATTTCTTATACTTGATCAATATGGTAAACTGCTGAAGGTACGACATCCATTTCATATGGCGAGCTTGCTGGAGCTTGGACAGCGTAGATAAGAACTGTAATGGTTTGTGATCGGAATGTACCACAACCTCTTTCCCCAATAAGTAACTCCGCCAATGCTTCACTGATTGATATAACGCGTAAAACTCCTTATCTTAGGTAGGATTGTTGCGTACTTCTCCTGTATACATCTTAGACTGGTAAGCAACTGGCTTCCCATCCTGTAAAAGGATTGCCCCCAATGTATAGTCTGACGCATCTGTCTCGACCTCAAAAGGCCACAGCAAATTGGGCAATACTAACACTGGTGCATCCGTAATCTTCTGCTTCAATAACAGAAAAGTCTTCTCATGGGGCTCTTCCCACACAAAATGTACCCCGGTCTTCGTCAAAGAATGCAATGGTGCGGCTATTTGTGAAAAATGCTGAATAAATTTCTGTAAGTACTGTCAAGAACCCATAAAACTCCTCACTTCCGTCACTATACGGGGTCTAGGCCAATTAGTAATGACCGAAACCTTCTATGGATCGACCTTATGCTCGCCGCCACCAACAATAAAACCCAAAATAGACTAGCTCCTATTTCCCAAATTCGCACTTCTTCCCATTTAGAAAAACTGTTGTGATCGCAACACACCCAACACTTTGCGTAAATGCCCAAGATTTTCTTCCCATGTATAACTATATATCAAGATATCATCAAAATATGCTATCACAAAATCATCAATAAACGCATGAAGTACTCCATTCATTAGTCGCATAAACGTCGCCAGAGTATTGCATAACCCAAAAGGCATCACCAACCACTCAAATAAGCCTTGTTTGGTCTTGAATGCTTTCTTCCAAGTATCCTCCTCCCGGATTCAAACTTGATGGTTACCCGACTTAAGATCCAACTTGGTAAAAAATGAGCCGTCTGCAACTCATCAATCCCTAGAAGCGGATAACAATTCTTCACCGTGATCTTGCTCAACGCCCGATAATCTACACAAATCCTCCAAGATCCATCCTTCTTCGGTACCAGTAACATCGACAAACTACAAGGTGAGCAACTTGGATTAATAACTCCTTGCTCCAGGAGTTCATGTACCTGTTTCATGATCTTATCAGATTCTGTAATAGAAGTCTAATATAACCCAATATTGGGTAGTGGCTCACCATTCACCAAGGTGATCTCATGTTCTATATCCCTCTTACGCGGCATCCCTTCTATGCCCAAAAACAAGTCTTTATACTCTTCTTACAACTCCTCCATATCGGTTTGTTGCTTCGGAGACATTGCCAAACTAGATAATACTGTAGCCGACAGACCCTCTTGAACCGGTCGCACCAACAACAAAACAAATTTGCCGCTCACATTAACTAACCTCTTCGCCTGAGTCGCCGTTACCAAATTACTAGTAGTGATATGTTCCTTGCACGCATTAATATGAAACTCAGTCCCATCCTTCACCAAACGATACTTGCAAGCACGATGATAAAGGATTGTATCTTGGTCCCAAAGATAAGGGCTACCCAAGATAACTTGACACACGTCCAACGAAACCATCTCACATGTCACTTCGTCAATAAACTTCTCAATAATCGTAAACTTGAAAGTACACTGATACGGCTTAGGATAAGCCACAGTATCCAAACCCATCTTCTTTACCACCGCCTCAGAAATTAAATTCTTCTGACTGCCTGGATCAATAATGGCCTCGACTAAGCTATGCTTCACCTGAATGCTAACAATGAACATCTCTTCCCGACTCACCTGGTCGATAGCTAGTGGTTGCTTGAACATTAGAGTAAACTTAGGATTTGGCTTATCTAAATCCAGAAGATCCACAATCGCTGCGGCTAGCGCACATTTCTCTTTCATGCCCTTCTCCTCCTTCGGCCGAAGCTCCTGGTTAAGTTTCCAGCATCTATCGGAACTGTACCTATTATCCTTACAATGACTACAGATAATCCCCTTGAATGAAGACCCCTCTCGTTTAGACTCCCCTTTCTGATCAAACTTCCAATTAGCCTTGTACCCCGACTTGTTCTTGTCGTCTTTCTTGTCGCTCTTCAAGTACTTGCCTTCAATGACAATTTCTTTAGCGGTAGCATCCCCGATATTTTTCACATTGAAGAGCTTTAATTCCCTTTGAATGGACTCTGACAAACCCCCCGTATACTTGATGAACACATCATACTCCTCCACGTCAATATCCAAAATTAATGCTTGGTTATGAAACTTCGCAGTAAATTGTTGCATGGATTGCCCAAATTGCTGGCGCAAGTTGTGCCATTTGTACCATCGCTCCTGTTCATACCCAATTAGATAAAATTACTTCCTTATCAAGACCTTGAATTCCTTCCAACTCAGACTTCTGACATTATATCATTTCCGATAGGATTTTTACTACGTGAGTGAGTGACTTGTGAATTTCAAAGTAGAAAAGCAATTTTTTTAAGCGTTAGAATATTCATCAATGGAAAAATAGGTCTCCAACCTATCGAACCAATTATATAATTTCTCGGTGTCGAGGATACGATCGAAAATCTCAATCTTAAATCCAATACAAAGATTACGCATAGGACTCATTGGCTTACCAAAGCCTGGGCACTCCTTGACGGATTCGACATCACTAGAATCGCTATCTAACCCCGCATTATCGTTGTCTCCATCCACCTTCAAAACTCCTTTCTTCTTCGAGCAGCCTTGCCATTTTGTGAAAAAGGAACCTAACGCGAAGTTTGTGAGACACAATTATTCAACAAACTCCCCTACAGTAGAAGTTAGGCCAAAAATTGCCTTTTCCAAAGTAGTGAGTCGTGAGTCAGAATCGCCCATCACCAAATCGTCATTCTTCTTTAAATTAGGTTTGCGATTGATCTTCAATAGACTTAGTAACTTCTCCTTCGTTTGCATAAGGCGGTCGCATGTAGAGACCATAAGCCACAATCGACCAGCAAAGAATCGCAACTCGAAAACTTGTACCACTTAATCCACACGATTGAGAAGCTCTAGTTAGTAGAAAAGTATGAAGAACCCCAAATTGAATGGGGAAAATATGAGATTTAATTGTATAAATCAAGTAATTACAATAAATAAACTTTAAACCTTAAGCTTCTTCCTTAGAACTTTTCTCTAGATCTAACCTAGAAAAGATATAACCTAAGTCCCCATTATATACTAGGGAACTTAAAATACTAAAAGAACACATCTTGAGGGAAAAATACCTCTCAAATATACAACCAACGCCTAAAGGAAAAAAGGCTAAATTGCGCCTCTGTTCGAACTGAACCAGTTTCTGTTCGAATAAATAAATGTATTCGAATAAAATAAAATCTATTCGAATAAAACACCCCAGGCAGAAATAATAGAAATGTATTTGAATAGAATAAAATCTATTCGAATAAAACACCTCAGGCAGAAATGTATTCGAATAGATTTTATTATATTCGAATATAATACCTCAAGCGAAAAAGTATTCGGACAAAAACAATTCGGTTCGAATAGAAACTTGAAAAACTTCATGTCTTCTTTAGATCCTTCTGGATCAGGGGAGTGAGAACCAATCAGAGTTTTCCACGTATATTTTTTTTAAAATCATGCTGCGTAGTTCAGAGTTGCACGGCAAGAGCCTGTATGAAATCTCTTCGAACTACCTTTAATCCTTTCTCATTTCATTTCCTCAAGTTTGCCTCTGGTTTCCCATACTTCATAAACCCAAACCTAACTTATTTCTCTTGTTTCCCAACCCCCACATTTTTCTTAACAATTCAAGGCCATCAATAAAATAGCAATGTCGGGAGAGTCTAGTTATGTTATTCTCAAAATGAGGCGTTGGCCAAGCTCTGAAGTTAAACGAAGGGGAAAAGAATTGGTAACCAATATGTGGCCATTATACCTCAAGTAAAATGATCCCGTCCCAACCCTCAAGGATTTGCACCGAGTGGATATTCTCCCGGACAACTTGGTTCATATTTCCATTGGATCAGAGGAATTGCTGGTAAGTTTTTTGTGTAAAATTTATGTGTTTTTAACGTTGTTTGCCAAATGTTCGACGAAATGCCTGAATAAAAATTTAATATGTTAATATGTTTTTTTTTGCAAAACCTAGATGAAATACAATGTAGGGGATCACTAGATAAGGTATTGAAGTGGTACGAATGGATTGCCAAGTATCACACGTTGAAGAGATTGGTCGATGATATTGGCTTCAAAGAGTTTTTGTCGATTAAGGCGGGAAACTCTGATATCCGCTTGATTCATGCCCTCGTGGAACGTTGGTGGCCTTCCACCCATACATTTCAATTCCCTTGCAAGGAATTTGGCTTTACGCCGTTAGACTTCGTCATGCTAACGATCTTATTTTCTGGGATGGGTCTCGAACTCCCGTACGACAATAAGTATTTGATGTTCGAAAAAACACAAATGATGTTCCCTAGAATCATAACCAATGACATTAGGTACGGTAACATCATTCTCGCATATTAAAAATTTGGAAAGAGGCTTTGAATTCTAAACTCAACAATTACAACCAAGACATGGATATCGTGTATGCGAGGGCATTTATTGCATATATGATGGGTAATATCTTCTCCTCAAATGCTAGTACATCTCTTCCGACTGGTTATCTTATAGCCTTAACACACCAAATTATAGGTGCATCGAAGTTTGACTGGGGTTCTCCCATTATGGAAGCTTTGTTTTCGGGGACTAAATGAGGTCTCAGTTCTGAAGAATGGGAAGGGAAAAAGATCAATCACAAGCTTCTATGCTCTGTTGGAGTTTTGGTTTTTTGTGTACTATCGAGTTAGAATGCTTTAGATGAAGGTTTCCAGCTTCAACCATATTTATCCCCCTATGGGTACGTACAAAAATAAAAGTGCCAGTTCGGGGTCTGAAATCCATCATTCTTTTGCTGTGATCAGAGAAATAATAGAATGGAAGGACATAATCAATATTGGCTGGCAACTGATGAGAGCGTAATTATGAACTTTTTAATATACCCGAATATGTATTTTAGTTGTCCATTATATTTAATTTTTGGTACTTATGTAGGTTTGTTTGATTGCAGCTATTGGAGATGGATATTTGAAACCAAGCTCTTAAAGTCAAGTAAAAGTGTCTCCAGCAGTTCATAGCAAAAAAAGTCAAAGACACAATATATTTGGTCTCAAGATTGAAGAATTATTTACACAAATATTCATGGAGAATAAGATCAAAGATTATATTGCATCCAAGATCCTTGAAGATATTTTTTATTGAAGATATATGAAAGAGTTTCCATGAAGAAAGATCTCTACGTCACTTAAGGGAATTATATGCAAGAATTTTAGGTGATTTGTTGTAAAATTAGAAGATATTATTTGTGAAAATATTCTTTACAATTTAATGTATAGTTTTTAAATTTGGGTTCCTTCTCCTATAAAAGGAATCCTCCTACCCATTGGAATTGGGCATCTCATATTGGAGCAAGTTTAGAAGAAATAAAATCTTAGTTTTATTTAATTATTTTTTCTCTCTTTTATTTTCTATTGTAAATAATTAGTTGTTAATGCGATGAAGTCCGAGATGAGCGGCTAATGTCCTTGCTAAGGCTAGGGTGAGGCCTCTTCTTGGATGAGCAATAGTTGGTATTAATTAGTTTCTAATTAGTTTTCTCATAGTACTTTAGGATTTATAAGTTAGTGCATCATATCAAAGGCTTGACCATAGCTTCGATTTGGTGTACGATATCTTTGGATACAAACAAGTGCTACTAACCGTAGACTTGATTTGGAGATCTAAACAAGTGGAAACACTAGAGAACTCACTCAAGCCTAGCCATGGTTAAGTTGATAATTCTTTAAGATACTTGTCACCTTCACTTAAAAGTATAAGAACTAAATGCTTGACCATAGATTTAGCAGTTTATTTTACAATATCATATGTGTCTTAACACGAACATATGATGGGTGGAGATATTAGAATCTAGTTGTACATCGATTAGTGTTTTGAAAGGTAGAGGCCAATTCCGAACCATAGCAATCTCTCATTAAGTTTTATAATTAGTTTTTATTTCTTTTTCTAGTGGCCCTCAAAATCTTTATCAAATGGCGTCATTGCCGGGGAGGCAATGGTCAAAACAAATTCTTTTTAATACCGAGTTTATTTATTTTTTCTGTTTCATTTTTTTCCCATTTTTCCTTTCATTTTTACTGTGATCTCTTTCCAAATAAATTAGTCTCAATATTTTTGGATAAGCGGTTTTGGAGATATTAATTTTGGAAGAAACATACTCAGCTTTCAACGGAAAGTGTGTTCCTGAATGCTTTATAGTTTTTGATCATCTATACTTCACAATTAGAAAATATGTTTTATACAAAAGTATCAGATAATTCAGAACCTTTTCCGAATTGCTATAGATCATATCTTTCTGTTTAGTCGTTTGAGAGTTACAGCCTTTTGAAACAATAGTAAAAACAATTTATGTAAATGACGCCGCTGTTCATTAATCATTTGTTCTGAGTGGCAGGGAAGCTAAATTCTAGAAAAATTTATTATTGAATATTTTTCCTTTCTGAATTATCTTTCCAAATTGATATTATTTAATGTTCTCTCTCAATCGAGCTAAATGATATGCACATTTGAAAATGATGACATTATTGACTACAATAAACTTGGAAATTGGTTTCATATCGCTGTCGCAAGTTCACTAATAATTGTTCTCTTGTTTTGCAGAATAGTTACAAAGTTGGTGCTAAGAGATCGTGAGGAATTTACAAAGTACATTGGCAATCTTCTCTCTAATCCTTCTTGTGCCCCCTAAGTGAAGGGGAATTTCTTTCTTTCGCCCCCTAAGTGAAGGGGCGGCCATAGCTTCGCCGGGAAACACATCCCACAGTTTGGTACCACTATAAACTTGATATCTAGAAGAGGTTTATATCCATTCCACCCCGGCGCTAGGAACATAAAGTCGTGTGGACTGTGCAAATACACACTGCTCTAATAAAAAAATTGTTGTGTTCGGATTGACCTATTGCTGTGTTTAAATTTATTTTTTTCATTCCAACATTAGTAAAGGTAAAAATAGTTAGAGACTTGCGGAATTTCATCACCCAAAAAGCTCTCTAACAAATAGGACCACCTATTAAGGATTCGAAGAAATTCGTATCACACGAAAATTAAATGTCCCGGACCTAAAAATAACTGATAATTAAAAGACTAGCAAGATTCCCGCGGGATTTCACCACTTAACGGATAGGTGTACCAGACCGAGGTACAAGCACGGGTTCGTAGGATACGGCCCCGGCCTAGCGCTGTGAAATACTGGTTGTAGGTTTGCGACGTCACTATTCTGAGTGCTGACGTACGATAAGGTGACTTGGTAGGGCGTGAGAACTGAACATCTTCTTTAAGCTTGTACTAGCAACGTGACACAGTGTATAGGAACCAAAGCCTTTAGCCATCCTATATATTTTTTAACATGAAAAAATATAGGGGAGACATAATTATTTCTTATAATTTTTTTTTGAAGTGCTAGAGTTTTAGGCTTGATTGATATGTTTTTGAATTGGGTATTAATTTAATTGTAAAATTTCGTATATGCAAGAACATTAGAATTCATGCGGCTCACATTTTGATATCCCACAATGTCCTCAAAATCATTTTTAATCATGGGATCACTAAATTTTTTTATACATGAAACCTTTCTAATCTCATTCCTATATGCAGACCCATAAATCCTTTCAGTCATTCAAACAGTTCCCACACACTCCACCAAAACTATCTTTGGAAGACACCCTTACTCTTTTCATGCAACAATCAGTGGAAAATAAAAAATAATTAATGGAAAGTCAACAATAAGCATTGCAATTTCAGCAACAAATGATGCAATTCCAACAATAGACTTTGGTGAATTAAAATTCTGCATCTCAATCTATCTCTAGGTTAGAGACTCAGATAACTCAGTTGACAACCACATGGAGTAAAAATGAGCACGAAAAACTTCCAAGCAATGATGAAGAACAATCCGAAGTGAAATCCTCTTGTGATTTAAAAAATGATGAATTCAAGCGTAATCATTGAATATATTTCCCGTAGGGTGAATGGATATTATATTACGAGACAGATTTAGAAGATGAACATTTTAAGGTTGACGATCCTATTTCACAAGAAAATCTAAAAGAAGTGGCTAACATGTTTAATAAAATTCTTTCACAATCACCTTCTAATTCTGCCTTCAACATTCAAGTACCGATTTCATTATCCATCCCTTCACCGATAGAGCCCCAAAAATTCATAAATGATATTGAAGGAGCACGCTCCCGTTAGCCACGAGGTGGGAGGTCACACATCGGACTCACCATTAAAAACATGAATACTATAATAAGGTTGCCCATCGATTGAGGTCGGAACGACGACGACCCTATGTCTCGTCCCCACCCACAAGGAAGCACCCGAATCCACCACCCTGAGAGGGTAATTTACGATCTTCCTAGGGTACGTGATTAGGAGTGCTCCTAGGTTAAGCCCTCCTTATAAATTGAGGAAAGAGGGAACCTAAAAGGGATCCTTTTCTTTTGAGCTTCTGAATTCTTTCGCCTCTTCTACATCAAGAGCTTGAGACGATCAGAAAAACTAGAGAGAAACCTGGAACGAGTTGAGTGGTGCCCTCATCCGGTCGAACGATTCAAGCCCAGAACGATTAGAAACACATTGTCGTCTCTGAGAGAAATTAGTAGACTATAATTGGCGCCGTCTGCATTCCCTTCATACTCAGCCTGTTGTGAGTCACGATGGTAGTCTCAATACACAACCAGTCTCAAGAGCAAGCCCTGACAGAGACGAGGGAAACATTGTTACAACTGCAGGAGCAAATAATAACTAAAGGTACTCGGATCCGCCAACTTCAGCTTGTAAATGAGACGTTTCATTCCACCCTCATCGTCGGCCCTCCACAACCACTAGAAGGCTCAGGGTTCTCCACCTCCATCAGCACGTCAACCCCCCATGCACAGGCCCCGGGGAACGATGTGACAGTCCTCGACCGTGTCGCCGCCAGCGGCCACAAGGCTACACCACCCCGAACGTGCGTTGTGCTTCGTGGGCCGCCCGTACCCACTCATTTCCCACGACCATCTTATCCACTCAATTGAAATAACTATCCACCCCCTGAACGTTATACCCCTAAGTTATACGAGCCAAGATCCCTAGTCAGGGACTATGTTGCACAACTTCGTGAGGACCACACAAACTACCCACCACAACACCCACCCTACAGTCCCGACGAGCCCTCCTACCTCCGATACCCCCCCTTCCTGGACAAGTATCATGCATATAACGAGTGGTTTCTTGACCGATACCCTAGTAGACCCCCATTTGAACAGCGAGCCACTCCGCACTACGAGAGTCATTTCGATAAATCTTCTACACAAAGTGAGGTAGTCCACAGGAAAGCCACGGCCCCCCGCGACCAGCAGTCGTTAATAGCCGTGGCCGTCGAAGCGCTCATCCTGAATATGTAGGGCGCAAACCCAACTAGGAGGTTGACCAAAGAGACCCTGCGCAAGATCCATAACACCCCGTTTACAGCGGTCATTCACAGTTATGTCCCGGGCCAGTGTTACTCCCGATCGAAGATCGAGGCCCTCACAAGGAGCCTGGATCTGGGTCAACATCTCTCCAAGTTTCAGTATAGTGTCAACCTCCAGCATCAGACAGATGAAGACCTGTGTTGCTAGTTCTCCTCGACATTATCCGACGGGGCCCTTTCATGGTTTTAAAGTCTCGAGCCCGACTCTATATCCACATTTGAGCAACTCTTATTGGCTATCATCGAGAAGTACATCCACAACCTGCAGTCGAAGAAATAGTTAGCTGAGCTCTTCCCCCCCAAACAGCAGGTTGGCGAAACAACCGACTCTTTCCTCTTAAGATTCAAGACTGAACTCACCCTAATAGAATAGGTCGATGCACTGACCGCATGCCTGGCCTTCATGGGTCCCTGCCCCCCCGGTTCCAAGCTCCACGAGGCTTTGTAAAGAAGACGGCCTGAAACCCTCGAACACCTTTACGAGAAAGTCTAGAAATATCATAACGTAGAGGCTGATAATCGGGCTTCCGCCTCGCAGACAGCCATCCACCTGAGTACCAAATCTTCCCCGTCACCAGTAACTCAATCCGAGGCCGTTAAGCACCCAAGGGACCAACAAGGAGACCCTGCAGAGGGTAGAAACAGGAGACGTACCAACTCACGAGTTAAACCAAGACCTCCTCGGGATGAACGTCAATGAGCTCCCCGTTGGGAGCACTATCCCCCAAATGATCTCACCATTTCATGAGCGGACCTGCTACTCGCTGTCAGGAAAGATCCTGATTACAGACAACCACGCCCTAAACCCGACCGTCCTGGCCACCCGTACTGTGCGCACCACGACAACCATGACTACGCCACCGAGGACTGTTATGGCCTTATCAATATGACTGATATTTGGTTCCATCTCGGATGCTACACTGGATACCTCAAAAACCCTATTACCCCTGCTAATAGGTCACCTTGCCAGCCGATCGATCAACAACAACAAGTGTACAGGCATTGGGTCACCAAACAGCTTGCGAGATGATCTTGGGAGACCTCAACCGAGCTCTGTCTTGGCATACCTTATCAAAATCCATGAGGCAGTATTATCGGCTCACAGAAAGCCAGCGAGCAGCACATGGCATTGGAGCCGCCGCCAACACACCGCCAGAATAGGCCATATACTTTACGGACCACGACCTCGGTTCAGTATCCCATCCTCACGACGACGCCCTCATTATTTGGATCATCATTGGCGGAATCTTTGTAAAGCGCATGCTAGTCGATTCAGGCAGTGGTGCCAACATCCTTTACTATGACGCGCTCCGTAACATGAACATGCAAGATTGCCTTACCCCTTCCAAAACAGAGATCTCCGGGTTCAACGGGTCCACTGAGCAAGCTATGGGTGAACTTGTAACTCAGGTACAGGCCGGCCCGGTCATCCTGCCCATGACGTTTATCGCTATCAACAGCCCCACGGTCCATTATAAAGGCATCCTGGGACGCGACTAGATCTACGCCATGAAGGTCGTCCTTCTTCCTACTGCAAGGTAATACGGTTTCCAACAAAATTTGGCCCCTAACAGATACGCGGCCGCCAGGTCGCGGCTCGCTTCTACTATGCCAACTCTTTGCAAAACTTAATAAACCATACGAAGTTGACGCAAAAGGGGAAGCATATCTTAACTGTGGAATAGCAACGAGCAGGGAACGAGCCCATGGCTGTGGACTCGTTCCCTATTCCTCCTAAACTCTCTATACTGACAGTACTAGTCACCTCTACTGATCAGAATGATGCAATTATAAGTACATTCTGCAGCGCGTGAACAATGCTTCTTGTGGAGCTACTCGTTAAAATTAATCTGGATGGCCCCACGAGGATGACATATATTGGTTGCTTGTTGATAGGTGATGACCGTCAAAGCCTTATCATGCTCTTACAACAGTACAAAGACGTCTTCGCCTGGCCCTTCTCAGAGATGCCGGGTATAGAGCCCGTAGTAGCCTGCCATCACTTGCATGTTCACTAAAAAGCCAATCCTGTCAAACAAAAACAACGCCGAACAACACCAAGATTGCGAGGGGAAATCATCTAAGAGATCCAGAAGTTGCTACAGGAGGGCTTCATACGACCTATCGACTGCCCAAAATGGGTAGCCAACGTCATCGTAGTCCTGAAGAAGAACGACCAAACTCGGGTATGCATTTATTTTACTGACCTCAACCGACACTGTCCAAAGGATAGCATCCCTATGCCCCTAATTACCAGACTCGCCGACTCAACGGCCGGACATGAGCGGTTTTCCTTCATGGATGGTTACTCTGGGTATAATCAAATTCTATTGGCCATTGAAGTCAAAGAGTGAACTTCCTTCACCAAGAAACAAAGCCTATACTGCTATACCGTCATGCCATTCGGCCTTAAGAACGCGGGTTCTACTTACCAACGCCTTGTTACGACCTTGTTCGAAGAACTTTTGGGTAAAGCCCCTGAAGTCTATATCGAAGACATGCTCGTCAAAAGCAGGCTCCACAGCGACCATCTTACTGCCTTGATATAGTCTTCACGAAGTTACGATCCTACAAGATGTGCTTCAACCCTGAGAAATGCAGTTTCGGAGTTTCCTCAGGATCGTTCCTCGGGTATCTCATCACTCAACAATGAATTGAAGCAGACCCTGATCAAACCCGCACCCTCGCCTATATGCCCTCGCCACGGACATTAAAGCAAGTGTAAGCCCTCATTAGTAAAATTGCCGCACTTGGACGCTCCATTTAAAATGCTTCCTACAAGTGTTGTCCGCTATTTCAATGCATTCGCGAGAACAAACAATGCCGATGGAATACTGAATGCGAGGCAGCCTTCCAAAACATGTTGCAATGCCTGGGCACTCTACCCATCCCCTGTGCCCCTAACGATCATGAATTACTAGGGTTGCATCTGGGGAATACCGACGAGTCAATAAGTGCAATCCTCGTCCGTACGTCAAACGAAGCTGAGAAACCAGTTTACTTCATCAGCAAAACTATCCTGGGAGCTGAACTACGATACTCCACCGTTGAGAAACAGGCTCTCGCACTGGTATACGCATCACAGAAACTTTGACTATATTTCCAGGCACATAAAATCAAGGTCATCACTACCCAACCACTACAGGAGATCTTTGCCAAGAAGGATTAGACTCGCCGCATCACCAAATGGGCAATTTCTTTGGGGGAGTTTGACATCCGTTACGAGCCGAGGGTCGCAATTAAAGGACATGCGGTCGCCAACCTGCCCGCTGACTTCCCCATCACGGACGACCATTGGTACAATGACGAGGAAGACGACAATGATACCCTCACTAATCCCGAGGATCTGGCATACACTAAGGGGTGGCGGCTCTATACAGATGGGTCCGTCAGTGCCTACGGCTTGGGCCTCGAGATCATCCTGGTTACTCTAACAGATGAAAAAATTGAGAAAGCCATCTGAGTCAATTTTCCCTTAGTAACAACGAAGCTGAGTATGAAGCGTTATTATGCGGCGTCGATTCTGCGTTGGCTCTAGGCGTGGAAGAAATTTCCATCTTTACCAACTCGCAGCTCATTGTCAACCAGCATAGTGGGATGTTCTAGGCTAACGGCAGAATGTCCGACTACTTGGCAGCCCTAAAGAAACGACTCAGTAAGTTCAGAAAAATTAATATGCAACATATCCATCGAGGTATGAATAGACATTCCGACGCACTTGCATACCTGGCTGGCATCATTGGCGTCAAACTTTGTGTGATTCAGGTTGAAATCCTAGATACACCAAGCATTCTGCTCCAGGCCATTCAGACCGACCACCATGCCCTCCCCGACTTGCGTCAGCCTATCCTTGACTTCCTTGGAGAACACCACGTTCTTCCTACTGATCAGTCCACTGCAGATAGCATTCGCAGTAGAGCCCGCAAATACACGGTCATTAACGGTGAACTCCTCTGAAGTAGCCTGTATGCCCCACACCTTACATGCATTGCATTGCTGGAGAAAAGGTCAACCAAGTAATCGAAGTGATACATGAAGGCACCTGAAGCGCCCACACAGCGGGTCGCTCCATGGCCGATCGCGCTCGTACACAAGGATTATATTGGCTAACGATGAGACAAGATTTCATCACGTATGCCCAGAAATGTGGCAAATGTCAGTTCCACGGCCACATGATTCATACACCTGCAGTTGACCTCCAGACAGTGTCTAGCCCCTGGCCATTTGCAAAATGGGGGTGGGATATCGTTAGAACTTTTCCCATGGCACGCGGGCGTTTCCAGTGGTTATTCGTTGCGGCCAAAAACTTTACTAAGTGGGTGGAGGCGATTCCCCTTGCACGCATCCGAGAAAAATAGGTCATCACCTTCCTTTGGAAATACATCCTCACACGATTCGGTGTCCCCGCGGTCTTAATGACCGACAATGGTGCACAGTTTGTGGGCAACAAGATCGAAGAGTTTGTCCAACCCTACCATATCAAAATCCTCTCTTCCAGCCCCAGATAACCCCAGAGCAATGGCCAGGCCGAGGACATTAACAAGACAATAATTAACAGGCTCAGAATATGACTGGACGTGGCCAAAGGTCGCTGGGTGGATGAACTGCCCCACGTATTGTGGTCTTACCGCACGACTCCATGAAAAAACACAGGCTTCACTCCCTTTATGCTCACTTATGGCTCCGATGAAGTCTTACCTACGAAAGTCATCCCCAATACCACGAGATCCTTAATTGTGGACACCAAAATTAGCGGTAGACTCCTCAACAGGAACCTCGAACTGATCGACGAAACTAGGGAGAAAGCATTATCCTGCATGCTTCGATATCAAGAAACACTCAAGCGCCACTATCACAAATGGGTGATTCCTCGGAAGTTCAGTGCAGGGGACTACGTCATGAAGAAGGTCTTCCTTACAACTCTCAACCACAACAAAGGAAAGCTTCAACCTAATTGGGAAGGTCGATACCTTATATCACAAGTCACTTCTGGCAATGCGTACTACCTACTAAACCAGAGGAGCTCACATCCCCCTGGAACGCCATGAACCTTCGCAAATGGGTTCAGTAAGATTTCCTTGTAAACATAACTCTTTATAAATATCAGTTTCAAGTAGAAATACACTTACGACACCGGGGGCATCCTTGAAGTAGGACGTCCTCGTTCTAAAGATAGTCATTTTCGTAAGTAAAAATGTACTTACGAGACCGGGGGCATCCTTGAAGTAGGACGTCCTCACTCTAAACATGTCATTTTTTGAAGTAAAAATGCACTTACGAGATCGGGGACGTCCTTGAAGTAGGACGACCTCACTCTAAACAAGTTATTTTTTGAAGTAAAAATGCACTTACGAGACCGGGGGTGTCCTTGAAGTAGGATGTTCTCACTCTAAACATAGTCATTGTTTGATAAATGTACTTACAAGACCGGGGGCATCCTTGAAGTAGGACGTCCTTGTTCTAAGGATAGTCATTTTTTGAAGTAAAAATTCACATACAAGACCGGGGATGTTCTTAAAGTAGGACATCCGTTTTTTAAAGATAGTCATTTTTTGAAATTAAAATGCACTTACGAGACCAGGGGCGTCCTTGAAGTAGGACGTCCTCGTCCTAAAGATAGTCATTTTTTGAAGTAAAAATGCAATTACAAGACCGGAAGAGTCCTTGGCGTCGGACGTACTCGATATAAAGATAGCCATTTTTTGGATGTACAATCGTACGTATGCGAACAGGGGCATCGTCGAAGCAGGACGTCCTCATTATCCAAATAGTCATTTTTGAAGAGTAACAATGCACTTCCAAGACTATAATGACAATCCTTTTTTGACGACATGAGGCCTTTAACAAACTTAAGGCGCCCATACAATAGGGCATCCTCGCAGTAGCGACTGTTCGTTCGTGCATCATACCGCGACCAATAGACACTAAGTCGCTCGCATATCACCATAACGACAATGAACACGTAATCTAACGCGACATACCTAACAGTTTTGGTGGGGCACTTCGACCATCCTATGTCGCTGTAGCGACCCCGATTGTATCACCCAGGTCATGGCCTACCTAGTATTTTAGTACTGCGTTAAATTTATTGCCTTTGGAACGTTAGTCGATCACATTGCAAAATAGTTTAGTATGCCTCTAGTTCACCCACGAGGTACGAAATAGTCAATAACTTTTCATTACATTAACGATTACAACAAAATAACCTACACGGTCATCAACCGTCTCCGAAACACACAAACATACAAAACATAACCCTCAAATAATAAAAATTACAGACAGCAGGGGTATGACCTCTCCCAAACCCCATAGCCTTGTCCCTCGCAGCTCGCTGCCTTTACGTCTTCTATCGCCATTTCTCGCAGAACCACTTTATGACTCACGTAATTCTCTACCGTGTCCTGCAAAACGAGGTACTTGAACCACCGCTTCTCCTGCGTCTTCCATTCAGGAGCAGGAAGGGACGCCGGGTGGATGTAGGAGCGCACTAACGGTTCCCCCCAAGGCCATGGTTGCCAAAATAAAGCTCCTTGTAGAACTCTACCCATATGGTCACCCTCGATTCAAACCTTACCAGCGATCACGTTTGCATCTCCTGTTCCCCAAGCCTGCTCCTCCGACAAAACGCCCTGACCCATGCAAAGTAGAACTGAGTGAAGCTGTATAGAGTTGTATGAAGTTAGGTCAAGCTTTAAGCCTCACTTTTATAATAGGCATTCCTCACAGTTCCCTATCTAGAGAACCCCAAAGTTTAATTAATACACCTACTACATCTTTATTGCGCCTCTGGGACACCGCCCACTCTTCCATACATAACTCCATTCAATGCTCTTGGAAAACCCCACCTCATTTATTAGACATGACAGTTTAGCTTCCCTCGACTACCCGTCACACCACGTACGAAAGCTTTACAATGAGAAGTTACCAATGAGGGCATCCCTTGCCCGCTCGAACTATCAAAACATAAACGATGCATAAATAAGCACAACATGTATGGGATGCACTAATAAATAAGCACGTACTACATGACATAAACGACAAACACATAGGCCTGACCTGTCTAGAACTCTCTACGCATACATATGCATTACCTGTTTAACATACCCTCCGCATACTTAAACAAACAATAGTTTGACACACGTCTACAAACAATGGAGAAATTCACACTCGCCCCAACGGGCCTGACAAACAATGCCGATTACACTTTTGGCTCGCCCGCAGCCTCCGCGGTTGCCTTTTCCTCCACCACTAGTTCTACTTCCTCTTCTGGGGTAATGTCCATCCGATCATTGTGCGGCCGAGGCCCCTGCCGAGATGAGTTACCGAGATTAAGGAGCTCGGGAATGTCTGGTGCAACATGAGCAAAGGCGGCCCCAATGTGGCTACCCACCACTCGGTGGAGAGGCATAACTCCTCCTCCAACTGCGCTTTATAGTCCACCAACTCAGCAACACAACCCTGCAGGTCGTCTGACACCTGTTTCGCACCAGCTAGCTGTTCACGCGAGGTCCGCTCATCTGCATCTTTCTCTCGCGCCAATTTTTCTAAACGACCTTGGGTAGCCTCTGGCCTCCTCTCCACCAATGCCTTCTCCTCGGTAACGTACTTCACACGTTCCTCGAGACCGGCGGTCGTGATCGCCAAGCGCTCTGCCAGCTCTTTCTCCACATCCTCCTGCACGAGCTCTTTTCTTATCGCCTATGACCCCTCCATCCGGTGTTCTAGGTCGGCATTGTAGATCGCCATATTCTCTCTACAGAGTAGCGCAACCTCGAGAGTCAGAGTTCTCTGTACAACAGCTAAATGCATAGTTAAACCGCTATACAAAGTACGTACTTACAAAGAAAGTAAACAAGCACAAATGAACGACTAAAGCACTTACTCTGACAGCCGCCACGATGGCTGCACGCCACGCACGAGGACCATTCAGTAGTTTTACCACACTAATCTTCTCCTTGTCTTTATATGGTGTACTCTGCACTTCCCCTCGGGCAATCCTCCTACAAATTGTTTACCACTGCCAGTAAAACAAGTCCCCTCCTCCACCTAAGACTGCGACAATGGCTCACTCTCCCTACCTCGCAGCTCCTCAAGACCCTCCAACTCCTCATCCATAAGACAAGTACCAGCCATCTTCTGCCACTTTGCCATGGGGACCTCCCCCAAATAGCTACTCATACCCTTCAGACAGGAGCTCAAACCTGCGACCAACGGTACCACCGCGGATGACGCTGACGCGTCCCTCCTCCTCGCATTCAAAAACCTTGGCTTCATCCCAACACTTTCTACAGACTTGTAGTTGTGCACACTTTCTACTGAATAAGTATCACTGTTCGGCCGCAGACGAGGCTCACTGTATTTTTTTGCCGACCAATATTTATCTGAGTAAAATTTGCTGCTCAAAATGCTCGTTAGCACTTAACAGTCCTTGTTTTTATGGCCGAGCACACTCAAGCAAGAATTTTTATATGATACTCTCACAACAGTCACAGCCCCACATCAGCGGGCAGCTTATTAATATAGTATGATGTAACATACATGCATGATATCAGCATACAAGCACAATATCAACATACAAGCACGATATCAACATACGAGTACATATTAATACATCAGAATAAATAACGTAGATTTTGTATTAAACATATTATGGTGAAATCAACGATTGGGACCATCTTCGAAATCGAAGGCCCCGATTACTAATATCGGATGCTGACACCTGTAATTACTGCTCGTCGGTAATTTAAAAATCTTGGGCTAAATAGACTTACGCGCTATATAGTACCAGTGCCTCCACTCTAGCTCACAGGTACGCATGACCGACAGGACCTTCGTCACAGCCTCACCTTTTATACTCGGGCCCCCTTGGCTACTACTTTTCTCGCTGGCCGCGATCCCGGTTTGCCGCCCATCATGACCCGCTCGCGCTTGCGATCGCGTAACACGGGGCGACGCTGGCCCTCCTAGCACCCCTGGCCCATCCACGTCCTTCCCCATATTTTTGGAGACTGTATCCCATTGACGTGGATAGCATCTCGTCTTATAAGCGACCATTATATCTTCGCAGCCCACATTCCACCGTGGCGGTACTAACTGGTTAATCAATCGACACCCCGTCATCACTCGGAAGAAGTTACCGTTCATTTGGCCAGGTGCTCGCCCAAACGAGTTCAGACATTTTTTCGTTAAGTCGTCTAAAAGAAATTTCAGTCTGGCATCAAACTGCCCATAGTAGACGATACACTGGTTGGGAGCCACCGTTTGGCTGTCCAACCATATCCACTCCTTACTACCGCTCACTTTCGCACGTTCATTCACCTCATCCATAAGTTCCATACGGATCCCCGGGCTCTCGTACTCGGCTAACGAGGCTGGTAACCTCTATTCGTTGGGGTACTGCCAAAACGTTTCTGTGGCCCCCCTCTCTCGGTCATAGATAATGACCTCATGGGACAGGTCCTCGGACACCCTCCACGTTACCATAGAAACCGAAATTGATTCCAACCCCATGTCTCGCCGAACTGACGTCCCTGCCTCGTAGTCATGCTTGCACACCCACTCCATGGGCATGACACATGGCAAAGCAGCTGTATACCCTACTGTCGGCGACTCTTTGCCAGATACCACCACCCTCGCTTCCGTCCATTTTTTCCCCCGTTGTAGTACACCGACTTATGCTCGTCCCACGTACGTCTCTACGCGAGCAAGGTACAGACGTCATGATCAACCCTAAAGATACGAAGGGTATAACAGTCAATCAGATTAGTAGGGCACCCTAGAGACGCAATACCCATTGATCCTCATTACCCATAGGGAAACCGACATCCTCACTACGACGCCATGAGATTTACCATGGATTGCCTCGGCGCCGCTGTCAGTCTACCATTCCCAGTTTCCACTGAAAATAGTGCCCCTCCCGACAACCTCATTACAGTACTTCTGGTCAACTAAGGCATTTATCGAGTTTTTCCGGTAGACAATACCCTATTCAGGTCTAACTACGGCATTTAACAATTTATTACGACATAAAAATAACTTGTTTAAAAGTAGCTAGGGAACTCACCTGCAGGTTCGTGCGAACGGACTAGCAGCTCCCCACTCTTATCGTCCATCACCACAGTGAATACATAATTTTTTTTCTTTTGTTTCACAGAAAAATATTAACCAGGAGAGAGACGCTCCTGTAGGGACTTATCCCTCGAGCTAAGGACACTCGATCACATCTATACCTCGAGCTCTATAAGACTCGACCTTATCCAGTACCAGATTCACGCTTAAACAAACACGTTAACATTTACACATCGACCATGAACTCGAGCAGAACGTGGATTGTCCACAACAGATATAAACAAAACAAGTCAACATACACCTGTCTCCCACGAGCTAGCAGTTATACACTCAACTACCCATGACTCCCACTTTCAGAAGAACGTGTTCAAGCACAATGTCAAGCTGAGAGCAGGGTCTATAAAAGAGCAGAGCTCCTAATGAAACAAGGCGGCCGACAGAGAATTCTTCACATACAATTATTTTATATCTAGCTATTCTATCTTAGATCAACTCTTGTAATTAGATTCTCCCACTTTCTCAAGCAATAGTACTACTTTCACGAAACCCTCCACTGGAGGTCGTGGCTTTTACCTATTCATAGGTTTTCCATTCTAAATCCCCTGTGTCAAGTGTTATCTCTTATTTAATTCTTGGCATAGTAGTTCTTGGTGTAAGGATAGATTTTAAGCCAGTTCGAGCTTTACAAAATCTGGTCCCTACATTTGGCACCGTCTGTGGGAACGCACGATTTTTTCCTCGTACTTAAGGACTACGATTGATACTCATCAGTCGAGTAGTATTCAATTATGGTTCAAACACGTCAGTCTTCGGGAGCTCAGCCTGAAAGTTTGAGGGAACCTGATCGGGTTACCGAGCATCGGGCGAGCATAATTGCCGAAGCGGAGAAACAGAGTCAGCTCGAGCGCCAGCTATTAGAAGATCGTGAACTCTGCGTGAAGGAATCAGAATGAGAGCGTCAAGCTCGAGTTCTGGAGACAAAGAAGCAAGAAGCTCAGATGTTGGCTTTTCAAATAGCTCTGAAGGCATTACAGAGCAACCAACCACCACGAGCCCTGAAAGAGTACGAAACAGTACCAACAATCTCAAGAGTTTCTGTTCACGCGAGGTTAGGGGTACATGAGGTACATAGTACAGACATTTCTAAGATTTATTGTGAGGATCCACAAGCACCGATAGTCTCAATTCATTTGGGATAAGAGGCACAGACAGATATTAGCAGAGATGGCAGGCCTTCCAAGCAGCCCGAGGAAGTCTTGCGACATCCTTAACAAGCCGTGCATCCTGAACGTGCGAGCGAGGAAACAGGAGACCACATTCCCAGACTCATACGTCAAGCAATTCTGATAGTTCCAACAGCTCCTATCCCTCAACATTATATTTCTCAGGAACTCATGGACCAGAGTATCAGGGAGATCATCGAAGCAATGGCTTTAGACGCGAAGGACGACTCGCACAAATTACAGGGTAGTCCAATTGCTAAAGAATTATTTGATATGAATGTCCCAACAGGTTTTCATACACCCAAGATCATTAAATACAAAGGAACCGATCCTGGTCAGCACGTTCAAATATTCTGCGACTTATTGGGTTTGTATTCTAATCTGAATCACATCCTTTGCTAGCTCTTCGTAACCAGTCTTTAGGACGAACACCTCCGTTGGTTCCACTCTTTACCGGAAGGTTCAATTTATACCTTCGAGCAGTTACAGAAAATCTTCATCAAGGCTTATGCCTACAACAAAGACAAAGAAGAGAACTTATATTCTCTTATAAGTCTTAAACAAGCATATGGGGAGAAACTCGAGGAGTTCTCCAAGAAGTTTCCCGAACTGGCTCGGATGGTCAACAATCTGGATCAGAAGGCAGCCGTGTCCGTATTCACAAATGCTCTGCAGTTTAATTGCAAAGCTAAAGAGTATCTCTTCCTGAAGAAGCCCAAGACTCTAGAAGATATGATCGAGAAAGTCAACAATTACATCGATCTAGAGCGGATGATCCCCGAATCGAATAAACCTATAAAGGCAGTCCACAATACCAAGGTTCCTTCTATAGATTTCAACAAAAACTGCTGCTCGAGCGATCCAGGCGATCCTAAACAAGCAAAGAAAGAACCAAAATGAAACAACAATCAGAGGTCACAAAAACCATCCAGAACAGTCATACCAAAGTTGAATGCCAAGCATTCCGTGATCAATCCTATTCTCCAGAAAGATAAATGTTTCTGTCTAGCTCGACATCTTGATCCAATAGCAGGTCGACCTTATTGCGAATATCACAAGATTAAGCACCACAAGACCGACAATTGCTATTGTTTAAAAAAGCTCCTGGAAATCATTTTTAAGGAAAGGAGGATGCACGAATACATCATCGATCTTCCCAGCTATAAAGACGGGAGCTATCTGAAAGAAGATGACGTGGCTCATGCAACAAAACATGCAGAGGAAAAGCATCTATATCATTTCTACAGCAGCGATATGATCGAGATCAACCAGGTTTCAAATTCCAGCAGAGTCAAGCGGAGGAAGTTGGGCGAGTGCTGTGACCTTGCCGTCCATGACAAGGAAGCCAGGATCCTCCCAGAGTCAAGCAGTCGTCGAAAGGGAATATCCTTCGAGGACTGCGACACAGGACATGTGAAGTATCCTCATCATGACGCACTAGTAATTATGCTCAAAATGAGGAACTTCGTAATGTACACCATGATGGTAGACACAGGAAGTGGGGTTGAGATCCTTTTCCAGAGCACAATTGACCAGATAGGACTCTCAGATCAGGTCATTCAAAGTGAGATAGACATCAGTGGATTTAATGGGTCTAAAGAAGAACGATTTGGGAAGATCACTCTCCCGATCATAGTAGGGCCTACCACTATCAACGCTATTTTCTACGTCATCAACGCCAAATCAAGGTATTTGGAGATACTAGGACGCTGTTGGATGCACAATATGGAGGCTATCTCGTCCACTTTCCACCAAACACTTCGGTTCAAGCATAACAATGGTATTTATGGAATCAAAGGAAGTCAGAAACTCTCTCGAGCTTACGAGAATACAGTCTCACCAGTTCTCGAGCATTCAAAATAGATTGCTACATTGCAATCACAGAAGGCTGATCTCCTCGATGGTCAGTCTTTTCCAGCTGAGCCTGTGGAATACGTTCAGGTCGATGGAGTTAACCGAGGTTCTTATATTAGTACAAAATTAATTCAAACAGAGAAAGAAGCTCTTATTTCCTTCCTCTAATCCAACAAAGACATTTTCGTATGGAACTTACAAGAAATGCCAGGCGTAGATCCCTCATAGTCTTGCCACATCTTAAACATCCGCGAAGGTGTCGCAGCAGTTAAAATAAAAGCAACGCAGGCTATCTCAAAGACTCAGAGACGAGGTGAACAAGGAGACCGACAAACTTATCGAGGTTAATTTTATTCGAGAAGCCAAGTACCCAGACTTGATTTTTAATATCGCTGCTATTCAAAAGAAGAATGGAAAGGTCCGGGTCTACGCAGATTTTATAGATCTCAACAAACACACGCCAAAGGATAGCTTCCCTCTTGAGATTATTCATCAGATCCTCGACCCTACAATAGGTCACGAACTCTTGTCCATGATGGATGCCGCCTCGGGGTACAATCAGATTCCACTATTAGAAGCAGATCAAGAGAAGACTATGTTTATTACAGAAAGAGGTCTCTACTATTACAAGGTCATGCCATTCGGCCTTAAGAATGCTGGAACCAATTACCAAAGGATGGTCATGAGTATGTTCAAAGAACACTTGGGAAAAATAGTTGAAGTCTATATTAATGACATGCTTTGCAAGAGCCTAAAGAGAGAAGATCGCATCTCTCACCTCTCTACAGTATTTTGTATATTACGATCCTACAGAATGAAGCTTAATCACAAAACTTTTTAGTTCGGCGTTAACTCAGGCAAGTTCTTGGGTCATCTTATCAGCATGAAAGGGATAGAAGTAGATCCAGATCAAATTCGAGCTCTTCTAAACATGCCTTCACCATCAACAAAGATGGATGTACAAAAGCTCATAGGAAAGATTGCAGCAATTAACAGATTTGTATCCAAATCCTTGGACCGATGCAGATGGTTATTTATGCTACTCAGAGGTTCTACTTAACAAGGCAAAAGTTCAAAGAACGAAGATATCGACTGGACAGCAGAATGCAAAGCAGCTTTTCAGGAACTTAAAACTTACCTAGGGAGAGCTCGAATCATGAGCACTCCGATAGGCAATGAGGAACTGATTATCTACCATGCAGTTACAGATACATCTCTCAGCTCAGTTCTTATTTGGCTCAAAGGAAAAATTGAGAAACTGATCTTCTTCATCAACAAGTCACTTACTTTAGCAGAAATGAGGTACTCTAAAATTGAAAGATTACTTTTAACTCTCGTTTACACCGCGCAAAAACTCAAACACTATTTTCAAGAACATCCTATCAGAGTCATGGCGAACTACCCACTTCGGGAAGTATTGTCTAGGAAAGAAAAATCCAAAAGAGTACAGCAGTGGTCCGTCAGTATGGGGGAGCACGAAATCAAATTCGAGCAGCGAATTTCCTAAAAGGGTCAAGCAGTCGATTATTTTCTAGCAGACTTTCCAGTTACATATCCTAACTGGGAAGAACATGATCCAGATCTCGCCGAAGATGCAGTAGATGAGATTCCACCCTCCAAATTTTTTAATGATCGAGCATCATGGATATTTCAAAAAGGGTGGAGGCTCCTCACCGATGGTTCAGCCGGGGACCCGCAGGGTCAGGAATTGGGACCGTTCTCATTACACCTTTCAACGACAGAATTGAGAAATCCATCCGTCTCGACTTTGAAGCCTCGAATAATGTTATGGACTATGAGGCACTCATTCACGGTCTGGACATGGCTCTCGAACTTGGAATCACTGAAATCTTAGCCTGTACAGACTCTCTTCTAATTGTTCATCACTACTCAGAATATTATAAGAAGAACGACATCATGGTCGATTATGCAGCTTTGGTTGTAGAAAAACTAAGCAAACTTTACAAAGCTATGCTCGAATACCTCCCTCAAGGAGAGAATCGCCACGCTGACTCATTGGCTTACTTAGCCGGAGTATTGGGTACATAATCACGACACCATCAAATTGAGGTTATTTCTTGCCCCAATATTAATCATACTACGATATATGCGATTAATACTGGGGGCGATGAGATGATGGAAGATGATTAGAGGAAACCTTTCGTTAATTATCTCGGTCAGAATAACTCATGCAACGTGCCACTACCAGGTAATCCACAGCAGCGCAGACACATCATCGAGAATTTAAAACGCTACACAGTCCAACTAAACGGTAATCTCTTCAAATGCTCGGTCACTGGTCCATACCTCAAGTGCCTCTCTAAGGATCTTGCCGACAACATGCTTCGAGATCTACATGGAGGAATCTGCGGATCCTATACCTCAAGATGAGCTCTTGCTAACAGAGCTATTACCCAAGGAGTGTTCTGGCAAAAGATGCGGAAACAAGCTGAAGAATACTCAAGGAAATGCGATACATGTCAACGTCATGGAAATCAAATTCAGTTCCTTGCACACGAACTCAATGCCAGTAAGGTGTACTGGTCGTTCAAGCGATGGGTACCCGATCTAGTTGGTGAATTCCTCAATACTCCGGGTAATAGGAAATTTCTTCTTGTTGCCACGGATTACTTCACCAAATGGGTCGAAGCAGTTCCTCTATCCAGAACTTGAGAAGAAGAGGTCATTTCTTTCATATGGCAGCATATCATCACAAGATTATGTTGTTCACATTTGATCCGTATCGATAACGGTTCTCAAATCGTTGGAGCAAAGGTCAAAGCATTTCTTAACAAACACAACATAATCCATTCACGATCAAACCCATACTACTCCCAGGGAAACGGACAGGTGGAGATCACAAACAAGATCATCGTAGATGGTCTCAAAATGCGCCTTATGTTACAGAAGAAAGGCAACTGGATACGTGTATCGCCTCATGTCTTATGGGCATATCGAACTACACTCCAAAGCTCAACACAATGCTCTCATTTTCTGCTTGCCTGTGGAACTGAAGCAGTCATCCCAACGAAGTACCACCATCCTGTGAGAGACCACGAGCTCACAGACGAAGAAAATGAGTTTGAATTAGCTTGTAACCTCAATTGGGTTGTTGAGACACGAGATCGAGCTATTACAAATCATGGTCAATATCATTAAACACTGGCAAATTTATACAACAAACGAGTTTGCATTCGGGAGTTCGCTATCAACGACTGGGTCCTTCGAGAAATCCCTAAAAATAGAAGAGATCCACATGCTGGGAAACAAGTAGAAAACTGGGAAGGTCATTTCATGGTCATAGGTCGAACTGGCCTGGGTTCATACTATCTCATGACGGAAGCTGGTGATAAAATTTCAAATCCATAGAATACAAGAAGATTGAAGTTATATCAACGCTGAACTGCTCCTCCGTCACTCAGCCGCGTTCAATCCACCTCGAGATTTCACCTCCAATGTATGTACAAACATTTTTCAATCAATGAAATCTCTTTTTTATCATAAGAATCCCTCCTATACAATTCTACTTCATCTCCATCCAAGGGAAAAAGTGCAATTTATCCTAGCTCGATCCCTAAAAAAAACCACATCCAACATTGGTAATGGCATAGATAATACTAGCCTAACTCCTGAGGATACTCATACATCCGATGGAGGGCGCCATAACGACCCCTTAGCCTGAAGATAACAAGCCTAAAGAACGAGTGAGGAAAAAGCATGCTCGCTGCCGCTAAGCTCCAACATCTAACATTGGTAATGGCATAGATAATACTAGCCTAACTTTTAAGGATACTCATACATTCGAGGCGGGGGCCATAACAAACCTCTTAGCCTGAAGATAACAAGCCTAAAGCACGAGTGAGGAAAAAACTTGGTCGCTGCCGCTAACTCCAACATCCAACATTGGTAATGGCATAGATAATACTAGCCTAACTCCCGAGGATACTCATACATCCGAAGGCAGGGGCCATAACGAGCCTCTTAGCCAGAAGATAACAACCCTAAAGCACGAGTGAGGAAAAAACTTGCTCGCTTCCGCTAAGCTCCAACATCCAACATTGGTAATGGCATAAATAATACTAGCCTAACTCCTGAGGATACTCATACATCCGAAGGCGGGGGCCATAACGAACCTCTTAGCCTGAAGATAATAAGCTTAAAGCACGAGTGAGGAAAAAACTTGCTTGCTGCCGCAAAGCTCCAGCATCCAACATTGGTAATGGCATAAATAATACTAGCCTAACTTCTGAGGATACTCATGCATCCAAAGGCAGGGGCTATAACGAACCTCTTAGCTTGAAGATAACAAGCCTAAAGCACGAGTGAGGAAAAAACTTGCTCACTGCCGCTAAGCTCCAACATCCAACATTGGTAATGGCATAGATAATACTAGCCTAACTCCTGAGGATACTCATACATTCGATGGCGGGGGCCATAACGAACCTCTTAGCCTGAAGATAACAAGCCTTAAGAACGAGTGAGGAAAAAACTTGTTCGTTGCCGCTAAGCTCCAATATCAAATATGGTATCAAGGCATAGATAATACTAGCCGAACCCCTGAGGATACAAAAATCTCCGGGGCTGTGGCCATGAAGAGCCTCAGCCTGCGGGGTCAGGCCTAAAACACGAGTGTGACGTTGCTCGCTGCTGATAGGCCCAGCTCTCCAATATGGTATCAAGGCATAGATAATACTTGCTGAACCCCTGAGGAAGCACAAATCCGAGGCGGAGGCCATAGAGAACCTCTTAGCCTGCGGTGATCACCTTAAAGTACGAGCAAAGATAATACTAGCTCTCTACCGCTAAGCCTCCCTAAAGTCCAAGGGTCGAAGCACAGATAATACTTACTTCTACACCCACGGACTTCTTCTAATTTAATGGGTCAAACCAAAGAATAACATCCACTGTAGGTGTGGAAATATTATTTTCACATATCAACATTTTAAATTACAACGCTCCTCTCAAAGTCCTACATCGAGCACTGAAGCATCAACATCTGCTACATACAAAAGGTACTCGTTATCAGAGTTCAATTCTATTTCTTTTTAGCCTTGTAGGATTTTCTTGATGGGAGAACAGTCGACCTTCCTCCCATAATAGAAGTAGGTGAGGCTACACTCGAGCTTCCCCTTATTTCAATCCTGGATGCCATATATTTTGGAACTCGTTCCGCAACAATTTCTTTCCCTTGAGATATCTATTCAACCGTCGTGGTCCCAATCCCACGATCCATAACACCAATTGGATCTATGCTCAAGATATCGAGTTTACATACACAAGTCCTTCCAGAGAAGCAATCTTACATCAAGTCTCTCTCAACCTGGAGGATTTTTATTTCTTCGACAAAAAATGCAACCAATGTGCTTAATTGCTGTTGATGCAAAGCTTCACCATCACATTTTTCTTGTTCTTGAACTACTCGTTCCTTAAAGGCTTGGTGAGTAACAGCAGTGCGCTTGTTATCCTTCAAATGATGAGTTTTCGATTCAGCCAGTTCAGCTGTTAATTGATTATTACATTCACTCATATGCCTTGTAAGATCTATCGACTTCTGCCGAGAGTTTTTGAGATCAATATGCATATTCTCCACTAACTCTTCTTTTTGACAAAGAAATTCCTTCATCTCTCGACTCCCCTCATCATAAGCAATTTCACTATCCCTTTTATCCAATTCCAATTTTAGATCTTTCTAATACTTCATTTCACGTACACTTAACTCCCGCACCGATTCGGAAATTCGCGCACAGAGTTGATTAATTATTTCATTCATCTCCTTCTCACATTGCACAGCCCTCCTTACGTTTCCGCAAGCATGGGCCAAATCATCCACCAAAATTTTGTTCTTGGCTTGAATCTCAGCTACATCAGCCCTGCTCTGGGCCTTTCTCCCTTTTAAACGAGGTAAATCAGCCTTCACACGATCTAACCTAGCAATCAAACTATCACGTATTTGTGCAGAGTTGCGCAATTCTCAATTTTTTCCCATAATACTACTGCTCAATTTTTCAAAATCGGTCTTAGACACAGCCAAGTTAGTTCGTGCAGTATCCAGCTTGATCTCTCTCTTCAACAACTGCTCGTTTAAAGCACGAAGATTACATTTCATATCAGATATCTCTTCATTTATCGCTCTAACACGGTATTCGGCTAACTCAGCCTCGTGCCGAGAGCCTGACGCAGCCTTTTCCTTCATCTCAGCAAGTTCGCTAGTAAGTTGGTTTAAAGCCAAATCCCTGCTCAAAATTGTTGCAGTCTTTTCCTCGACTTGTCCCTTAGCTTCTTCGAGCTTTAAAGAGAGCTTCATATTATCATCCAATCGATCTTCATACTGGGAAAACAAAACCTCAAATTCTTCTGCATACTCAGCATTATTCAAAAGAGTCTACTCTTCTCTCTCTCTAGCAACATCTAGCTCCTTCTGCATAACAGTTAGCAGGGACTCACAACATCAGTACCTAATGGAAAAAAAGATCGACAGAAGCATACGGATAAGCTTGCAGTGCAGACATCTACACGCTCGAGATAACCAATTCCTCCTTGGCCTACCGACAATAACAAGTTTTCAGCGCAAGACAGAGGGTCCATACATAAACATTCTGAACTAGAATAAACATGCAAGGTACATATTCTTTCTCCTATTATTCTTGTTCATCTAGTTATTAATTTATCTGAATTATCTAACCTGTAATTCAGCAGAGGATTTATTCTCCACTTCAAGCAAGCCCTCTAAGTCCACAACTCTGAGGCGCAAGCTTGCTATCTCCTAAAATACGGAATTTCATAACCAAAATGTTGTTGGCATCACACAGTAATAAAATTACAAAGCTCAAGTTCATGTTTCACAACCAATGTTACATTACATGATCATCTTACCTGTTTAATTATTTCCTGATTATCGGCAGCGGTCTTTTTAGCAACATTCAGACCATCCTCCCTTTCCTCAACCTCCTCTTCATCCATAATTTTCATCTCCTCATAATTCCCTTCGCTAAATGCCATTATCTCCGCCTTTTTATACCTCAGCTGGTAGAGCTTCCCTGTAAGGTTGTTCTGGGAAATAGCAGATGCGGTAACCAATCGCTCCACTTCAGCTTCACTTTCGGCCCTAACTTCCTTCAGCTTTAGGGTAACAACTTCTCTTTCTTTCTCCCACTCCAACTGGAAAGCTCCCCTCTCCCGAGTCAGGTTCTCTTCCAACTGGTTTTTCTCCCCCTCGAGCTGGGAGATCCTCTTTTCCCGCTCCATTAACCTATCCTGGAAACCAAGCTGAACGTCCCTCAGAGTACGAGCAAACTGCAAAAAAAAATTAAGTCAGCTCGACAAAATCAACCTTTTACTAACCTTCTTAAACACATCATCCATAACAGTAACCATCTTCTCTCGAGCTTTAGCTCGACATTGTTCCTCCAAGAGACCGGCTTCAACCTCAAAGCGCGGCCTCAAGTCCGCCCCCTCGGCGATCTAATTGCTTTTATCTAGCACCTCCTGCGACTTTGTGGGAGAAGTTTCCATCCTCCTCTTACTGCTATCGTCCACACTGGCCGACGTAACAGAACGAGGAGCAGCCCCCCATTTTATAGCCTTTCTCTTCGCCAGGTTCCTTACAACAGTGTAAGAGACCGTGGCCATGTCCACTGGCCCATCCGGAATTTCATTGAGCTGTGCGAGCTTCAAGGGTGTATTAAGTTCAGGAGTTGAAAATTTCTCTTCCATTTGAGCCTGGAGTTTATCAGGCCAGTCTCCTCTTCACTTGTAATCTCCTGACCTTGTCGCCCTTACTAGCTACCCTTTTGAACCTAGTTATCTCTAACTCTTTGAGAATAGCTTCGAGCTCAGTGCCTTCCAAGGCAACGACGTCTATAAAAAATTCCATCCTCGAAACTTTGCAATTAATTCCTGCATAAAAATCGGCAACGTAAGATACAGATCAACTATAGAAGTATTGTTCAACATACAAATGATAGTTCAATTTTCAATGGTATACTTACCCTTTGTTATAGTTCTATTATTAAGTACCTAGGGTTCCTCATCATACCGCTGAAGACATTCACCAGACACCCATAAAAGGTTGTCGTTCTGCACTTGCCCTGCAAAAGACAGGTCGAAGAAGCATGGTCTTGAAGAACTAGACGAGAGATATGCACCATCAGTTGCTGTGACATATTTCACAGCATAATACTCCAAAAAATCCTTGGCAGTAATCCTCATCTCACTACCAGATGCAGCCCATCTCCCATTCAAGATTTTGCATACAAGAATAACTTCCCAAAAATTGCAATTCAATTGCGTCGGACAAGCCCCAATAAATTTCATAAGACTCTTAGTCAAATTTCTCAAAGGCAGAGTCAACCCATAATCAAACTGGGCTAAATTGCAATAAAACTCATCAGTTCAACTATCCTTCACAACGCCTTGGACGTACTCCAAGGATACTTCGTCCCCCAAACGCCTACACTTCTTTTCTTTGGCCAAATAAGGCAGCAAATGCAAGTAATCCCCACCTTGAATGATACTACAAGTCCTAAAGAAATTACCCCTATATGAGAAGGCGTGCCCCCAAATCCCATCTATAATACTTTTGGCCTTAGAGAATTCCCTAAACCGACTAGAGTCTGTTGGGTACTCAACACGAGAACCCTTCAGAAGAGGCCATTCTATCAATTCGGCTACAGTATCCTTCTCATCCCTTACTCTAATGACGGGAGTTAACTGCCATATGAGGTCTTCTTCATCAGCCTTTGTACAACTAGAAATTGAAGCCATACTTATCTTCAGTAAAGGGTCTACTTCACAAAACGCTGGTCCAACAAAACCTACAGATAGGTCGAGGCATATTTATTAATTTTTATCTCACACTACTAGATCACTTATCAATCACAAACTGCCTCAAAATGATTTTTATCGCCCCACAGTCATTATTCCCATTATTATTATTATTTCATTTTTCTGTTTGGTAGGGATTACGTCCTTATCGTGACACAATAATTTTTTTTATACAAAAATCTTGTAAACACATTGACAGACTTACCTTCAACACCCGAGTGAGAGTCTGCAGCGTTGGTCCGCACCAGTTTGCTTAATTTCTTCAACTTTGTCAAAACCTCCACGATATCCGCCTCCTCTCGTAGTTTGTAATTGAGACTCCTAGTCACTGCTTTCCTCTTATCCTTTCTTCCTTCGGCGGTAATAGAATCGTTAGTTGAGATTTTTCTCTCTCTAACCCTTATCTTCTTTTTCTGGTATTCTGTATTCAGAGAGGGAGGAGAGGGGGTACTTACGCACCTTTCTATGAACCGCTGGCGGTTTAGATTTTTCCACTAAGCAGTCCTCGATTCCTGAACCGAGCCGTCCTTTCGTCTGAACCTGTCAGACGTGTCGTACTACTTCGGTGAAAACACCTTTCCATCATTACACCAAATATTATACTTTAGCGTATCTCTCAGCCTCTTGGTCCCACTTTTTTCACAATACCCCAAACTCATGATTATGAATTTTCTACTTTAAAATTTCACGTACATTTGTTTGCCCTACTTATACACCTTGACTTTAACGTCAATATCAATTAGCACACAAATTCAAAAATTTAGTTTCAACAAACAATCCTAATCATAGCCTATTTTCGTTAATAGATTTTTTTTCTTCAAGTAAATTCGGGCAATTACATTTCAAAAATACAATAGTCAATCACTCCAATCACCAAGATATTTGCATTCGAAGCAACCGGTGTGCCCGACAATACCACAAGCCTTCAGCAGCCCTGAGGCGATATCCATATCCTCATTAATGATCACCTCCCTGGCCATCATCAGGACAAACTTTTTACGATCTCCCTGGCCATCCGAGATTTAGGATTTTTCTCAACTAAAGCCACACATGACTTCATTTACGAGGGGGCGATTGTAGGGAATTATCCCTCGAGCTAAGGACACTCGATCTCATCTATACCTCGAGCTCTATTAGACTCGACCTTATCCAGTACCAGATTCACGCTTAAACAAACACGTTAACAGTTACACATCGACCACGAACTCGAGTAGAACGTAGATCGTCTACAGCATATTTAAACAGAACAAGTTCACATACAACTGCCTCCCACGAGCTAGTAGTTACACACTCAACTGCCCATGACTCCCACTTTCAGGAGAACGTGTTCGATCACGATGTCAAGCTGAGAGTAGGGTCTATAAAAGGGGCAGAGCTCCTAATGAAACAAGGTGACCGACAGAGAATTCTGCACATACAATTACTTGATATCTAGCTATTTTATCTTAGATTAACTCTTGTAATCAGATTCTCCCACTTTCTCAAGCAATAATACTACTTTCACAAAATCCTCCACTCGAGGTCATAGTTTTTACCTATTCACTTCTTTTCTACGCTAAATCCCCTGTGTCAAGTGTTATCTCTTATTTAATTCTTTGCATAGTAGTTCTCGGTATAAGGATCGATTTCAAGCAAGTTTGAGCTTTACGAAATCTGGTCCCTACAGCTCC
Source organism: Kingdonia uniflora (assembly GCA_014058105.1). NCBI lineage: Eukaryota > Viridiplantae > Streptophyta > Magnoliopsida > Ranunculales > Circaeasteraceae > Kingdonia > Kingdonia uniflora. The sequence continues at coordinate 1,292,816 of JACGCM010002212.1, read as the reverse complement.
ACCATTCCCCCAATTCTTATAAAATGGAGAAGAAATGACGGCTCTCATTAATGACCCACACCCACGCCCATGATTCGACACATTGCGCTTTATTGCACACCTTTCCACCTATTTAGTAATCCTTGCACCTATCAAGAATCTGAAAGCCATGCAACCGTACCCCCCAAACAATGACCCCAACACACAACCAAACCACCTCAATGCTCCCTCTCTACGAGCAAGCTCTGAGGGTGGCAACTGTAGGAGCACGCTCCCGCTAGCCACGATTTGGGAGGTTGCACATCGACCTAACTACTAAAAAAATGAACACTATAATAAGGTTGCCCATCGAGTGAGTTCTGAACAACGATGACCCTGTGTCTCGTCCCCACCCACCAGGAGGCACCCGAGCCCACGACCCTGAGAGGGTAACTTAAGAACTTCCCAGGGCACGTGATCAGGGGTGCTTCTAGGTTAAACCCTCCTTATAAATAGATGAAAGTGGGCATCCTAAAAGGGATCGTTTTCATTTAAGCTTCAGACTTCTTTCGCCTCATCTACTTCAAGAGCTTGAGACGATTAGAAAAACTAGGGAGAAACCCATAACGATTTGAGTGGTACCCTCCTCTGGTCGAACGATTCATGCCCAGAACGATTAGAAAGACATTGTCATCTCGGAGAGAAATTAGCAGACTACAGATATCATGATAGAAAGTGACTATTTTTCCAAATTCTTAGACGATTTCTCAGATGATGAGGATGATGAAAAATATCTTGGAAGTGTAAATTCATCATCGATTCTTGAGAAAATACGAGCTTCATCTTTATCCAGACCAATGTCACCTTCTTCATCATTCTTCCTTGAATCGGTACCTCCATCACCTGAGCCTAATATGGGTACCATGACCATAAATGATTTTGAGGACTTGTACGGAGATAACTCCTATTTCATTTCTATTGATGAATTTTTAAATTATTTTGAGGACTCAAATGATCCTAAGATTCGTGAAATGGTACAGTCATTTGTATAAAAAAATATGCTTCAACTTGGCCATGTCCTTAAGCCAATGAATATTCATGTCAATGGTGAGGATGAGTCCCTTGTGATAAGTTGTGATTTTAGGCACATAAATTTTAAATGTTTGTTAGAGTCAATTGTTCCCCGATCCCCACATCCACAAATATGTTATATTGTATTTCTTCTACTAAAAGAAAACATCTTTTTGAAAAATTATAATTTTGGGGATGCCTCACGGACTTGCTTTTTCATAACCACCTATCACATTTTTTGGAATATCAACGATAACATGGGTTTTGAAAATTTTCTAAGAAAATATCTTTCTAGGAAAATTAAGTTTTGTATCAAGTACATTTTTGGGGGAGAATACTTGTATACCAATCTTCTTATTTACTACAGCACGTAGTAATCATATGGCTGTATTAAAAATTCTAAAGGAAAATATGTTCCTTGGGTATGTGCTTGAAAATGGTTTTTCTTGATTTGTCTAAAATCTTCAATATGGAATCATCAAATGATAGGCAATGTTTTTAGAATTCTTTTTTCATAGAGAATTAATTTTATACTCTATCTAGTTTATTTATAAAATATCTGCCCAAATAGGGGCTAATATTATGGATCACCATTCATGTGTTATCTGGTTTTTTAAAAGAGAATTTGAAACCAGGATAGTACATCACCTTTTCAAATTCATACCCTTCTAGTCATTTTAAAATTTTTAAGTTTGGGGGTAGATTCGTCTCGTTGAAGACGGTAAACTTAGCGCTTCTTGGGAGGTAACCCATAACACATTCAGGTGAGAAATTCTAGTTTTTATCCTCCATTATTTTTATATGCCCTCAAACATTAAAAACTAAAATAATGGCACTTTGACAATTTATAATATATTTTTGACAAATTTCCAAACACTTAAACTGATTTTTTCTTGACATAAATATTATGGAGAAACCTAAATTTTAAAATTGTACCAAGTATACACTATAATAGTTTGGACTATGTTAAGCTAGATGTACTATTTTTTTATTAGTGATTAATTCAAGTTCGTTTGGCATATTTTGAAAACATGCACTTCACTGTAGTTTTGCAATTAATACCTTAATATATTTTTGCTCAGTGTAATAGAAATTTAGCATTTATGTTAGGAATAGTTTGCTACAAGGGAGACAGCTGGCAAAGAATAAGTTCATTCATAAGAATAAATAATAAGCCAAATGTGTTCTAAAAACTTTTGCACTGCAAGGCTGGTCGCATGATTAAGAGCTGAAAGAGGAAAAATTATTACCAATCTCGAATCTGACCATGAACTATGTGAAAGTAGGGCTGTCAATAGGTAGGATTTGACCCGGTATCCGATCAAGTCCGATCCGTTGATAAAGGATCAGGATCAGAAAAAATTGATCCTCCACGACCCATCCATTAGTGATCCTACCCTTTAGAAGGCGGATTGTGTTAGGATTCACCCTGACCCGATTCGTTAAAAATCCGATCCGTTAAAGGGTATTTAAGACTTTAAGTAATATGAAATTATGATTCAAAGATGATAGATTAGTAGTCACCAAACTAAGGCTCTCATCTCTCAACTCTCAATCTCAATTCTCATAACGCCCCAACTTCATCCTATAACTATAAACTTGATTTTATTTAAAAATAGGTTACATGATTTTGAAGTCCTATGGATGCTCTGATGCTCTACATTTTGAAGTCCTATGGATGCCCATGCTTCACATTTTAAAGTCATATTGATACTCAAGATTTTGAAGTCCTGTGAATTTATTGCCATGTTTTAAGAGCTCATAGATTTTTGTTATGTACAAAATGAGTTTCTAACTCTATATTTTACATGGATATAATATATGCAAAATTGTAAATATAATACATCTTTTTGTTTATACTCATTCTCAACTTATATGTTGTTTGCCAAAAATCAAAGCTCAGCGGATCGGATCAGGTCGGGTAAGGATCACTGAGATCCTTAAAGGATCGGTTCAGGATCGCAAAATTAGTATTCCTTTAGGATCACGGATCGGGTCAGGATCGTTGAATTCCTTAACGGATCAGGTCAGGATCGACCATGATCCTGCCCCAATCCGGTCCATTGACAAGCCTATGTGAAAGGAGCACAAAAATGTTACTTGTGAGAATTCGGAGTCTAAGTCACGATGGGGTACCTCACACAGACAACCTTAGCTAACTGGTGGGGATTGCTGGCCGAAAATGCTTTGTGACAGAGGCTTCACTAAGAAACAATATACTCAATAAGAAAAAGATTGCCAAAGAAAATAAAAAAGTAAAATTCTAGGGAGACGAATTGACTAAGACACTTGTCGAACTTACCGTTAAATTTATTCCAATAAAAACTAGACTACCAAAAACTGAGTAAATTATTCTATACAACGTATTAGGCGAATAAACTATTTTCACTGTACACTCAAATATAGCTAAAGCAAAATACTTGAATCTCTTTCTAATCTTAAGGTACAACCTCTAGTTTCGGATAAGCTTAAAATATTCTTAAGTATACTTTGAAGAATAGAAAGTTTAAGGACTTTTTCATTGGTATATTTTTGTCACAACTAAGTAAGGATAAGTTTAAAGGAAATGAGTCATGTGTATTCTAGAATTGGTTAAAATTTTATTACAAACTTTTGTTGGTGCAGTCACTGTAAACCCTAACGAGACAACACTCATCCACAAGGCTAAATGTGGAGGTTTAATGGCTTATTGCATATGCTAAATGCAACCGTGCTCCCTGAAAAAGTGGCTATTATTTTATTTTACTCAGGACGAGCAAAACTTAAGTTTAGGGGTATTTGATGAGGGCGTAATTATAAAATTTTTAATATACCCGAACATGTATTTTAGTCATCCATTATATTTAATTTTGGGTACTTATGTACGTTTGTTTGATTTTAGCTATTGGAGATGGATATTTGAAACCAAACTCTTAAAGTCAATTAAAAGTGTCTCCAGTAGTTCATAGCACAAAAATTCATAGATAAAATATATTTGGTCTCAAGATTAAAGAAATATTTACACAAATATTCTTGGGGAATAAGATCAAAGAATATATTACATCCATGATCCTTTAAGATATTTTATATTGAAGATATATGTAAGAGTTTTCATGAAGAAAGATCTCTACATTACTTAAGAGAATTATATGCAAGAATCTTAGGTGATTGGTTGCAAAATTAGAAGATATTATTTGTGAAAATATTCTTTACAATTTATTATATACTTTCTAAATTTAGGTTCCTTCACCTATAAAAGGAACCCTCCCTGTTGGGTATGAGATAGAATCAAGACTGTCAAAGAAATCTTATGATTGTCAATGTCATTCGAACGAAAATGGATGTCTATCGATTGAGTCATTCGAACGAGCTTCAAAGCGTTTGAGCGAACATTTTTGTACTCACTGAAATTTTGGCCAAGAAGTCAATCTCGTTAGAACGATCTTGGATGTCATTCGAACGAGATGCCATATTTCTAGGGCAGGAGACCAATTATGGCAAAGTCGCTCGAACAAGCAAGAAGTCATTCGAACGAGCTTGGCGCAGGTTTACCTTAGATGTTAGATTTTGGCCTCGAGATCTGTACTACTTGTATTTTTTGGTCCTCTAGTATATAAAGAGAACTTAGCTATTTTGTTAGCTATCTTTCGGTGAGTTTAATCTTAGAGAGGCTATGATTTGAAAAAACTCCATTAAAGCTTGAGAAAGCCTGAAAGATCATTGTAACCTATTTTATATCATAGTAAATTATTCGTGGGGAGTGGTTTTTTTCATCTGCAAGGGTTTTCTACTTCCCTCCTCTGGGAAACCTTTCTTGTATTCTTTATTGTTCTTGCTTGATTAATTCTTCTATTAGGGCTTATTTCACGTATCGTTCGTGTCAGAGTGGTGAGAGTAGCTACCACAATTCTTTACAATTGGTGTCAGAGCAAGTGTTAGGGCTTGTATGGTGAAGAGCAATGGCCAATCAGAAGAAGTTAAAAATCACAAAGTTCAATGGGTTAAATTTTAAAGTGTGGAAGATACAGATAGAAAATTACCTCTATCAGAAAGATCTTAATTTACCACTAGGTGGAGCTGAGATGAAGCCAGTAGATTTTGATTCTGCTAAGTGGGTGCGATTGGATCACAAAGTGCTTGGAACCGTTAGGTTAGCGCTGTCATCTCAAATTCTACACATGATATGCAAAGTTGCGGCGATGAAGGGTTTAATGGAGACGTTGTCCGCTATGTACTCAGAACCGTCCGGAGCAAATAAGGTTTACCTTTTACGGTGCTTATTTACTTTAAAGATGATGGAGAATGGTAGAGTGCAAGATCATATCAGTGAGTTCAATACCATGCATGTTCAATTGGAATCCGTTGAAATCACATGTACCGAGGAGGTGAGAGTGTGGGCTCTTCTAGGGAAGATGCCAGAAAGCTGGGAAAGATTCATTACAGCTGTGAGCAACTCATTAGGGAAGGAAGATATCAAATTTGGCACTATAGTCTCATTGATTATGAGTGAAGAGAATAGGCGTAAAACATCTGAACAGTCTTCAAGATCAAATGGCAGCATGTTAAACGTTGAGGAAAGAGGGAAGTCTTACAGAAAATGGCTAAAATTTGGAATGGGTCAATAACAGTCAAGAGAGAAGTCTTAGCCGCCCGGTACATGTTGAACTTGTGGAAAAAAGGGTCACTTCAGGCGAGATTACAACTCTTATTCTTCTAAAAATATTGATGATGAGGAGAGAGATACAATGAATCTTACTGAGGAGGTTAGTTCTGACAAGGCTCTATTACTTTTGTGTGACAATGTTAACGAATCTTTGATTGTTGATTCGGAAACTTCCTTCCATGCTACTACGAACATAGGTTTTTCTTCTAATATTGTCAAAGGCAACTTCGGTACAGTCTTTCTAGCAGATAAGAGTACACACAATATTATTGGGAAGGGAAATGGAAGGTTGTTGTTGCCTTCAGGGGGAACATTTGTTTTACAGAATGTGTGACTTGTACCTATATTGGGGTGTATCCTTATATCGGTTAGTAAATTGGCAGATGATGGCAGATATGTGAGTATCTTTGGTGTAACCTACTAGAAGGTTACAAAGGGAGCTATGTTTGTAGCTCGTGGCTTACGACAAGGAACGTTGTATATAACGCAGAGCGCAATTTCAACTATTTGTGTGGCTACTCCAGCGATTGATATATGTACATGGCACAAACGGCTCGGTCACATAAGTGAGATGGGGATGAAGATAATGGTAGCAAAGGGAAACCTAGAGGGTCTTATAGAAGTTGATCTTAAGTTTTGCGATGAGTGTGCTCTAGCGAAGCAGAAGAAGGTTAGCTTTAAATTATCTGGAAGATCAAGGAAGCCTGGAAAGTAGGATCTTGTACACACGGATGTTTGGTGGCCAACTAAGGTATCTTCTCTTGGTGGTTTTCATTACTATATAGTTTTAATGGATGATGCTGCTCGTAAACTATGGGTCAACTTCATGAAGAACAAGTCAGATGTGTTCGATAAATTCAAGAGGTAGAGAGCTCTAGTTGAAAATAAAACCAGTTTAAAACTGAAGTATCTCAATTCGGATAATGGGGGCAAATACTGTAGTGATAAGTTTAAAGGCTTTTGCTCATCAAATAGGATTAGGAGACAGAAGACTATTCCTGAAACACTGCAACAAAATGGTATTGCAAAACGCATCAACCGAACAATAAACGAAAGAGCGAGGAGCATGAGACTTAACGCTGGATTACCAAAGTACTTTTGGGCTGATACGGTTAGTACGACGGCATACTTGATTAATAGAGGGCCTTCGACGGCTTTGGTCTTTGAAATTTCTGATGATGCATGGATCAGTAAAGAGGTAAACCTTAATCACTTGAGTATTTTCAGTTGTACCTCATATGTGCTTGATAATTCAGATACAAGGACCAAGTTAGATACAAATTTGATGAAGTGCATTTTCATTGGATACAGTGGTGATGAGTTTAGGTACCGGTTTTGGGATGCAAAATATCAGAAAGTTATCCAGAGCCGTAATGTTACATTCAATGAGGAAGTCTTATTTACAGACTTCAAAGTACCTGTGGAAAGGATTCGAAGTGAAGTAGCGGAAAGTGTTGACATTAATGATGATTAACCCTCTCGAGAGGATAATGAAGAAGTCATTTTTGAGTCCGATGCACCAGATCAAAATGAGAACCTAATGATCTAGACAATCAAATAGTACTTTGAAAGGAGCCAAGAGTTGCAAGAATTTTGGCAAGGTACGCAAATTAATTAAATCACCTGTTACTTACAGATGGTGGTGAACCTGAAAGTTATAAGGAGGCTTTGGATGTGGAATCCAAGGGAAAGTGGGAGCATGTTTTGGATGATGAGATGCAATCATTATAAGTTAATCGAACTTGGGATTTAGTTTGGTTACCAAAGGGGAAGAAAGCATTGCATAACAAGTGGGTATACAAAGTTAAGTAGGATTCTGATGGTTCTAGGAGATTTAAGGCTTGACTTGTGGTAAAGGGCTTTCTGCAGAAAAAGGGCATGGATTTCGGTAAAAATTTTACTCTTATTGTGAAGATGTCTACTATTTGGGTTATGATGAATATAGTTGCTTTTAAAGATTTGCATCTTGAACAACTTGATGTCAAGACCGCATTTCTTCACGGTAACATTGATGAAGAAATTTATATGAAGTAGCCAGAAGGGTATTCAGTTAAAGGGAAAGAAGATCTTGTGCGTAGGCTTACGAAGAGCTTATACGGTTAGAAACAAGCACCGAGATAGTGGCATTTGAAGTTCGAACAGTTCATATCCAGAAATGGTTATTCGAGGAGCAATGTGGATCACTGTTATTTTATCAAGAATACGGGGAACTCCTATATTATTCTACTTATGTATGTAGATGATATGTTGGTAGTAAATGCCAACATGGGAGAAATAGTTAAGTTGAAGGAACTGTTATCCTGGGAGTTTTTAATGGAGGACTTGGGTACGACGAGACAAGTTCTTGGTATGCATGTTACGAGGGACAGAAAGCGGCGAGAATTAATGTTGTCTCAAGCTGAGTACATTGGCAAAGTACTGAAGTAGTTTAATATGGATGTTTCTAAAGTTGTTTGTACACTATTGGGAGGCCACTTCAAATTATCCAAGGATTGTTGTCCGAAGACGCAGAAGGATCGCGATGAGATGCGGAAGGTTTCTTATTCATCCGCGGTTAGTAGCCTAATGTACGCTATGATTTGTACGAGATCAGACATTGCCCAAGCAGTGGGAGTTGTTAGGAGGTATATGAGTAATCCTGGCTAGGAGCATTGGAGAGCTATAAAATGGATACTGAGGTATCTGAAGGGGACTCAAGATATGGCATTATGTTATGGGGGTTCTCAGATATGCTTACAGGGTTCTTTTGATTCTGATATGGCGGGTGACATGGATAGGCGTAAGAACACTAGTTGCTTTATTTTTACATTGGGAAGCGGTGCAGTTACATGGGTTTCTAGGCTACAGAAGATTGTAGCTTGTCTACAACGGAGGCGGAATATGTTTCAGCTACAGAAGCGTGTAAAGATATGGTTTAGATCAAAGGGTTGATGAAAGAGATTGGTAGAGAACAATTCTCTCCTAAGTTTTATAGTGATAGCCAAAACGCTATACAATTAGCAAAAAATTTGGCTTTTTACTCAATGACCAAGCTCATTAATATTCTGTATCACTATATTCGTTCGCTCCTCGAGGGCGTTGTGCTGAAGCTTGTGAAGATTCACACTGATGTAAATCCGGCCGATATGCTTACGAAGGTGGTGAAATTCAAAAGTTGACAACATGTACAACTTCTGTGGGTCTTCAAGATTGAAGGTCAAGGTAGTGCGAGTAATTCATTGCGAGATCTGGAGATGGGTTGCGGGATTCAATTTCAAGTGGGAGATTGTTGGGTATGAACTCGAATCAAGACTGTCAAAGAAATCTGATGATTGTCAAAGTCGTTCGAACAAAAATGGTAGTCGTATGAATGAGTCGTTCCTACGAGCTTTAAAGCATTCGAACGGACGCTTTTGCACTCACTGAAATTTTAGCCCAGGAGTCAATCTCGCTCGAACGAGCTTGGATATCATTCGAATGAGATGTTATGTTTCTAGGGTTGGAGACCAACTATCGTAAAGTCGTTCGAACGAGCTTGGCGTAGGTTTGCCTTAGATATTAGAGTTCTGCCTCGAGATCTGTACTACTTGTATCTTTTCATCCTCTAGTATATAAAGAGGACTTAGCTATTTTGTTAGCTATCTTATAGTGAATTTAATCTTAGATAGGCTAGGGTTTGAAGAGACTCCATTAAAGCTTGAGAAGCTTGAGAGATCATTATAATCTATTTGATATCATAGTAAATTGTTCGTGGGGAGTAGTTTTTTTCATCTGCAAGGGTTTTCTACTTCCCTCATCTGGGAAAACTTTTGCGTGTTCATTATTGTTCTTGCTTGATTAATTTTGTTGTTAGGGCTTTTTCCGTATATCGTTCTAGTCAGAGAGGAGAGAGTAGATGCACAATTCTCAAGACTCCCACCCATTAAAATTAGGGATCTCATATTAGAGCAAGTTTAGAAAAAGTAAAGTCATAATTTTATTTAATTATCTTTTCTCTCTTTTATTTTCTTTTGTAAATAATTAGATGTTAATGAGATAAAGTCCGAGATGAGCGGCTAATCTCCTAACTAAGGCTAGGCTGAGGCCTCTTCTTGGATGAGCAATAGTTGCTATTAATTAGGAATTAGTTTTCTCATAGTACTTTATTATTGATGAGTTAGTGTATCATATCGAAGTCTTGACCATAGCTTCGGTTTGGTGTACGATTACTTTGGATAAAAACAAGTGCTACTAACCATAGAGTTGATTTGAAGATCTAAATAAGAGGAAACAAAAGAGAACTCATTAAAGCCTAGCCATGGATTAGTTGATAATTCTCTAAGGCACTCTTCACTATCACTTAAAAGCATATCTACAAAATGCTTGACCATAGATTTAGTGATTAATTTTACAACATCTTATGTGTCTTAATACGAATATATGATGTGTGGATATTTTAGGATTTAGTTGTACATCGATTAGTACTTTGAAAGGTAGAGGCCAAGTCTTAACCTTAGCTCTCTCTATTTAAGTTTTATAATTAGTTTTTATTTCTTTTTCTTAGATTTATCACTTATAAATCTGTAATTCGGCGTAGAAAGTATTTGTTTTCCCAAACCTCCCTGTGGATTGAATCCTACTCATCCGCACTATAATTTGACAACCGTACTTTGAGCGGGTAATTTGCTAGAGGCCCTCAAAACCATTTATCAAATTACGCCGTTGCCGGGGAGGCAATGGTCAAAACAAGTTCTTTTTAATACCGAGTTTATTTATTTTAAATTTTATTTTTTTTCCCATTTTTCCTTTCATTTTAACTGTGATCTCTTTCTGAATAAATTATTCTTAATATGTTCTGATAACCGGTTTCTGAGATATTAATTTTGGAAGAAACATACTCAACTTTCAACGAAGAATGTGTTCCTGAATGTTTTATAGTTTTTGATCATCTATACTTTACAATTGTGAAATACATTTTCTACTAAAGTTTTTGATAATTTAGAACCCTTTCTGAATTATTATAGATCACATTTTTATGTTTAATCGCTTGAGAGTTACAGCCTTTTGAAACAACAATAAAAACAGCTTTATTAAAGGTCGCCATTGTTCATTAATCACTTGTTCTGAGCGGCAGAGAAGCTAAATTATAGAAAAATTCCTTCTTGACTATTTTTTCTTTCTGAATTATCTTTTCAAATTGATATTATTTAATTTTATCCCTCAGCCGAGCTAAAAGATATACGCATTTGAAAATCATGACATTATAGACTACAATATACTTGATAATTGGATTAATATCGCTGTCGCAAGTTCACTAATAATTTTTCTCCTATTTTGCAGGATAGTCACAATGTTGGTACTCAGAGAATGCAAGGAATTTACAAAGTACATTGGCAAGCTTCTCTCTAATCCTACTTATTCCCCCTAACTGAAGGGGTATTTCCTTTTTTTGCCCCCTAAGTGAAGGGGCGGCCACAGCTTCACTGGGAAACGCTTTCCGCAGTTTGGTACCTCTATAAACTTGACATCTAGAAGGGGTTCATATCCGCTCCACCCCGGTACTAGGAACATAAAGTCGCGTGGACTGCACAATTACACGCTGCTCAAATAAAAAAATTATTGTGCTTGGATTGACCTATTGCTGTGTTTAAATTGATTTTTTTAATTTCAATATTAGTAAAGGTAAAAACTATTAGAGACTTGCGGGATTTCATAACCCAAAAGCTCTCTAATAAGTGGGACCACCCATTAGGGATATAAAGAAATTAGTATCACAAGAAAATTTAACGTCCAGGACCTAAAAATAGCAGATAATTAAAAGAATTGCTTGATTCCCGCGGGATTACATTGCCCAACGGATAGGTGTACCACACCGGGGTATAAACACGGGTTCATAGGATACGGCCCCAACCTAGCGTTATAAAATACTGGTTGTAGGTTTGTGACGTCACCGTTCTGAGTGCTGACGTTCGATGAGGCAACTTGCACGGGCGTGAGGACTGAGAATGTACTTTAAGCTTGCACTAACACAGTGACGCAGGGTAATTTATGAACCAAAGCCTTCAGCCATCCTATCCATTTTTTAACATAAAAAAATAAAGGGGAGACCTAATTATTTCTTCAAAAAAAATGTTGAAGTGCTAGAGTTCTGGGATTGATTGATTTGTTTTTGCATTGGGTGTTAATTTAATTGTAAAATTTTAGGAAGACGAATTGACTAAGGCACTTGTCGAACTGACCATTAAACTTATTCCATTAAAAACTAAACGTCAAAAAACTGAGTAAATTATTCTGGACAACGTATTAGGCGATAAAACTATTTTTACTGTACACTCAAATATAGCTAAAGAAAAATACTTGTATCTCTTTCTAATCTAGAGGTAGTACCTCTAGTTTCGGATATGCTTAAATATTCTTAAGTATACTTGGGAGAATAGCAAGTTTAAGGTCTTTTTATCGGTATATTTTTGTCACAACTAAGTAAGTATAAGTTTACAGGAAATGAGTCATGTGTATTCTTGATTTGGTTAAAATATTATTATTGACTTTTGTTTGTATAGTTACTACAAACTCTCACGAGACAATACTCGTCCACCAGGCTAAACCTGGAGGTTTAACGGCTTGTTGCATATGCTACATGTAATTGAGCTCCCTACAAAAGTGGATATTATTTTATTTTACTCGGGACGAGCAAAAGACAAGTTTGAGGGTATTTGATGTACGCGTAATTATGAACTTTTTAATATACCTGAACATATATTTTAGTCGTTCATTATATTTAATTTTGGGTACTTATGTACGTTTATTTAATTGCAGCTATTGGAGATGGATATTTAAAACCAAACTCTTAAAGTCATGTAAGAGTGTCCCCAGCAGTTCATAACACAAAAAGTTAAAGATACAATAAATTTGTTCTCAAGATCTATGAAATATTTACATAAATATTCTTGGAGAATAAGATCAAAGAATATATTGCATCCATGATCCTTGAAGATATTTTATATTGAAGATATATGCAAGATTTTTCATGAAGAAAGATCTCAATATCACCTAAGAGAATTATATGCAAGAATCTTAGGTGATAGGTTGTAAAATTAGAAGATATTATTTGCAAAAATATTCTTTACAATTTAATGTATTGTTTCTAAATTTGGGGTCATTCTTCTATAAAAGGATCCCTACCCCATATTGTAATTGGGCATCTCATATTGGAGCAAGTTTAGAAGAAATAAAGTCTTAGTTTTATTTAATTATTTTTTCTCCCTTTTATTTTCTTTTGTAAATAATTAGTTGATAATGCGATGAAGTCCGAGATGGGCAGCTATTCTCCTAGCTAAGGCTCGGGTGAGGCCTCTTCTTGGATGAGCAATAGTTGGTATTAATTAGGTTCTAATTAACTTTTTCTTAGTACTTTATGATTTATATGTTAGTGCATCATATTGAAGGCTTGATCATAGCTTTGGTTTGGTGTACGATAACTTTGGATGCAAACAAGTGCTAATAGCCGTAGACTTGATTTAGAGATCTAAGCAAGAGGAAATACTAGAGAACTCACTAAAGCCTAGCCCTAGTTGAGTTGATAATTCTCTAAGACACTCTTCACCATCACTTAAAAGCATAACCACTAAATGCTTGACCATAGATTTAGTGGCATATTTTACAATATCGTATGTGCCTTAACACGAACATTTGATGGGTGGAGATATTATGATCTAGCTGTACATCGATTTGTACTTTGAAAGGTAGATGCCAAGTCCGAACCATAACTCTCTCACAGTAAGTTTTATAATTAGTTTTTATTTCTTTTTCATAGATTTATCTCTTATAAAGCCATAATTTGGCCTATAAAGTATTTGGTTTCCCAAACCTCCCTGTTGATTCGATCCCACTTATCCGTACTATAATTCAACAACCGTACTTTGAGCGGGTATTTTGCTAGAGGCTCTAAAAATCTCTTATCAGTAACCATGGGTGAGGCTTAAATAATCAATACTTCTAGAGGTGAGACGTGATAAACTGCTTAGTTCAAAGAGGGTTCCATTAGTTTCTGTCCCATACAGGAATGGTACACTTTGATATTTAGAAGATCGGTGTATACGTCAGAATACTGGGCAGGATAATGTTCCTTATGACCCCTCCCAAAAGATTATAGAATTTCTGCGGTACTATCAAGGGGTTTATCAAGGACTCAATGGGCATGACTTCTACGATGAACACAATTAAATCATTGATGATGTGGATTAAATGACATGTTGGCATTTGGCTTATCCAAATCCCTATATCGGCTACAGTTTAGTGAAGATGGCCAGGAATATATGGATGGTCGGGCGTGATATATTGAGTCTCGATGTAACTTTGACACCTACATCAAGTTTAGCTACATCTTCTTGGTACAAAACTATGGTGTTGAGGCGACCGGCAAGGATCATGATATGGGATGGTTCCTGGAAATGGCAGGAACCAATGGAGAACGTATATGGCTACCAATCCCGACCATGCAGGTACCACACCCGTGTCAACCTAGTTATCATGTCAATAAGTTGTGGCATCAAAACAAAGGAATGCGGTATGCGGCATATGAAGATTCGAGGAAATACTTTCAATGTACAGAGGAGTTAGAGGAACAGCTGCGCCGGTCACAGGAAATTATCTGAGTTACAGGAGAGAGACTAGCTAAAATGTCTATCAACTACCAGATAGAGCTGGATTTGCAAAACACCTATGAGGATAGTAACGCACATAGCAGAAGATCCTACCAAACGAAGAGAGACTGTCCCACTTAAGCTATAAAATTTATTATGCTTTGTTTAAACTATCTTTATTAAGCTATGTTTTCTTCAGAACTTTGATATGCTATATTTAAACTATGTTTAATTGATTATGCATTATGTTTGAGAATTATATATTATCATACTTGTGTCTGGCTTAAACATTAGGTTTTTTCAAGTGTTTATAGAAATTCTCCATAGTGAGAAGCTGACAAAATAACTAATTTTGATAATAATGCAATAGAGGGAGGTATTTGAGGAAATGCCTAAACGAAAGAGGAGAAAAAAACTACTAATTATAATGAGATGCACACATAATAGAGGGTATATCAGGTATTTAAGGAAATGCCTCAAAGAAAGTTTACAATAAAAAGAACTAAGTATAGAGAAGGGAAGAAATACATAAAGTTACAGGCTTTTACCGCTCAGTTCAAAACTGCGTGACAACCTTTGGAGACACGTGGCTTAATCTGGTATTTATGTCTAACACGCAGTTCAGAATGGGAATATGTAGATTTTTACTGCCATTGAGGCCTTCTCTGCCCAACTAAACAGGAATATGTGGGAAGTGATAAACGTGTGCGATAATCTGAATAAAAGGTGGGCTTTTAAGGGGATGGAAAGGAAAATAACTCCTTTAGATGTTTTTTAATATTATAATGTGAAATACTATGCGTAAAGGACAAGTATGGAATGATAACTTGATATGGGTGAAGGGCGATTGTCTCAAAAGAGTATGGAATGATAACTTGATATGGTGAAGGACGATGATCTCTAAAGAGTGGACGAGGAACTCATGGATGTTATAAATAAAACTCAGAAGAAAAGTAAGTAATTGTTTGTGATATCGAACTATTGTCATTGTGTTAGCATTTTGTCTATATGTAACAATGTATTGTGTTTATGCAGATCCTCATTCTCAAGTAGCGAGAAAGGAATCGTTGATCGATACTATAGTTCAAGAAGGAACAGAGCTCGAGATTGTATTGGGATAGCTCAAAATAAGCTGATATAAAAGGGCTAACAGTAGGTTAGAAAAAGTTCAGAAGTCTCAAGCTAAGAGAAAAATGACAGGAACTGGCACGACCGCAGGAGAGGTAGGGAAGGCAAAATCAAATGTTAAAGGATGTCTGACACTAGTGAAGGCTGCATTTATTTATCTGAAGTCAAAGTCTTTGGGGACCGCATCAAGTAAATTAATTCAAAGGCACCCAAAAAGGAAGAATATGAAAGTTAATGGTTCGAACTCGGTGACCACAAAGAGTAAAGAGGTTAGAATGAGTTCAAAAAAGGGAAAAGTGGACGCTTCTACTGTAGTGAGTGAGGTGAATGAGGCAGGGATAGTCCTATTGTGGAGGATGAGCTGTTGGCTTCAGTGAAAATATGTTGAGGGTTGCACGACGAGATTGTTTTGAGGATCTGGACATGTTTGTGAAGTTGGAGCTTTGTAGGGTAGGTAAAATGTATCGTTTTGTTTGATTTTAGAGCTATTTTTAAACAAAAATATTTCCCTTTTCATGTAAATTTCTCATATATTGAAAGGATTTTGTCTCGGGTTTGAGGATTGGAAGGCTAAGCTCAAAAAGAGAGTTGTTGATCTCGAGAAGAGGGTTCCTCAACCCGAGGCTAATTTAACACAAGAGAAGGAGTGTTTGAGCTTTACGATATCCAGCCTGAAGGATTCGTTCTAGGTCACGATGCTCAAAATCACAGATGAGTCAAAGAAGAATGTAGAGGAAGTTTCAGTTGCTCGGGATAACCTCGGTCAGAGGCTCTTCGAAGTTAGATACACAATGTCGGATATTGAGGCTATTATAGAGGTGTGGTTCATTGAGGTTGGGGAAGCCAATGCTGAAGAGGAGCTTGATGTTGAAGGTGACTCTCCTCGGGAGACTGTAAAAGGGTTGGATACGGTCTCTGCGAGAACTTATTTTGAGAACCGTGAAGGTGAGGAAGAGAAGGTAGAGTAAAAATTTAAAGTTAGTTTTTGTGAATAGAAAACTGTTATTGTATGATTATATATGGTGGATAATTTTGAAGTAGTCTAAGAGATATTATAATTATTGATTTGTAGGAACTTAAAGGTTTGCGCCTCAGAATTGAGGATTTAGAGAAAGGGCTTGCTAAGGAGCAAAACTCTTTAACAACTCTGTTGACTTCGCACATAGAGCTACAAGTTAGAAGAGAGCTCGAAATTTTTGACTCGCTCATGTGTAACTCTAGAGTTAGTATAAGAGGATAGGGAAAAGTAATGTAAGAGGGCAGAAAAAAAATCATGTTAACGAAAGTAATCCAAGAATTAGAATCAAACCTTTATTCCAATATAAAAGAGAATGAGAACGTAGAAAATATGTACCTTTAGATATTTAGAAAATCAACGGTGTCATTTGATTCTGAGAGGTAGATTGTATGGCCATCAGGTTAAGAAAATTGCATAGCTTGAGGGATAAGTAATATCTCATTTTGTTGGATCATGATAGAAAGAACCCTGTTAGATATGTGTATAGTGAACTGTAGTTTTTTTTACCGTATATGTGGAGTACCGTTTAATCGAACTATTTGTGAAGGGCGAGTTAGAACCTGTTCGAGCTAGTGAGGAATATGCTATGGAATGCAATTATGAGTGTATGCTTGATTTTGAATAGATGAGGGAGGCATGAGAAGATAGCAAAGATTAGTAGGTCAAAGTGGTTGTCAAACTTCCTAAGGCGGAGATGACTGTGACCTGAGCCAGCAGACTGAGAGTAAAGATGCTGAAAAAGAAAAATGGTAGGAGGAACTCGTTAGTGTGCAGAGTGAAGTGGAAATGATGAATAGTCTGGTAGAATTGTTGGGAGTGAAATGTAATGATGCGGATGTTGCGCAATATCGTATCAGAATGTTTGAGGTAGAAGGCTAAAGAGCTGCGAGACTATGTTTCCAGTTTGGAGGATTAAGTGGATAAGAAGGAAAATGAACTTATGAAGGCGTGAGCTGATCTAGCGAGTGCCACAAGTGAAGTAGAGAAGTTTAATGAGGCCGTGCAAGGAAAAAATGTTAACCTTCGGGTCATCTAAAATTAATGTGAGAAACTTAATGAGCGTATTGCGAAGTTGAAGGCTGATTTTGCTAGTTTGCACGGCAAGAAGGCTGAGGTTAAAGAGAGGCTGACTAAAAGATAGAATAACGCCGAGGTTGCGACTACCATGGGTGATGTGGTTAATGCCCAAGCTCAAATTAAAGAGTTGGAGGCAAATTTAGTATTCGTTCGAGCTGTCTTAAGGGAAGCTAATAATTGAACTAGAGAGAGTGGTGATAGGTTTGAGGGTGCTCCCCTTAAAGAGAAATAGTTAAAGGAAGTTATAAAGAGGAAGGATAAGATGTTGAAGAAAGATAGTATCGGGGGACGTGATGTAAATGAGGTGGAGTTTGGGGGCACTACGTGGTGAATTAGAGGAGTTAAAATAGAAAAATTAAGCTGAGCAAGAAAAGTTGATGAGATTGATATCGAATTTCACTGGAGTTATATCGGACTTAGAGTGATGCTTAGAGTGAGCTAATGCCCACTACACACACTTCGATAACCATCATAAGAAATTAAAGGTAAATTTTGCTGAGTTGGCCGTGCCAAATCGACATAGGATTTCCAAGGATGAGGTTTACTTGAGGGAGATAATGATAGTAATCGCCTATTTTGTAGAAGAAGTAAAGA
Source organism: Kingdonia uniflora (assembly GCA_014058105.1). Lineage (NCBI taxonomy): Eukaryota > Viridiplantae > Streptophyta > Magnoliopsida > Ranunculales > Circaeasteraceae > Kingdonia > Kingdonia uniflora. The sequence goes on along the minus strand of JACGCM010002212.1, from coordinate 1,274,728 downwards.
GGTTGGAGTTCAAAAGGGATACCTTGCATGGCTATTTGGGATTGAAAGGTTGTATCTATAATGCTGAAGTAGATCGAGGGAACTACCTGAACTCTATGGAGACCGATAGAGGCCCCATTACTGCAGAATGAGTAGAGCAAGGAAGAGATACTGAAGTTGCTCGAGCGTCAGACTTTATGGCTTCATGATCTCCCATTGTAGGGGAAAGCACAGCTTACCTTCTGCAAGAAAAACCTGTATAAGTGACCTGCTATATCTGTATGTAGATGTTTAGAAAGATGAAAGCTAGTTTTACCTATGCTTTATCTTATTTCTTATATATAGTAGAGATCATTGATTGAAAACTAGTATTACCTTTGTTTTAATCATTGATATTTGTATAGATGTATTGATTGAAAGCTAGTATTACCTTTGCTTTAATTTTTGATATTTAGTAGAGTCTACATATATGTCTTCAGAGAGTAATGTAGGAAGAAACTTGAAAGTTTTCATTGAGTAGAAAAGAATATACAAACTGTTGGTGATTGGAATCTTACTTGCGGAATGTAAATAATGAGAATAGAGGTATTCTGTATTTGGGAACTAGGGATTTAGCGATAAAATCATTTCAATCTTCTAGTATTCCAGGGGTTTGGTATTCATAAGCCTTTTTCTGTCGAGAAGTAGTATAATCCAAGGCCAGTATGGCCAACGATTAGGAAAGGATACTCCCAATTTTCTGTGAGCTTCCCAGCATTTAATTCTTTTTTTCCCTAGGGGATTTCTCTGAGGATGAGATCGTCGATTAGGAACTCACAGCTTTGACTCTTTTGTTGAATGAGCTGGACAAAAAATGATGATATCGACCCAGGTTAGTAATAGCTCGAGCTCGGGTCTTATCGATCCAGTTTATTTTACAGGCTAGCTCAAAGTTATTTTCCTCGTCTAATAGGTTGTGATCTTTGACAGGATGGTGGTATTCTATCAGAATGATGGCTTCATTTCCGTATGCCAAGAGGAAGGGGGAACATCCAGTTGATTATCGTGGTGCAGTATGGTATGCCCATAGGACATGAGGCAGTTCCCGTATCTAATTGCCATTTTTTTCTTCTGATTGAAGCTTCTTTTTGATTCCATCCACGATCGTTTTGTTGGTGATCTCAAATTTCCCATTTCCTTGAGGGTAGTATGGATTTGATGGGGAATGAATGATGTTTTATTTGATGAGAAAAGCCACAACTTTTTCTTCAACAAACTGCAGCCCGTTATCGATCCAAATCATGTGCAGGCATCCAAACCGTGTGATAATATGTTCCCAGATAAAAGTGATGACCTCTTCTTCTTTTGTTCGACAAAGTAGAACTACTTCCACACATTTTGTAAAGTAATCTGTTACTATGAGTAAGAACCTTCAATTACCCGGTGTATTCGGAAATTCACCCAATAGATCGAGCGCCCAACTCTTAAAAGGCCCAAATACCTTACTCGTATAGAGCTCAAGTTCAGGAGCTCGAATCATGTGTCCATGTCGTTCACATGTGTTGCATCACTATGAGTACTCTTCTGCTTGCTTGCGTATTCCTGGCCAGAATACTCATTGTGAAATTGTTTAATTTGCAAGTGACCGACCTGCAGTATGGGAGCCACAAGTTCCTTCATGTAAGTCTTTGAGCATTCCTTCGGCTTACTTCTTAGATAGGCATTTGAGATAAGGCCCTCTAACTGAATGGCTATATATAAAGCCTTAATGAACGGTATAATATTTTAGATTTTTAATCAGCTGTTGGTGTTCTTTCGGATCTTCTGGAAGGGGTCCATCACATTCGTTCTTTGGGCCAAGGAAGGCGATAAAAGGTTTCCTCCAATCGTCGTCTTCATCTTCATCACCCCCAATGTTGATCACGCATACAAAATGAAGATCAATGCTGGGGGTTGATATCACTTCGATTTGATGGCATCGTGCTTCTGAACCCAAAACCCCTGCTAATTATGCCAAGGAATTGGTGTGTCTGTTCTCTCCTTGTGGCAAATAGTCGAGAGCAGTTTTTACGAATCGGCTCATCTTATTAGCAACGAGGGTGGCATAGTCGGCAATTTTGTCATTATTTTTATACTGTTCGGAGTAATAGTAGATGATTAGCAATAAATCTGTATAAACTGATAGCTCAGGAATGCCAAGTTTTAACACTAAATCAAGACCATGAATTAAGGCTTCGTATTCTGTTACATTATTAGATGCTTCAAGATCGAAGAGGATTGATTTCTCAATTCTATTGTTGGATGGGGTAATCAGTACGATACCAATACCTGGCCCGACGGGTCCTGCTGAGCCATATGTAAGAAGTTTCCATCCTTTTTTTATAACCCATTCAGCTCTTTCGTTAAAGGGTTTGGTAGGCGGATCTTCTGCTATTTCATCTGTGAGATCAGGTCATGCACCTCCCAATCTGGATCTTCTACAAGAAAATCAACTAGAAAATTGGTAACTACTTGACCTTTTTATGAATCGCACTGCCTGAATTAGATATTATGTTATCCCAAACATACAAACCATTGTTGTACTCTTCTTTATTTTTCTTTTTTAGATAGAGTTTCCGAGAGTGAGTAGCTCATCATAACTTTAACATAATGAGCTTGAAAGTAGTGCTTGTGTTTCTGCGAAGTGTAAACGAGAGTTAAAAGAAGTTGCTTGATCTTGGAGTATCTTGTTTCTGCTGAAGTGAGGGTCTTGCTAATAAAATACATAGGTTTTTCAACCTTTCCATCAAGTCAAATAAGGACCGAGCTAAGAGAGTTTTCTATAACAGTGAGGTAAATGATCAATACCTTATTGTCTATTGGGGTACTCATTATGGAATACTACACCAAATAGGTTTTGATTTCTGGAAAAGTGGTCTCATATTCTTCTGTTCAATAGATCTCTTCGTTAGGTTGAATCTATCCTTGAGTAGTGCATTTTTGAAGTAACATGAATAACCATCGGCATTAATCTAAAGAGTTAGTGACGAACCGATTGAGAGCGGCGATCTTACCAATGAGCTTCTGAACATCTTTCTTTGTTGCTGGAGATAGCATATTGAGTAGAGATCGAATTTGATATGGATCGGTCTCAATCCCTTTCTTACTGATGAGATGTTTTATGAATTTGCTCAAGTGTACTCCAAATTAATATTTATCAGGGTTGAGCCTCATGTCGTATGAGCATAGAATATGGAAGATTGCATCGAGATCTGCGATATAATTCTTCTTCTGTAAGATTTTGCGGAGTAGATCATTGATGTATACTTTAACGATCATTTCCAAGTGTGCTTTGAGCATTATTATCATTAAACATTAATACGTAGCTCCAACGTTCTTCATTCCGAAGGGCATGACTCTGTAATAGTATAACCTACTTTCAGTGATGAAATTGGTCCTTTCCTGATCATCGTCTAAAAGGGGGATCTGATTGAATCTGGAAGTAGTATCCATCATAGATGGGAGCTCGCGTTTTGTCATGGAATCGATAATTTAATAAATGATTAGAAGAGGGAAATTGTCCATTGGAGTATGTTTGTTTAGATCTTTGAAATCAATGTAAACTTGAGCCTTCCCATTCTTCTTTGGAATTGCGACAATGTTGGAGATCCAATCTGGGTACTTAGCCTCTTGAATGAATCCGACTTTGATTAATTTATCAATTTCATTGTTGACATCATCTCAAAGAAGAGGTGATAGTTTTCTTAATTTCTATATGACTGATATGGCGCTATTGCTAATGCTTAATCTCTGGTAAGCCTTGGCTGGGTCAACTCCTGGATTTTCTTTGAAAGTGGAAGCGAAGACATCACGGTTTATTTTTTTAAAAAGTGAACGAGGGCCTCCTTTTTGTACTGGACCAGCTTGGTACTAATATAAGTACCTCTTCTAGGTTTATCAATGTCAACGTACTCTGTAGGTTCTTCTGTTGAGGGTTGGTCATCGATGTGACCAGCTTTCTATAATTAATATGTAATAAATCTGTCAGATGTGTCGAGAATGGTATAAATGGTATTTTTGCAAGCTAGTGAAATATTTTGACTGCCTTTGATTTTATACATGTTGCCGTTGTGCTTGGCGCGAAGTGCTTGATGGTTCATGGAAACGATTACTATAATGTTGTGAATCCAGCAGTGGCCCATAATCCCTAAGTAACGATATTTGGCATTGATGATGTAGAAAATGGCATCGATTGTGGTAGGTCCAGCGGTTATGGAGAGGATGATCTTGCTGATATGTTCTTCCTTAGTTCCATTGAACCTACTGATATCGATATCGTTTGGAATAACTTGATCAGTTAGTCCCATTTGCTCGATTACGGTTTGAAAGAGGATTTTGATACTGCTTCCAATATAAATCATTATGGTATTTATGACAAATTTCTTCATCTTTAGCATGATAACCAGGGTGTCATGATGAGGAAACTTGATGTGAGTGATATCGCAATCCATAAAGGAAATTCCAAGACGTCGAGTGCTTGATTCAGGAAGAAATTTAGTTTCTTTTTCCCGAACAATAAGGTTACAACATTCCGATAATCTCCTCCACTTGAATCTGGTAGAATTATTAATTTGATGGATCTCGATCATGTTGCTGTGGTACATATGGTATAAGTGCTTTTCCTCAGATTGATCTTCGACATGAACTACTTTGACCTGCGCCTTATAGCTTCTATTTTTGTAACCATCCAGGTCGATAATGTACTCGTGCATTATCCCATCTTTGAAAATATATTCCAGTAACCTCTGGAAAATATAACAGTTATCAGTTTTATGATGATTTACTTTGTGATGCATACAGTATGGTTTATCTTAAGTTATTTGTAGTAGTTAAGATATACAATAGAACTTATCTTTCTCTAGCATTAGAAAAATTAATTAGATCCAGACTTTCATCTTGGGGAAGACCGGCTTGGGTAATAAATTGCCTTTATGAGATTTACCAGTGTTTACTTTAGTACGCTTTTGTTCACCCTTGTCCTCCTTCGTATCGCTATTGTGCTCTGTATTTTGACCTTTCGTGGTTTGGACGGATTTAGTAGATTTATGCCTTTTGGTTATCATCCTTTCCAGGTCAACATACCCATTAACCTTGGTAATCATGTCTTCCAAGGTTGAGGGTTTGTTTTAGAAGAGATGTTCCTTCAATTTGCAATCGATATGTAGTGCATTGGTAAACGCAGAGATGACTATTTTCTTATCGAGATTGTCAACCTTCCATGTGAGCTACATAAGAGTGCATAAATTATCTTCTTTGTCTTTATTTTGAGCATATGTTTTGACAAATATCTTCTATTGTTGGTCAAATGTGAGGGTAAAATATTTTGGTAGAGAATGGAACAACCGAAGTGGTTTTCCCTATAGACTTATGGCGAACAGAAGGTACGGAATATGGTTTATATTTTAATATAATCCCAGTGAATCACAAAATTAATGAATATGTTCCTTTGGATCAGTGTATTTGTATTTATGTATCTTGAGAGTATGAAACTCTGTTGGTACTTCCATATAAAATAAATTTTTGGCAATTGCACTACCTTGCAACTTTGTTAAATCGTCCTTATTGTCCAGTGTTTGAGCATCAATCAATTCCTTAATACATTGATCCATGTGTTTTTGTGCGATGTATTGATGTGGTGCTTGAGCGACTTAGCGTACTAGTCAGGGATTATGAGTATCGGTGCCCTCGCTCAGCCGTTCATGAGCTGGTACTTCGAGTTAAAATCGTTGCTCCTCTTCTTGATGCTTGGAAGGCTTGTGACCTCTACTGATATCATACTGATCTTCTCGTCCAAAATATATTAAAACTTGTGGTTCGTTATGAAGACCTCAGGAAATGGCTTTGCTAACTGCTCTTCGAGGTCCTAACCTTTCGTGTACAAAAACTCAGGAGTTTGCAGTGATCTGATCACGATCTTTGGAAAGGGGAGCTTGTTGATTATCATATAAAGCTTGTAAGGTGGTCTGTATTATTGTCATCTGCTCTTCATGTCGTTTAAACTCTGTCTGGCAAGCTTGATGCTCTCTCCCGAGTTCCTATTCATGGAGTTTCTGGTCAAGGACTAACTGACGCTCGAGCTCATTACATTTCTTTATTTCAGCATGGAGGCTTGTCCTAAGTTCTATGAGCTGATCTAGTTTGATTGAAACATCTAGCTAGACTCTTGTCGTTGGACGCTTGGAAGTGGCCATGATTGGAAATAGATAGTTGAGTAATTGTATATCTTAGGATATTGTGGAAATGTCTTCTTTTCCACAAACAGTGCCAAATGTAATGGCCTAATTTTGTAGTTGCTCGAAATAGCCCAAAATTAGCTCTTATAATGAATGATTCTATGACAGGAATTAGAAAAAACAAATAAAATTGATACATTTGATTAGCGTGGAAACCTTTGAATAGTTGAAAACCACGACATTTGTTTAAGGATTTAGTAACTGTAATATTATTGCTTAAGACTGATATTTGATTACTAGTTTCGATTTCTTGAGTCAAGAATATTTGGTTTTGAAAAGTAAAATTCTTGGTCTTTCCTTCTTTAGAACTCATCCTTTTTATAGACCTCACTCTTAGTTCGATATCGTGTAAAGGTACGCCTTGCTGAAAATGGGGCAGGTTGTAGTTGAATGTGTAATTGCTAGTTTGTGGAAGGCAGGTGTCTTTGACTTGTTCTTATTTTCTGTAGTGCCACGTTCTTTATGAGGTCGTTGTCCAGGTGTTATTGTTGATTGTATATGTCATGTGTATAATGCGTAAGTCTAGTATTTAGGTAGCTCGAGTTTAGAATAGGTCGAGGGAGAAATCCCTATAATAGGTTCCAGGATAGGTCCCTACACTAAGCATAATTGATAAAGCCATTGCAGTTAAACAGGAGCAGAGGAGGCTTTCACCTTGATACAGAGATGAAGTCAATAAAGAGATCGATAAATTGATCGAAGTAGGTTTCATCCTAGAGGTCAAGTGCCCATATTGGATCTCAAACATAGTAGCGGTTAATCAGTTCTAGGATAGGTCCCTACACTAAGCATAATTGATAAAGCCACCGCAGTTAAACTGGAGTAGAGGAGGCTCTCACCTTGACTCAGAGATGAAGTCAATAAAAAGATCAATAAATTGATCGAAGTAGGTTTCATCCTAGAGGTCAAGTACCCTGATTGGATCTCGAACATAGTAGCGGTTCCAAAGAAGAATGGGAAGGTTTGAGTTAGTGTAGATTTCGCTGATCTAAACAAATACACACTGAAGGACAGTTTCCCTCTCCCAATAATCTATCAATTTTTTTATTCAATTGCGGGACAGAAGCTACTATCCATGATGGACACTACTTCAGGATACAAATAGGGACCTCTCCTAGATGTAGATCAAGAGAAAACAACATTTATCACTGAAAGAGTAATAGGGTCTGGAATGGGAATCGTACTGATCATGACAGAATCGAGAAGTGAATACGGCTAAATTTTGATGCCTCAAATAATGTCACAGGGTACGAGGCCATAATATATGGGCTGGGTATGGCATTTGAAATCAGAGTACCTGAAATATAGGTGTACACAAATTCGTTGGTAAAAGTTTACTATTACACGGAATGGTACATGAAGAATGCAAAGATGATCGATTATGCAATTATATTCTCTAAAAGAATAAGTAGATTCGATAACGCTACCCTCAAATATCTACCTCGTGATGATAATCGTTACACTGATTCGCTAACTTATTTGTCTAGGGTATTAGGTACAGAAGCAAGGTACCTAAAAATCGAAGTGTTATCAACCTCTGGCATCGATTATACTTCAGTATGCGTGATTAAAACTGGGAGCGCTGAAGAAGAGGAAGGTGATTGGAGAAAACCCATCCTCATCTACATAGGTTCAGAAAACAAATGCGATGGAAAACTCCCAGAAGATCTAAAAGAACGCAATCAGCTGATCGAACTTCATGCAAGTAAAACATTTTGGCCATTTAAACGGTGGCCCTCGATCTCATAGGTAAATTCCCAAACTCACTGGGCAACAGAAAATTCCTACTCGTGGTAATAGATTATTTTAACAAATAGGTGGAAGCAGTCCCCCTTTGTTAAACTCGAGAAGATGAGTTCATCACATTCATCTGGAAAAATATCATCACGCGATTGGGTAGCTCTCACCTAATTCGAATCGATAATAGGGCCCAGTTCATTGGATAATAGGTGGCCGTATTCTTTAACAAATACAGCATCATACATTTACCCTCAAATCCATATTTCCCCCAAGGGAATGGATAGGCCAAAATCACGAACAAAACCATAGTCGATGGAATCAAGATGTAACTAAAATGAGAAAAGAAAGGGAATTAGATAAGGGAATTACCATATGCCTTGTGGGCATATCGAATTTTACCAAGGTAGTCAACAGGATGCTCCACATTTATACTGGCATATGGGACTAAGGCCATAGTCCCAACAGAGTATCACCACCCTGTCATAGATCACGAACTCACTGATGAGGAAAATGAGTTTGTTTTAGCATGTAGCAAGAACTGGATAAATGAAACACGCGATCAAGCTGTGCCAAATCAGGGTTAATATCACAATATTTTGACCAACTCATACAATAGGAGGGTTCAAAATTGTGAATTCGATATCAACGACCTAGTTCTCAGAGTAATCCCTTAAAGTTTAAAAAAACTGAATGCTTGGAAATTTGTAGAGAATAGGAAAGGACCATTTATAGTAGTAAGAATGATCGGATTGGGATCCTACTTCTTAATGACATAAAAAGGTGTCAGGATTCCAAACCCTTGGAACATAAAGGGGTTGAAGAAATACTCTCGTTAGTTCAATCTATTTCTGAAAATTGAGAACCATTTACTGTTGTCATTCACATTTACTTCCAAAAGTGAAATTTTATCTCCAAATGTCTGTACGTTCTTTCCTCATCAACTAAATTTTTTTCAAGTTTTGTCCTACATTGTGGCCTATATATATATACTACATATTTGATGATTAAGAAAAAGGTAACACTAGCTTCAATCCCTTGACTTTTACATAGTTATGCGATAAATCAACTCAGACATTCTCTAAGAGGATTTTTTTTTTGGTTTGCACCAGCAGAAGTTCCCACCAACTTCTGGAGTTCTTGAGGAAATAAGATCTTTTTCCCTAACAACTATTTCTCAGCCATATTATATTTGGTTATGGGTGATAGGACCAATACCGAGTTCAGCTCTATTCAAATATTCAACACAAAGTATATCTGCGATACAGATAACTTTATTTTTAACCATAAAGTCGTGCATCATATCCCTCTCTTCTTCAATTCGCTTAATTTCTCCCATAATAAATCTTATAAACTCTTCCAACTACTTCTTATGAATCTCACCTATCGAGAGTCTATCCCTGTATGGTATGGATAGCTCTATAAAATTTGCCTGCGAACTCTTTAACAAATTTTTCTGTTTGTAATAATGCTTTATTAAGATTTCCTTGTCAATGTTGTCCTTTTTCAAACGGATATAAAGCTTCGATTTTAGGCTAGTTACTTTCTTCACTGTAGCTAATGAGTTAACCTAATTAACCTCAATCTTTATTTTTAGATCGTTTAATTCTTCCACCTTACCTTACGATATCACCAAATCGGACTTCATTTTTGTTATTACTTCAGGCAAATAGTTCTTACTGGCCAGTGAAATCAGCGACTCGGCCTCCATTTTTATTATTATTTCATTCAAATCCTTCACTCTAATTTGATAGTTCACCAAATTAGCCTCCATTTTCGTTACTAGATCGGTCAATTTCTTCACAGCAGCTTATGAGTTGACCAAATCGACCTCCATTTTCATATTAAAATCAGTAGAATTTTCTAAAGTGGCATGACCCATTTTTAAGTTGAACTCAAGTTTTTTATTAAGGTCGATCAAAGCTTTTTGAGGATTTCAAACCATTTCCAGCTCCTCCTACAAAACAGATCTATCTCTCATAACATTTTTCATGGTGTTATAAAATATATTCCTCAGACATAGCAGTTCCTACATAAAAACATTATGCATAAATGCAGTTGCAATTTTTCATAATCATAATTATAAATATATCATTGAGACACCAGCATAAGGTGAAACATCTTTGGCTTTCAAGCTATGCAAGTTTATAGCTCTGGTTGCCATATGCTCAATGATAATAGGATTTGGAAAAATCCCTCTTACTTATAATACTCTAAGATAAGCTTCCCTGAGACCCTCTCCATATCTATCTCGACCTCAAGATATATAGTCAGCATAATATGGTCTTTAGTTACTTTTAGAGTATTATCTCTAATACAGCCATGTAAAAATGGTTGAATTGTAATATACCTACTCCTATCTATTCTAGCTACTTCATCATTTTTAATTTTTGCTTTAGCCCAACCTAGCTATGCATCACATAAACTTCTCCAATTTACTTCACCAAGAGCTTTATATTCTCTTCCCTGAGCCTCAATATGTACAGTGAGAAGAGCTGTTATAACTAATAAGTTTATTTCCCTAGGAAGCTCTGTCCTCATGTTGTCAATAATCAATCATAGTTTGTTAATATCTTACAAATTACAATTCTTATATCAAATCAAGGAAAATAAAAAATACCCATTTCACCAAACCAACAAGTTACATTCCCAAATACAAAAAAATTCCCAAAACAAAAGAGAGCTCTTGAATACCCTACAAATATATTAAACTACCTTCTCTTGATCCTCCGCCTCTCGAACTTGAGCTTGCTCGAGACGGGTACCATTCAAACCCGAAACAGCCTCTCGAGCTGGAGACCTACCAATAACTACTTCATTTTCTACCCTATCAGTCCTCATGACACCCATCGATCATCCTTCCATAATAGACATGATGTCAGAATCAGAGTAACTATCTTCCTAAACTCTATGGACAAGGTGGTCACGAGAATCACTCACTTCACTGATATTTTGCATGGATTCTCTCTCCAATTTATCCCCGATCACCTAAAAAGAGGCTTTTAGAATAGTAACATCTAAACTCCATTTCAACATCTCCTTCTCCAGCAAACTTACCAACCTCTGCTCCAGCTTGACAGTACGCTTCTGCAAGAGCTTGCTACCATCCTCAATACCGAGAACGAAATCCTTCAAAACATGGGAAATCTGTACAAAATCAATATAAGAATATGAAAAAGAGGCTGCTTACATGTAAATAATTAAGATACCTCAACTTAGCCTCCAAAGCTTGATTCCACAATAGATTTTTCTTCAAAAACATCAGACACAGCAAGGGCCGTTAAACTATTTTCCAAAGTGAGCACATCAACATCCAAACTAGCTAGGCTTTCCAGCAACCTCCTTTATTTCGGCCTCAGCAGGTCTCGAAGGGATGTCAACAAGCTTTCCCTTCTTCAAGGCAATTTTGGCCTCAGTACTATCTCCGATTCCTAACTCAGAGAGGGCGGTCTTTAAAATTTTCTTCCTAGCCATTCTTCAGCCTCGGTTGACCAAATTAGTCCCTGATGGTCATGGCTTAAACACCACTATTGGTACTTTTGGGACCATCAGTATCGCAACGTCGGTGTCCGTAGATATATCCAGAACTAGAGAAACCGCCACTAAAGAAGACCCATATCTACCATCTTCCTCTTTGCCTAAAATTTTTGAACCTTGAGAGACTTAGTATTCACTTTCTTATGCCTGCTTATACCAAAATTGTCTAGTACACCTTGGAGTTCAGTACTGTCTCAAGCTACGACGTCAATAAAGGATTCTTCTTTGACAACGTTACACCATGGATCTACCAACAAAAACATTCATATTAAAGACAGAACACAAAAAAGGAATACAGTTAAAAAATCAAAATTCAAAATTGCTATTTACTTTCCTTAAGCGATTTATATGATAGATCCAGGACGTCCTTTTCAACTCACTGCATACATCCGCCCCTCATCCAAATAAGTTTATCATTCCACACTTTCCCAGTAGAATCCAGGTCAAAAAATAGAGGTTTGGGATAAACGAAAGAAAAGTGGGCACCCCCAGTAGCGCTAAAATATTTGACATTATATTACTTTTGTGCATCTCCTAAAGTCAATCTCATCTCTTTCCCCTCCTCAACCGAATTTGAATTCTGTCTTTCGCAAACACTAATCACCCCGTATACATTCCCATTTAACTGGGCAGGGCAAGCTTTAACCTCATTCATGATACCCTTAGAAAAATTGCTCAGAGGGAGACTCAATCCATGGTTGAGCTGGGACAAGTAACGCAGGAACCCCTCTACCAAATCATCTGACTCATCTCTATCAAAATATTCCAGAGAGATTTCCTCAAAAAATTCCTCTGATGACCCTCTCCTTCTCCAAATCAGGGAGTGGGTACTACGAGTTATCCTCTTTATCACCACAGTATTCCCTATACATTTTACCCCATACTTTAGTACTCCTCCCCACTCACCTTTTAGACTAATCTTGTATTTACAAAATTCCCTTATAGGAGCAGCACCTCAGGATTATAATATAAGATACGAGGGAAATCAGTGTGATTATCATTATCAATCTCGCCAACTACTTTTAATTTGGCCTCATTATCAAAAACTACAACAGCATTCTCTTAATCTCATAGCCTCATATAGAATTTCAAGAAATAAACCATCACGAATGCCTAAGATTACCTCAATAATCACTTAATATCGTTTTGGGCAATCTTGAGCAACTATTTTTTTCGAACCATCAAAGTTTTCTTCATTGTTAACATCTTCTTTTTCAATAGTACTTCTCTTGAATTTTTTCACATCTCAGCTTAGCAAAACAAGCGGTTCATTCTCACCATCAAATCTCTAAGAGAAATTCACCAACTTATTACATAGAGGTTTGTAGAATCTTACGTTTAGATATTATTATCTCAGTCTTCCGCTATTTATGTTTTTCCTTATTTCATTGTTGTGATACAATTATGAATGACTGGGCCATAATTTGTCTACGGCTCAGTTGTTCATAGGGCGAATCTTTGGATTCCCCGACCTGCACATCCTCGAATCTCAGTAATTCGTCTAGCTACCGATTACTAGATTTTGGGGCGTGAGAACTAGGAACATATAGTCATGTGGACTGTACAAATAAACACTCCTCTAATAAAATATTTATTGTGGTTGGATTGACCTATTGATGTATTTAAATTTTTTCCATTCCAACATTAGTAAAGGTAAAAACTGTTAGAGACTTGTTGAATTTCATCACCCAAAAAGCTCCTTAACAAGTTATACCACCCTTTAGGTATACGAAGAAATTTGAATCACATAAAAATTAAACGTCTCGCACTAGAAAATAACTGATAATAAAAAATAGTAGCAAGATTCCCGTGGGTTTTCATCACCTTACGGATAGGTATTCTAGGCTGGGGTACAAACCCGAGTTCGTAGGATACGACCCCAGCCTAGCACCACAAAAAACTTGTTTTTGGTTTGCGACGTCGCCGTTTTGAGTACTGACGTACAACAAGGTGACTCGCTCGGGTGTGAGGACCAAATATCTACTCTAAGCTTGTACTAGTACAGTGATGCAGGGGAGTATAGGAACTAAAATCTTTAACCATCCTACCCTTTTGTGAACATCGAAGAATATAGGGGAGACCTAATTATTTCTTCTAAGAAAATTATTGAAGTGCTAGAGTTTTAGGCTTGATTAATTTTTTTAATTGGGTATTAATTTAATTGTAAAATGTTATACATGAAAGTACATTGGAATTCATACAACTCACATTTGGACATCCCACAATATCTTCAAAATCATTTTTACTCTGGGCACCAACAAAACATAAAATATGTGGAACCTTTTCAGCCTCATTCCTATATATCCAGACCTATCAATCCTTTCAGTCATTTAAACAGTTCTCACCTGCTCTACCCAAACCATCATTGGAAGATGCCCTTTCTTCATTCATGCAACAATCAATGGAAAGTCAAAAACAAGTATTGCAATTTTAGCAACAAATGATGTAATTCTAGCAACAAACATCGTTGAAATAAACTTATATGACTCAATCTATCTCTAGGTTAGAGACTCTGATAAGTCAGTTAGCAGCCATGATAAATGAGACTGAGCAAGAATATCTGGCTAACAGTCTTAAAAGGGAGTTTGAAGTAAATTCTACTTCTGGTCTAGAAAATATTAAACTCGAGCAAAGTCATAGAACTTTTTCCCTGTGAGGTAAATGGATGCCATATTATGATATAGATTTAGAAAATAACCATGATGAGGTCGATGTTCCTATGTCACATGAGCTCTAAAAGAAGCGGCTAATATGTTTAATAAAATTCTTTCTCCATCGCCTCCTAATTCAACCCTCAACATTAAACTACCGATGCCATTGTCCATCCCTTCACCAATAGAGCCCCACCAATTCGAAAATGATATCATGACTGAAAGTGAGTATTTTTAAAATTATTAAACGATTTCTCAGATGATGAGGATAATGACAAATTTTCTAGAATTGTGAATTCAACATCGATCCTTGAGAAAATACGAGCTCCATCTTTATCCCAACAAGTGTCACCTTATTTATTAATCTTCCTTGAATCTATACCTCCAAATTTTAAGCCTAATGGGGGTACCTTGACTAAAAGAAATTTTCCGGACTTGTACGGAGATAGCTCTTATTTCATTTTTGTTAATAAATGTTTAAATTAATTCCAAGGACTTGAATGATCATGATATCCATGAAATGGTGCAATCATTATCATCTGAAGATAAGTTTTAACTTGGCCATACCCTAAGCCAATAAATATCCACATCAATAGTCAGGATGAGTCCCTTGAGATAAGTTATGATTTTAGACACACACATATTAAATGTTTGTTAGAGTCAATTGTTCCCCGATCCCCATACCCACAAATATGACATATAGTTTTTCTTCTACTAAAAGAAAATATCTTTTGGAAAAATTACAATTTTGGGGATGCCTCAGAGAATTGATTTGTCATAACCACCTATCACATTTTTTGGAATATAAACGATAACATGGGGGCTTTGAAAATTTTCAAAGAAAATATCTTTCCAGGAAAATCGAGTTTTGAAATTAGTACATTTTCGGGGACGAATACTTGTATATCAATCTTATTATTTACTGTAACACGCAGTAATCATATGATTGTATTGAGAATTCTAAAGGAAAATATGTTCCATGGGTATGTGTTTGCTTTATCTTGGATAAAATAGTTTTTCTTGATTTGTCTAAAATATTTAACTTATAATCGCCAAACGATAGGCAAAGCTTTTAGAATTTTTTTTTATTAAGAATTAGTCTTAAGCTCTATCTAGTTTTTACATAATATACCTCCCCAATTAAGGGCTAATATTGAGGATCACCATTCAGGTGTTCTCTAATTCTTGAAGAGAATTTGCAACCAAGATAGTGCATCACCTTTTCAATTTGTACCCTTCCAGTCATAATGAAAATTTTAAACCTTGGGGTACATTCGTCTAGCTGAGGACGGTACACTTAGTGCTTCTTGGGAGGCAACCCATAACACATTCAGGTGAGAAATTCTAATTTATATCATCTATTTATTTTCTTGTTCTCAAGCATTGAGGCCAATGCTTAATTTAAGTTTGGTGGTAGGAAACCATTTCTTTAAATGCTCTTTGAAGAAAAGTAAAATAATGGCACTTTGACAATTTATGATATATTTTTGACAAATTTCTAAACGCTTAAACAGATTTTATCTTGACAGAAATATTATGAAAAAACCTAAAATTTTAAATTATACCAAGTATACAGTAGAATATTTTGATAGAAACATTAAAAGATTTCGTAGTAATAGAAGTACAGAGTATGATTCTCATGAATTTCAAAACTTGTATGAATTCTCAATGATTATACATGAAACTGCTACCCTTATTTTCCAAAATCTAACGGTAAAGCTGAACGTAAAAATATAACTTTCACTGAGTTAATAGTTGTTTTATTACTTAGTTCTAGATCACCTAAATATTTATGGGGAAAGTATTATTATTTGTTTCGCATGTTTTAAACCATATTCCTCATATCGCATCTAATGTTAGCTATTTTAAAGTTTGGGTCAGCTTAGCCTATGTTCGTAAAACTAATCCTAAATGAACAAAACTAGCTATTAGAGCCTTAAAATGTATTTTGATTGGTTATATTCTATTAATAGCAAGCCTTACAAGGTTTCATGATATTAAGGATAATGTTATTATTGAATAACTTGATGTTTGATTTCTTCGAGGTAATGTTTCCTTACTTACTGAGGGATAGTCGGGGTAATAATGGGGGTTCTCAACCTTCTACGTCTTCGCTCCCTAATGTACTTTAAGTAAAAGTTCTTAGAGCTGTTGATTCTCATGATGCAGGCCCAGAACTTCATAAGGGTAAACATCTAAGGATTGCTAAGGACTTTGGTAATGATTATGTTGTACATACCTTATAATCTAACCCTAATACTATTAGGGAAGCGTTGACCTCGAGTAACGCTGATTTGTGGCAAGAAGCCATTGATGATGAAATGTATTTTCTTACAACAAATAAAACTTAGAAATTAGTTCATTTACCTCCCGGTAGTCGTTCTATTGGGTGTAAATGGGTCCTAATGAGAAAACTTAAACTAGATGGTACTATAAATAAGTATAAAGAAAGACTTGTAGCAAAGGGATATGTACAAAAGGAAAACATCGATTTCTTTGACACATATTCCACAGTTACTTGTGTGACATCCATTAAAGATTAATTGGCCGTTATTGTCGTGCACAACTTGATTATTCACCAAATTTATATAAAAACTGTGTTTTTAAATAGAGAGAAGCTTGAAGAAGAATTATATATGGATCCTCCTGAAGGCTTTCTAGTATCTAGTGAGGAACATAAAGTCTACAAGCTAAACAAGACCTTATATGGTCTAAAGCAAGCTCCAAAATGGTGGTATGGCAGGGTCAGCCAATTACTCCTTTTAAATTGTTTAATGATTAGCATTATTGATAAATACCTATATTATAAAGTATCTGGAGAAAGTTGTATAATAATATGTCTATACATTGATAATATTTTTATCTTTAGTTCTACACTTGATTTTATTTTAGAAACCAAATGCATGCTTAATGATAAGATTAATATGAAGGACCTAGGCTAGGCCAGTGTAATTTTGGGCATGAAGATCAAACGTACAAAGACTGGTATTACCCTTCATTAATTGCATTAGATTGAGATGATCTTGAAGAAGTACAAATATTTTTACCATAGACCTATTTGTACTCCTTGTGACCCACATGCTAAAGTTTTAAAGAATGTGGGGGAGGTAGTTAGATAGAAAGAATACAAGATGAGGTACTGTCCGCGTCAATGGGACAATGTTCCGGAGGGATCGGGGGTTGAACGTGATGGGGACGGGACGTTAGAAAAGCCGGTGCCTCATCGTGTTTCGCGTTCACTAGTGCGGGTAGGGCAAGAGGAGCGGCAAACTCGGACTGCTGCCAAGGCGAAAAAGGTCATAGACAAGGTGACCATGGGTAAAGAGGGTGATACAGGCTCGAGGTGTTAAAGAGTCATATGTCCTTGTGCACCTGAGTGGTGGCACTGGTATTATATAGGTCGTAAATTCGGCGAGCCGAAGATTTTTAAGTTGCTGAGGAATGGGAATTATTGGTATCGGCATCCAATTATGGGAACGGGGGCATTTTATTATGATAACGGGCCTAACCGTCGTTTACATCGTAACGTGTTTAATACTAAGTGTACGTTCCTTCGTATAGGTCGTAGAAGTTGTGTGCGAGTCTCTGTTATTTGGTGACTAAATGATTGCTCTTTAATTTCATAGGTGTGACACTAGCGAGGGTAACTTATAAGTTGTCATGTTTGCGTGTGTTTGGTCATAAAAATAAAGAGAATCAAGTATTGACCAATATTCACAATAGGAAGTTTGACTCTGACAAATCCTGGTTAGCGGAAAAGTATAGCGAACCTCGTCTCCGTCTCGCAAGCATTACTTACTTTGTGGAAAGTGTGCACAGTTACAAGTCCGTTAAAAAGCGTTGGAATGAAGCCGAGATTCTTAAGTGCGGGGGGAAAGGATTTGTTCGACTCAAATACTTCTGCTCCTCTTGTCGCTGGACAGAGTCCTGGGCTGCGAGGGGTCGTGGCCACACGGAGGATGTCCCAGTCGCAAAGCGGCAGAGGTTAATTAATGTCGGTCCTTTAGACGAAGAGCATGGTCAGCTGCGAGGCAAGGAGAAAGAGCCGTTGTCTTACTCTTACGTTGAGAAAGGGACACACTCGGCTGAAAGCGACAAACTTTTTCGTGGCAGTTTGCCCGAATGGGAATTGCAGAGTACTCCTTACATGGAAAAGGAAAAGAAGCATCTTGCTCAGGCACTGGATGCCGCAGTCTGAGTAACCTATTGTTTTAGTGGCCAGACATCTATTTCCTTCAGGGTTATGAATTATAAATCGTTGTCTACTTCATACAGGGTACCCTTGCACTCGAGGCCTTGTTTCTCCAGGCCGATACCCTTGCCAACTGTAATGCGGAGTTGGAATTATGACTGGAAGAAATGAGGTCCTCGCTGAAGGAGCTTGTAACGGAGGCTCTACATCGCTAGCTTGCAGAGCACGTTGCGAGCAGAACCGCTAGGCTCGAAGAACAATTGAAATTGCTGACTAACGGGAAGCTTACCGTCAATAGGGAGTTGGAAGTAACCCACGGACGGTTAAGGACTGTATCGCTAGAGAAAGAAGCGAGTGAGCAGAGCTTTCGTGAGGAGCTGGCAGGGGCGAAGGAAGTAACGGACGGTTTGCAAGGTCGCGTGACCGAGCTGGTATTGGGATATGCTCATTTTGAGGAGTTTTGTTCAGCGACGATGTGGTGGGTAGATACGTTGGCTCCATCGTTGCTAGTGCTACGTCAGACTCAAGACGTGCTGGAGTTGCGTCATTTGGGGTATTCCATATGTTAAGGCCCTCAGCCTATGGGGAACAAGATTGATATTACCCCAGAAGAGGGGGCGCAACTTGCGGAGGAGGAGGGGGCGGTGGCCCCTACCTAGAACTTTGTTTCAACAGGAAGGTCGTCCTGTACTGTGGCGAGAAAGGCTTTATATGTTTGACTTTGAAAAAAAATTTCTTATTTTTTGGTATGTAAACTTATGAAACTTATGGAGCCTTTTTCGGACCCGTGATTGCTAAACGTGATTTATGCCTGATATATTTGTGCTGATGTATTTTTAATTTGTACTCTTTCCCATGTAAACAATGACCTTGTAGTGTACTCGTTATGATGCTCTCGTATTGGCCATGTAGTGAGGGATTAATGTTGGCAAAACGTCATGCTGGTTATTAATGTGGGTTGTGAGTTCCAAGAGGCTATGAGTGGGGTCACTTGGGGGAACGTGTGCGGCGTAATTAATGTAGGGGATGGCTCTTGGGTTTCCCCATGGCAGTTACTGAAGTTATATAAATGTAAACCTGTGGGAGATGGGTTCCATCACGCCTTAGCAAACTTGTGGGAGGAGCGCTCTTATTTTTTCATTGGAACTTGGGATCAGACGTCCAGACATCTGGAGGAGAAAGATGCAGACGCGGTCAAAAGCCAGGTATGAAGCACGGGTGGGCGTATGGGTGGACTTTTATAAGAAGTTTTACTTTGGCGACCGTAGGCTGGCTGGGAGGCCATTAGTGCGAACCTATGTCGATCGGTCAACCCTACCTGTACTCTAGAGGAAGACGCAGGAAAAGCGGAGGTTCTGGTATATTATTTTGTTGGATCAAGTACAAAATTATGTAAGCCGTGAAATTGTCTTGCGCGTGATGGCCGATGAAGACGTCAAAGCGGCTAGTTATGAAGGGCCGGGTAATGGAAAATGGGAGAGGTCGTGTCCCTGTTGTCCTTTATGAATTTGCTCTGAATCAAGTCAGTTCCTGATGTGTTCTTGTCTGTCAGTAGTCTTTTGCTGCTATGAATTTAATTGCCGTTAATTTGGAAATTAAATCCGGAGACCTGTAATATCTACCGTAGTCATTACTTTTATTAATTAGTAGCCACATTTTAAATAATCCGTTAAAACTAGGCGCGAAATGATCGACAACTATTTATGCAATCCTTATTGGATTGGGTTACGCTGGTCCCATAGGCAACCATGCTGTAGAGATTAGGCACGGATGGTTTGATTATATTTTTAGGCAGTCCTCGATGGACTAGGTTATTTTGGTCGTTTCAACGATGAGGTGCCGAGTTTAGGCGCGAAGTACTTATCAAAATTTGTATGTGCTGCGAGGGCAGCCTAGTCAAGAAGCAGTTTGACGCGAGGGTGGCATATCCCATGGACGCCCCCAGTTAAATTATTTCGTTTTTTACGTCAAAAAATGATTTTCATATTTTGCAAGGGCGACCTACTTCAAGGACATCTCGACTTTCATACATTGCGAGGATGACCTACGTTAAGGACGCCTCAAATTTGATTTTTTACGAGGATGGCCTGCGTCAAGGACACCTCAAATTATGTACTCTGCACGGACGACCTACGTAAAGGATGTCCTAGGTTTTCGTACTTTGCGGGGGCGGCCAACGTCAAGGACCCCCAGTTAAGAGTTTTTTTTTTACGTAAAAAAATGACTATGGTGTTGTGCGAGGGCAGCCAACGTCAAGGTCGCCCCCAATTCTATAATTGCTTTTATAAAACAATTTCCATCTCGTTTTCACGGGTGATCAAATAATTGGGTTCTGCGTTTAGGATTGTGATGTTGAAACTGGACTTTTATTGCGCACAAGTGATCTTGTACATGTGATGTATTTCTAATGAACCCATTTGCGGAGGTTCATGGCATTCCAGGGGGATTTGAGTTCCTCGCCATCGTGGTTGAGTAGGTAGTATGTGTTGCCATTGGTGATGCGGGATATGAGATAAGGGCATTCGTTGTTGGTTTGTAGTTTTCCCTTGTTGTGATTATGAGCTGTTGGGAAGACTTTTTTCATGACGTAGTCTCCTTCGTAGAACTGTCGAGGGATTACTCGCTTGTGATAGTTTCTTTTCAACGTTTCTTGATACCTTAGTAGTCGGGAAGAAGCTTCCTCCCCGGATTCGTCCATAAAATTGAGGTTCTTAGCGAGTAATCGGTCATTGATTGCATTGCCAACAACTACGGATCTCATCGTATTAGCGATGACTTCGGTTGGGAGTACCACTTTGGAGCCGGTGGTGAGCATAAACGGTGTGAAGCCCATACTTTTCCGAGGGGTCATTCGATATGACCACAGAACGATGGGTAGCTCGTCCACCCAGCGACCTTTTGCCGTGCCCAGTCATTTGCTGATTCCATCGATGATGGTTTTGTTTGTGGCCTCAGCTTGTCCGTTTCCTTGGGGGTATTTGGGGCTCGAAGGGAGGATATTTATATGTTAAGGTCGTACAAAATCTGCAAGTTTGCTTCCAACGAATTATGTACCATTATCGGTCATCAGTACTACAGGGACGCCAAACCGAGTGATAATATCTTTCCATAGGAACGAGATGACCCCTTCCTTCCTAATCCGAGCGAGGGATATTGCCTCAACCCATTTGGTAAAATAGTCTGTTGCGACCAATAGCCATTGGCATCTCCCGCGCGCCATTGGGAGGGCCCCGACGATATAAAGTCCCCATTTTCCAAACGGCCATGGGCTGGAAATTGTATTGAGGTCGACTTCTAGTACATGGATTTGACAATTATCGCATTTTTAGGCATATGTTATGAAATCTTGTCGCATAGTTGGCCAGTATAATCCTTGGGTACGTGCACGGTCAGCCATGGAACGACCGACTGTGTGGGCGTCGCTGACACCGTCGTAAATTTCTACGATGGCAGTATTAATTCTCCCTCCAACGATGCAAGGAGGTGCGGAGCATATAGGCTTGTCCGTTACAGTTCGCCATTAATCATCGTATATTTTCAGGGCACTGTTGTAGATGCTTTCGGCTGCTGACCGGTCATCAGGAAGGATGTGATGTTCCCCAAGGAAATCACGGAGAGGTTTGCGCCAGTCAGGAGGAACGTGTAGGTCAGTTGCATGGCTGGTATTGTGTTTACGGTAATACTCGGTTTATCAAGGATATCAATCTGGATAATGTAGAGTTTGTCACCGATGATGCCTGCTAGGTACGCAAGGGCGTTCGAGTGTGTATTCTCACCACGGTGGATGTGTTCGCGGTTGATCTTTCGGAACTTGCTTAATCGTTGTTTTAGTATTTCCATGTAGCCGCCTATTCTGGGGTTGGCCTGGAACGTCACGCTATGCTGGTTAATATTTAGCTGCAGTCGGTGAAGATGGAGAGTTCTTCCACGCCCAGGGCTAACGTTGTTTCTAGTCCACTCAACAACGCCCCGTATTCTGCCTCATTGTTACTGAGGGGGAAATTGATCCGTATGGCCTTCTCAATTTTCTTATTAGTCGGAGTAACTAACACTATGCCAAGACCAGAGCCACAAGCGCTGATGGACCCGTCGGTATATAACCGTAATCCTATAGTATAGGCTGGCTTGTCAGTATCAAGGTGGGTATCGAGCTCATCCCCCTCATCGTTATGCCAATTGTCGTCATGTATGGGGAGGTCTGGAGGAGGTCCCCTATTGTCTGTCCTTTAATTGAGACTCGTGGCTCGTACTGGATGTCAAATTCACCTAGTGTAATTACCCATTTTGCGATCCGGCGCGTCTTATCTTTCTGCGCAAAAATTTCTCGTAGTGGTTGGGTGGTGATGACCTTAAATTTATGTACCTGGAAATATGGTCGTAGCTTCTGTGAGGCATATACTAGAGTGAGGGCCTATTTCTCTACCGTGGAGTACCACAGTTCTGCTCCCATTAAGGTTTTGCTAATAAAATATACTGGCTTTTCCGCTCTATATTCTGTATGCACGAGGACTACGCTGATGGATTCATCTATATTGCCAAGGTACAAACCTAGTAACTCGTGCTCGATTGGGGCACTGAGAATGGGTGAAGTGGCTAAGTAATGTAGCATGTTTTGAAAGGCTGTTTCGCATTCATTGTTCCATTGGCATTTTTTGTTTTCCTGAATATAGTGAAATAATGGGCGGTATTTGTAGGATGCTTTATAAATGAAGCATCCAAGAGCTGCCATTTTTCCAATGAGGGATTGTACTTGCTTTAATGTCCGTGGTGATGGCATACATGCAAGAGAACATATTTGATTAGGGTCAACTTCGATTCCACATTGGGTGACAAGGTGTTCGAGGATCTTTCCCGAGGATACCCCAAAGTTGTACTTTTCTGGGTTAAGACGCATCTTGTATGACCGTATCTTCGTGAAAACTGTCTCGAGGTCGCTCAGGTGGTCGTTACCCAGGCAGCTTTCGACGAGCATGTCGTCGATATAGACCTCTACTATTTTATTAAGTTGTTCTTCAAACATTGTGGTCACGAGGCATTGGTATGTGGATCCCCCATTCTTCTAGTCGAAGAGCATGACTGTATAGCAGTACAGGTTCTGCTCAGCTGTGAAAGAAGTGCACTCTTGATCTTCCACAGCTAATGGTATTTGGTCGTATCCTGAGGATCCGTATATGAATGACAACCGCTCATGGCCGGCCGTGGAATCGACTAGTCTGGTAATAAGAGGCATAGGAAAACAATCTTTTGAGCAGTGGTGGTTGAGGTTGGTAAAATTGATGCACACTCGGACTTTCACATTCATCTTTGGTACCGCGACCGCATTTTCTACCCAGCGTGGGCAGTCAACAGGTCGTATAAATCCTGCATGCAGCCAATTTTGTATCTCGTCGTTAATAGCTTCACGTAGTCGTGGTGCTGCTCGTCGTGGTTTCTGCTTGACGGGGTTGACCTTTTCATGAACATGTAAATGTTGGCAGGCCATCGCAGGGTCTATGCCAGGAATTTTGTCAAAATACTATGCAAATATATCTTCGAACTGTCGGAGTAGTATAATGAGGTCCGCGCGCTCGTCACCTGTCAAGAAGGAACCAATATATGTTATTCTCGTAGGACCGTCGATATCAATTGGAATGACTGGCTCTACTAGAGCGGGGCCATGATTTACTGAATGTACTTATAATGGCATCGTTTTGGTCATGTGTCGTGTCTGTGAGTATTAAGTTGTTTTTGGTGCGAGGAAGGGGGACGAGTCCACCGCCATAAGTTCGTACCCCATTCGTTGCTAATCACCTCACTCGATTTGTTTCCCTTTCTTTTTTGTGTTCTCTTGATTGATTAAGTTTTGTAATGAGTTGGCGTAGCAGACCCAGGCTGCGACCAAATCGCCGCGCATCTTGTAGCGGCCGAACTTTGTTGGAAAACGTATTATCCGGTGGTAGGAGGAGGGGACGGCCTTCATGGTGTGAATCAGTCGTGTCCCAGAATTCCATTGTAGTATACTATGGGGTTGTTGATGACGATGAAAGTTATAGGTACGATAATTGGGCCTGCCCGTACCTGAGTGACGAGCTCTCCCATTGCATGTTTAGTTGACCCGTTAAAACCAGAAATCTCAGTCTTGGAGGGTGCCAGGCAGTCCAGTATATTCATGTTGCGAAGTGCATCCTAGTAGAGGATGTTAGTGCCACTACCGGAGTCGACCAACATTCTTTTAACATGGATGCCGCCTATGATGATCCAAATAAGGAGGGCGTCATCATGATGGTGTGAAACAGTGCCAAGATCGTTATCGGTGAAGTAGATTGCTTATTCTGGCAGAGGGCGAGTGGCTGCATCAATGCCGTAGGTGGCTCATTGGTTCTCGGTTAGGCGGTAACATTGCCTTGTTGAATTGGAAATGGAGTGCCTTGAAGGAGCTTGGTTGAGGTCGCCCAATATCATCTTACATACCGGAAAATGTAATGGTGCCCGTATGTTTGTTGCGCATTCATCGTAGGTAGGGTAAGGCATTATCTCTGCCGGTGGGATTGGTTTTTTGAGGCAACATGATTAGCGACCGAGGCGGAACCAAGTCTCGGTCATGTTGATGAAATTGTAACATTCCACGGTTGGATGGTCATGTATCTCATGATGCACGCAGTATGAGCGACCAGGTCAGTCAGGTCTGTTGCGAGGTTTTCTGTAGTCATGGTCATTCTTTACCGTGAAGAACAAGTCTGCCCGTGAAATGGTCAAGTCGGTGGGAGGATAACGTTCCCACCGGGAGGTTCTTTGTCGTCCGTCGCTGGAAGTTTCGGTGTTATCTCGTTGGTCGTATACTGTTCATTGTCTAATCCTGTTCTTGTGTAGATCTTCATGGGTATCCCATGAGTATTTGGGTACCTGATTATGTAGTACCGACATTGGTGCAGATGTGGTGCTTCGGAAGGCAGCAGTTTATGAGGCTGTGGCATGATTTTCTGCTTCTATGTTTTGATATTTACGGACATTCTCATACAGGTGTTTGAGGGCTTCGGGCCATTTTTTATGTAGGGCCTCGCGCATCTTAGAACCGGGGAGACTGTTGCCCATGAAAGCAAGGCAGGCTATTGGTGCGTCGACCCATTCGATGGGGGTAAGCTCACTTTTGAACTGTGAGAGGAGAGAGTCAGTGGTTTCGCTGATTTGTTATTTCACGGAGAATAGTTCCGCTAACTATTTTTTGGATTGCTGGTTGCGGAGGTATTTCTCGATAAATGCCAATGATAGTTGATCGAACGTAGATATAGAGTTGGGTACGAGACTCTAAAACCAGATGAGGGTCCCGTTAGATAATGCCAAGGGGAATAGAGGACACATGTGCTCATCTGTTTGATGTTGTAGGTCTATGCTGTACTGAATCTTAGAGAGGTACTGCCCAGGATACTGGCAACCGGTGAACGACTCTATTTTAGATCGTGAGTAACTTTTTACTAACACGAAGCTCCGTATGGCTGCTGTGAAGGGTGTATTTTGGATCTGGTAGAGCATCTCCGTAGTTAACCGCCTAGTTGGGTTCGCGCCGTGCATTGTCCGGATTAGTGCTTCCACGGTCGCTGCTGTTAGTGGTTGCTGGTCATAAGTTTCCACAATCCTTTTGAGAATGGCTTCGCCTCGGGTTAAGGACTCGTCAGTGTGGCTATCATAATTGTGGGAATAAGTCAGTCCCGAAGAGGGCATTCCTGGGTATCTGTCGTAAAACCTCTCGCTGTACGCGTGGTTCCGATCCTATTGGGGCTGACAATTATGGCCGTGGGGGTAGGAGGGGTCATCTGGGCTATAAGAAAGGTGCCATGGTGACTACCTTGCGTGGTCATCGGCATATCGCTCATCGCAGTCCATAACGGGATTTGGTACACGGTGGTTATGGAGTTGGGGAGCATATCGACCGGGGGAAAGCGGGTCGTTATGGCTGAATTGGTAAACTGGTAGATGATGCGGTGGGCCTATACCTTGGTAAACCGTGGGGTGCGGAGGCATAGTGGGTCCTTGGGGTAGTGCGAGGGGGTGGTAGACTGGTGTTACCGAGGCTCCAATTGCTGGTATAGGATTTGATTCATCCCCTTGTGGTGGCTCGTGTGAGGTTGATTCGCTTACAGACGCGGAGGGTACTGGATCGACTAGTGGAAGGTGAGTGCGGGCGACGAGAGTATTACGAAGAGTGTCGGTGGCCAGTTGGAGCTATCGTATTTGGTCATCTTTTGTGGACATCTGGTCCTGCATTTGCGCTAGCGCCGCTCTCATTTCGGCCATGGCTTGTTCCTGGGACTGATTGCGGGTGATGACCACCATCGTTGCTCAGAGGAGGCTATGGGGGGGGGGGGGAATGCAGATGGCACCAATTTTAGTCTCTTTATTTTATTTGGGGACATCAATAATCATTCGATTGTCTGGGTTTGATATTGAACTGGAGGAGGGCAGCGCTCAACTGCCTCTGGGTTCCTCTGTCTTTGTCTCTCTCTAATTGTGCTTCTGAGATCGCTAAGGAATAGTTGTTTGTTTGAAGAAGGAAGAAGAAGAAGCAGATCCCCTCTTGTTTACCCTCTACCTCTCTATTTCAAAGGAGGGTTTGACCTAGGAGCATCCTCTCACACATGTTCAGGGAAATTCCTAGACTATCCCTTTGAAGTCATGAGGTTGGGTGCTCCTCGTATTTGTTCTACATTTGTTAATAATTGCTCGTTGTATAGAGATACTTAAGAGTAGTATCGTCAGGGCATCCTTACTCGTGCTGGTCGACTGAAGAATTCGTTCGTCAATTGACCTGTCGTTTTCCTACTCTAGTTATGCGAGGTTGAGGTAGTTGGAGGGCTTGCTCGTATGACTACCACGACTTTGTTACTTGCGGGAATGTGCTTCTGCAATAATGATTGGTTAGGTGAATTAGTGCTCAGTCTTGAAACTAAGAATCTGGTCAATGGTTAGCATTATTTTCTCTGCAAATTTAGGTCAACTTCAGTACTAATAATGGTTTTTCCTGTATAAGCCATTAACTACTGCCTTTTTTTTTTTGAATCTAGCTAATTATCAATTTCGATTTTCAAAAACGAAATTGGCTGACTTTCGAATTAAATGTATCAAAACTAAAAAAATATGTTTTCTTTCCCCAGTTGTTCTCGATATCTCAGCTAAGATGAGGCAGTTCATGGAGTATTTTACAGCCCATTTTTACCTTGCCAGGAACCCAGAGGTTAGAGAGTACAGTTACCTCGAGCATCTTCAGAAATATAAACATCCGAAATTTTTGGCACTACGGTACCGTCCGAGGCAGAGACATTGTTCAAGTCTATAGAGAAGACTTTGAATGCGATGAATTGTTCGGATGATCAGAGGGTGACACTTGCTACTTATCTTCTACAGGGTGAGGCAGACCATTTGTGGGATACATCCAAGAGGACCATAGCAGAGACTCCAGTACTTTGGGCTTCCTTTCAGGATCGGTTCTTTGAAGAACATTTCCCGTAGAGATACAGAGACTCCTGCATTTCTGAGTTCTACATGCTTGAGCAGGGTGATATGAGTGTCTCACAGTATGATCAGCGTTTCAATGAGCTTTCTCGATACGTTTCGTTTATTGTTCAGGGCAAGGAAGAACGTAAGATGAAATTTTTAAAGGGTCTTCGTCCATACTTTAGGAAATTCTTGATTGCTTCTGGGGATAGGTCATATAGAGAGGTTTTGTCTAAAGCTTTGGCAATAGGGCAGAACAATATTGAGGAGAGCAAGTCAAAGGATTGAGTAGTAGCCTACTCGTAGCCATCGACAGGCAGCCGAAGCCCACTTCATTGCCTACTCAAATGTACCGATGCCCACTTAATCCTTAGAACAGGTTCCTCAGAGATCCCTCAAAGCTAAACCTTCGACACCAGACAGAACTTTGAGAACTGATCAGTACATTACAGCAAACATCCTTCGACCATATCTACATACGGTCAAAGTATGACAAGAAAGACAGATAGCCAGTTTGCCATACAGAACTGCGAGAAAGGATTAACACCCTAACAGCAGACATCCTTCGACCTCACTATCACACGGTCGGAGCATGATAAGACAGACAACTACCCTGTCAGATGAGACTGCACATTGATTGGCCCGTGCATCTGCATTGGCAAGTCCAACCACTGCACTGTCCAGGGCCATCATCAATAAATGCAGCAGTAACAGTACCGACAAGATCGGCGTCCGTCAATCGCTGGGATTTTCTGACAACGCAATCATGTAAAACGGACCCACGCCTGGCAACTCAGCTCCCTATGCTTCTAAAAATAGAGGAGAGGGGAAACCAGACGGGGGTTAGGAAAATCTCCTCAGCCTTGGCATCTTTACCTTCGATCACCTATAAAATCTATACTCGAGCCCTCTTATTTACTCTTCAGTAATATACTCTGTCTTAAAAATCTTCTTCAGAGGTCATAGAGAGTCATATACGGGCCGCTACGCAAGTATTTTCCTTTAGTTAAACCTTATCTTTGGCAAATTTCTTATTCCCTTTGATTGAGAATTTTGTCTACATTATAAGAACTGACTCCCCGTCCGAGCGGAGTTAGGTCCCTACAATTGGCACCATCTATGCTTCCCACCCAACCAATCTCCCCCCTTATTCCCCTCCTTTTATTTGCCGCCCCAGCAGATTATTCTTAATGGCACGCACACACCATTTCTACTCCACCCAGGTAGGAAATTATACCGACGGAGTCGCCGCCCAAATAACATTGCTATCTCAACCAGTCGCTTAGGCTGAAGAGCTCCACCAGAACAAACTTAATACGGAGCGAAAAAGCCACCGCTTGGCGTTGAAAACCGAACGGAGCCGTCGTCTCGATGACGAAAATAGACAAAACAGAGCAATCAATGAGCTGCGCAACACCGTTCGCAAGTTACAGAGATTGCAGCCCATGAAGCCTGCTCGTCCGTCTCAGGTACCCGACCCATCGGGTGTTTATGCCCGCACCCGCCTTGGCCCTCCTCAAAACCTCGAGTTACCCCCAGTTCACACTAGGGCCAATGGTATTCCCTGAATTATTCCCCCAACCGGATCTATCCACCTTGGGATTCATCCCACAGAAGACTCTTCTGACACAACCCTTCGCTCCTTCAGACAACCCTGATTGCTCGGGAACGGCTCGGGGAACATATTACTGACTTTATACCACATACTCGACCCAACAACCTTCGAATTCACCAATCTCCCCCTCATCCTGCACACGTTACACAATAGGACTTCGACCACAAAATACAACCACTTATCCATGATACCGCGAGTCCAGCCACTGACTCCTGGTGCCGCCTTAAGAACCCGATCTTCCCTAAACTTTTTGCTCTCAAAATTCCCTCCAACTTTTATGCTCTCAAACACAACAAATATCATAATACAAATCCTAAATCCCACATCATCGAATTCAAAAATGCCCCGAGCCTCGACTCCACAACTGACTATTTTTTATGCCGCCTTTTTCCATCGAGCCTTACTGAAAATCCCCTTCGATGGTACCACAATCTCCCGAATGATTAAATTCGTAACTTTGTGCAACTATCTCAACTTTTCATCGCCTAGTTTGCCATCAACAAAGACAGAGAGGTCAGAGTTGATGTTCTTTTCAATTTTAGAAAGTCCAGCAATGAGACCCTCGAAGCCTTCACCAGAAGATTCCTCGACGAATCCCGCAAAATTGAAAGCCTTTACTGCTCGAATGCTATTTTGGAATATTCGAATGCTCTGCCCGATCACTGCCAAGTAAAAAAACATCTTGTTCTCCATAGAACCAAAACACTCGAAGATATGCTCTCGAAGGTCAACGGCTATATCGAACTCGAGTGCCTTCAAGAGTTTCGCAAACAGAGCCAGCCGCCACAAATAGCCAATTTCAATAAACCTCGGCAACACACCCACTCTACTCCCACACCCCTGATCGCTCCTATCTCATAGGAGACTGAGAGTCTAAAATGCCCTATCATTGATAATAGTACTGAGGCTTGCAAGAAGTGACTAAAGCCTGTTCTACCTATACTCACTTCTCCCCTCAGCACACTTTAAATATACATAGAGGCAGACCCCATTTGGCACGTCCCTTTCCCTATTGAAGTCCGACCAGGAGAATCTTTCTGCGCCAACCACAAATTTAATTTTCACCATACCAATAAATGCCTCGCCCTTTAGCGCTCTCTTGAATTTATCCTCAGAGCTGGAGGTTTGTACCAATATATCGCTGACCTACCAAGCTACCTCGATGGGTCCTACCTCAAATCCCTATCCACCCCTACTACAGACCCAGCCAAGATGCACATCTACAGAGTCAAGTTCATTGAAGTCAACAGCATCGACAGTCGACTCACCGAGATCAAACAAAAGCGCATTGAAAAATGTTACATGCTCACCTATCAGGAGAAATTCCCTACCCTCCTGCCAGAATCAAGCTCTCACCCTTGACTCGAAGGTATCTCTTTCATCGACTGTGACTTCACTTGCCCGTTTTCCCCATTATGATCCATTAGTCATCATGATTAAGGTCGAGAACCTCGTCCACCATACAGTACTCAGAGATACGGGGAGCGCAGCTGATATCCTCTTTCTCCGAACAGTCCAAACCAAGAAGAAAAAAGACCTCATAACCGTAGCCAACGTCGAACTAAAAGGTTTCAATGGATCAACAGAAGTCACTATTGGCCGATCAGTTTACCCGTCACCACAGGTACCATTACCCTTTAAGACAACTTCATAGCCATTTACCAGAAGTCGGAGCACCTTGGCATACTCGAACGTGACTGGCTTCACGCCATGCAAGCTATACCTTTGACCTATCATCAGACCCTTCGATTAAGCAATAACGTGGGTACTTGGAACTTGAAAGGATCCTAATGCCTTGCCTTCTCATGCGAACACCTAAAGATCGTCCAAACAAGAAAACTTATCAACTGCCCATAGCAATCACAACATCTTCCTATTCCTTTGACTTCAACAGACACCACACAACATATTGGACCCATAGTTTATTTCAAACCTGACGTATCTGGTCGAGGTATATTTATTGGAACCCTCCTTAACGAGTCAGAATGCCTTAAACTTTCTGAGTTCATTTGAACAAACAACGACATCTTCACCTAGACATTTCATGAAATGCCTGGTATCAACCACAACCTTGCCTTTCACCGCCACGATCTAATCCCCTATTCCACAGCAGTCAAGCAAAAGAAACGTATTCTACTACCACAACTTTGAGAAGCTGTGAACCATGAAGTTGACAAGCTCATAGCCGCTGGGTTTATCAGGGAAGTGAAGTACGCCAACTGGATATCGAACATCGTGGTAGTACCTAAGAAAAATGCAAAATTTGAATCTACGTCGACTTCACTGACCTCAATAAGCATACACCAAAGGACAGTTTCCCCTTCCCAACTATCTCAGTACTTCTCGACACCACTGTTGGACACGAGCGCCTATCTATGATGGACGCGGGTTCGGGTTACAATCATGTACCCCTCCTCCCTGAAGATCAACTTAAAACTGAATTTATAACTGAACAAGGCCTTTACTGTTTTAATGTTATGCCCTTCGGCCTTAAAATTGCCGGTGCCACCTACCAATGCCTTGTCACAACTATGTTCAAAACCTTGCTTGGCAAGTCAGTCGAAGTCTATATCGATGACATGTTATACAAAAGCCTTCATAAGAATAACCATATCCAAGATCTAATAAAAATCTTCTCAATACTTCACACTTATAATATGAAACTCAACCCAGATAAATGATAATTGGGTCACCTGGCAGGAAGCCAACTCTTAACCGTTTCATTTCGAAATCATCTGACCGATGTGCTTGGCTTTTTTCCCTCTTACCCAATCAGGGTGCCCATAAAATAAAATAGAAAAACATCCCTGAGATCAATTGGACCCCTGAGTGCGAACAAGCATTCCTTGAACTCAAACTTATCTTAGCTATCCAACTATTATCAGTACCCTTATCGAAGGCGAGACACTCTCTTTTACCTTGCTACCGCAGAAACTTCCATCAGTTCAGTGCTCATTCAACTTGATTCTAACATAAAAAAACCTGTATATTTCATCAGCAAAATCCTAACCCCAGCAGAGACCCGGTATTCAAAACTTGAGCTTTTACTCCTCACACTTGTCTATTCAGCCCATAAGCTTAAACCATATTTTATGGCTCATCCCATCCGTGTTATTACCAGTTATCCCCCCCTTCGAGAAGTACTCGACAAAAAAGAAAAATCCATACGAGTGCAATAGTGGTCCGTAGACCTGGAAGAACACAAAGATGATTTTGCAGATGATCAACCCAAAGATGCAGATCCATGGGACCCTTCGACTGGTTGGTATTTATTCGCAGGCGGGCCAGCAGGACCCAATAGCTCAGGAATTAGAATTGTCCTAGTAACACCCACTAATGATCCCATAGAGAAAGCCGTCAAACTTGCCTTCGAATGTTCGAATAACAAAGTAAAATATGAAGCCTTGATCCACAGCCTCGACCACGCACTCGAGCATGGAATCCCTAAACATGAAGTCTTCATAGATTCCTAACTTCTCCAGCGACACTATACAGAAGAAAACCAAGCTAATGGTCGCATGGTCGATTACGCGCTTTTAGTGCGACAACGAATGAAACGGTTCCCGGAAAAATCTACAATCATGAATTACCCTCAAGGAGAAAATAGACATGCATATGCCCTCGCCAACATAACAACTATGCTCGGCCACTCAGAATCCCAAACACTCCATATCGAAGTACTCGAACGGCAAAGTATCGACCAAATGGAAATCATTACCATCGATACTGGAGGGGAGGGTCACGATCCAGAAGATTGGCAAACACCGTTTCATCACTACTTCAACAAGGCTACTCTCCCAGAAGATCCCAAAGTCAAACGGTCTATCCATGAATATTACGGCAGATACACTATCTACAAAAAACAATTGCATCGCAAATCCTCAAATAGCGTCCTCCTTCGATGCGTATCCCAAGCCAAAGCCTCCCAAATTTAAGCCAAACTTCACGAAGGAACCTGTGGTGCTCATACTGCTGGTCACTCTATGGCCCTTCGAGCCGTTACCCAAGGATTATTTTGGCCTAATATGAAGAAACAAGCTTCAGACTATGCAAAACAATGTGACAAATGCCAGCGTCATGCCAACGACATCCATTGCCCCTCTAGAGACCTCCACGTCAGTCAAGTTTCCTGGCCATTCAAAAAATGGGCCATCGATCTCATCGGACCCTTCCCAAAAGTCTCAGGTAGCCGAGAAAACATTATGGTCGCAACCGACTACTTTACTAAATGGGTCGAAGCTGTTCCTCTATACCGAACTCGAAAAGAAGAAGTTATCAAATTCTTGTTGGAAAACATCATCACTCGCTTCGGATGCCCCCATATGATCCGATGTGACAATGGTCCTCAGTTTGTTTGAAGCAAAGTTTGAAACTTCCTCAAGAAACACAACATCATTCTCTCACCATCAACACTTTACATTCCTCAGAGTAACGGTCATGTCAAAGCAACAAGAAAATCTGTAAGATACAACCCTTTCCTTTTGACATATGGGACGAAAGCTGTGCTACCAACTGAATTTGAAGTTCCCACCCGAGACCCTAACTTCCCAGACGAAGATAATGAGTTCGAACTTGCGTGCAACATGTTATGGATCGATGAGGCCAGAGACCTAGCTATTGCCAACCTTGGCCGCTACCACACTTCACTACAAAAATCCTATAACAAAAGAGTTCGACCAAGAAGTTTCAACATTGGAGATCTAGTGCTTCGACATGTCAATCAATCTTCGAAGCCACGGAATGCTGCAAGCTAGCCGAATCTTGGGAAGAAGCCTACATCGTCTACGACAAAACAAACAAAGGTTTGTATTACTTAATGACGGAAGACGAAGAGCCCTTACCAAACCCCTAGAACATAATGGAATTGATCTCCTAGAATAGGCCATATCTACAATCATATACAACTTGTGTAACCCAGCATATTCAATAAAACAAGTTGTTCCATTCTGACTTCGTCAACTACTTCATTTTTCAATTCTTGGTTGAACCTAGGCATCAGGTCGACCCTCGCCCCGACTGATACCTGGTGACAACCTTGAATTGCTCAAGCCTCCAATTTTGAGTAAACTCTAGGGGTCAGGAAAGTCAAAAGACCAGACCCTTCGGGATACATTGGGGGTGATCAGATATTGCTTCGCTGTGGCTTAGGCCTTCAAAGTTTAGTCCTTTTCTTGGTTGAACCTACGCATCACATCCACCCTCGCCCTGACTAATACTTGGGGATGACCTTGAATTACTCAAGTCTCCAATTTGAGAAAAATCGAGGGGCAAGGAAGGTCGAAAGACCGGACTCTCGGGAATGCATTAGGGGCGTTCAGATATACTTCGACCAGGCTCTGATGCCGTCGAAGTCCAGTCCTTTTCTTTGTTTACCCCAGGTATCATGTCCACCCTTGCCCTGACCAGTACTCGGGGGCGACCCTGAATGGCTCACATTTCCAACATTCGAGCAAACTCGTGGGGCAAGGATGGTCGAAAGGCCAGACCCTCGGGAATGTGTTGGAGGCGATCAAATATTGCTTCTTTGTTGCTTAGGTTTTCGAAGTCCTGTTAATTTTTAGGTTTCCTCTAGGTATCACGTCCCCTCGCCTGACTGATACTCAGAGGCGACCTAAAAATTGTTCAAAATTTTAATATCGCTGTGGCTTTGGCCTTCGATATATAGCAGAATATTCAGAGTTTGATCTATATATCTCCGATACTCTTCAGACTTCGATCACACTGCAGTCAATCAAACAGATCAACTTCGTCCTCTGAACAAATCAAATTTCTACATCAAAAATGCAAAAATACTACCTATAATGCCATTAAATGAAGAGAACACTCATCATATTATCCGTCAGAGGAACAGTTGCAGTATAATTCAAAGATCAATCAGTAAGAGTCCAAAACAAGCAAAATCAACATCATGCGCATTCAAATTACAATAATTCAAGGTCGGACTACAATAGCATAATTTATCAGCAAATCAGATTTCAAGTCAGAAGTTCAGAATCAGTATGTTCAGGAAACAAGCATCAATATGTTCAGTATCAACCGCAGAAGTTCAACAGATAACAAAAGCAAACCCCCCCCCCTACTGAGTTTCGAAACCAACAGAAAACAACAAACATCGTTCATAATATTACAACTTAACATTACAACCAGCAGAAGAAGACATACGAATCTTACCTCAAATACCTCATGTGGGTGTGGTTGTACCCTCTGGCCCCACAGATGCTTCAACACCACCAACCTCAACAACCTCATGCAAACGTTCAACCAAAGCATCAGCTATTTCACCAATGGGCGCCCCAGGAAAATAAGTTCCAACATCACCCCCAGTACTCCCAATTACCTCCTCAACAACGTTCACCTCCCCTCCCTTAATTGACAATTCATCCCCTTCCAGAAGTCTCGGAGAAATAGGATAAGGCTGCAACGTATCGGTATCATACCCCATACCATCGATAAACTTCTTCAACCTCACATTCTCCATGCATTCCTTATCATACTGCAGCTGGAAACCTACATTATATTCTACTTTCACCTTCTCACACGCCTTCAGCTTGGCTGACCACTCTCGCTCCAACCTTGACCGCTGTTGCTTGAGCCTCTCATCATAAGAGTCAGTAAGCACATCTATATCTTGCTTCAGCTTCCTAACATGGGAATACCCATGATGCCTCCATCCCACGAGACAGATTCAGATTTTCCTTTACTTGTCGCAGTTTCGCCTTTACCAACTTCATCACCTTGTTTAAACTCTCTACCCAGACTTCCGTCTGCTAAAAATACTCAAGATATCAGTGAACCTCGAAACTCAAACAATTTGCAAGTAACTTCAAAATATCAATACACAAAGCTATATATAGTTACCTGAGACATGTGCTTCTTTATCTCTTTCGAAGCTTCGTCAGGTTCATCTTTCGAGAGCTCGACCATCGAAGCCTGCTTCGCCACAACCTGCTCCTGTCGTTTAGCCTCCGTCATTTCTTCATCTTCCTCCATTGTATCATACTCCCCGAGTATCTTACATCTATTACGTTGAATAGCCTTCGATTACTGCACCTTAGGGGAATCAGGCGCTACTAGACCCTTCCCTTACTCGGCTTTAGTAGATACCTATTTTGCTTTAATCATCAATGCCTCCCCACCCTCTTCGGACAATGGCGCCGCATGCTTCGCACCCCTCTGCGACCTCAACACAAACTGATAATTCCCCGGCAACTCTTCACCTCCCATTTATTTTTGCTCCTTTGAAACACTTACCCCTCTTTTTATCTATGGTCGTTTCGGCGTAGTGTGTACGTCTAGAAGCTGGGAATCAACTTTTTTTCTCCTTTGCCTTTTGATCTTTAGGCTCTCAAACACCGAATTTACCCTGTCTTCACTAACCCTGAGCAGAGTATCAGTATAATTGACCAGATTATTCCAAGACAAACTTTTCGGACCTTCAGAGTAAAGCAAAATTACAGTTATCACTTATTTCAGAAATACATCAGCAGCAAATCCTTCGACAGTAATCTTACATTCATTATATTCCCTATGAGGCAATTTATATGGGTCATCATTATCTACATTTTCATAATTACCCCTTACTATCAGTAAATCTTTATTACACCCCCGGTCTGTTGAGTAGAGATAAAAGAACCAAGGTTTCTCCGGGTGACATTGTATGTAAAAAGTAACCGGGTTTTGACTAGCCTTCCTCGAATAAAAGTTGATAATGTTGAACCATTTCATATTCATCCCCTCTATCACCCTCATCATCTCATAAAAATTACCGTTCATCTGCACCGGAGAAGCCCCCCAAAAATTTAGCACTTCTTTCACAAGTCGTCGAAGAGACGCTCCAATCCCAAATGAATTTGGCACCTATAAGCCATAATCCCTTCCCCAGGATCCGATTTAAAGGTTAACCCTTCCCCCGTTACACTCAGTTGCACCCCCACCTTTAAGAGTTTTAATTTTAC
Source organism: Kingdonia uniflora (assembly GCA_014058105.1). NCBI lineage: Eukaryota > Viridiplantae > Streptophyta > Magnoliopsida > Ranunculales > Circaeasteraceae > Kingdonia > Kingdonia uniflora. The sequence continues at coordinate 1,237,343 of JACGCM010002212.1, read as the reverse complement.
AGCAAACCGATATAACCTAATCCTACCTTTAGCCGAAGCGGCACCTTTGACCTCATCCGACTCAGTCAAATCCTCACTATTGCCCCCTGCAGCTTATCTCCCTCATCACCACTCGAAGGTCCAGTATCACATCCCTTCCCCCATAATGTTTCCTTCTTATCTCTATCTGCGGTCACTATCGTCCTTTGACGTCTCGTGACCGGAAAATCTCCAGCTGGCAGAATCATCGATAACGGGGCCTCGTTTACAGCATCTAGTACCTCTAAATTGCTACCCTCTCCCATTAGGTCTCGACCAGAAGTACTAGCTTTGACCTTGTCAACCTCCTCATCCCCCAGTTTCTGCCTCAAAGCCCGACGGTTATGCATTTTTGCCTACAGAAGAAAAGGAACGCAATTAGGGTGGAAAATTCGACAATCCCGTGTCTATCACACTTATCCCATCTATCACCTCCAAATATTTTTCCTAACCTCAAATCTCATACTCAGTACCTCCTCCAAAAAACAAAACCCTCACTAAATCCCAGACCGGGTCGAAACACTGTTCTAACAAGCCTTCATACTACCGGAAATAACTTCTTTACCTCAAATGAAAAATCTCTTTCCCACCCCCTCAAACAAAAAACAAAATAAATTAAGCATGACAGTGATAAAGTGACTTACCAGTGGTTAGAAGCCCTCTCCTCGAACGAGCAAGATCAAACCAACAAAAGAAGTAGCAACCCCTACGTTCGAAATAACGCATATTCTCTTCTCCCAACCTTTTGATTCTCACCACAAGATAGCACAGTAATCAATCTTCTCTCACTTATATATCATTCAAAAAACTAAACCGCCTCGATTTACTCACCACTAGCATTACCACGACCCCACTACCCCATCTTTTTACTCTAATGTAGTTTAACCATTTTACCCCTCGCACCTCCCACGTGTGCACAACACCTTTACTACCATTTGCTTGAAAAACTTGAAGCTTCTCAAACCATTTTTCTCCCATACTCGAAGCCAAACATTCCAGTCCAAATAGCCAATCATTATTTTTTTCCGTAATTCGTGAAAAACAACATCATTACCTTTTGCACACTGCTCCAGGCGCTCGTACCAGTCTTACTGACCAGCCGTCATGCCTATCAAAACAGCTAGCCAAATCAAACTCAATCTTCGACAAACTCCTGTACTCGAGTACTCGACCTTTTCACGCATCTAATAATCCTCAACATCTAGCCTCAATAAAATTCATTTCAATATATTGGCCTTCGATATCCTGCACGTCCCTTAATTCAAAAGTATCTACCCTTCGACCTAATATAGTTGCAAGTTCGACCAGTCAAGAACCTCAGGCCTACAAATAAATTTCTCAGCCTCAACGAAGTTTACTTTTCCCGTCGACAAATCAATTTTTATCTTCGAAGAACAAAAACTACACATTTAAACAACTGTATCACCCATTCCATATCAGACTGCAGTACTATTACCCATAGTTTGACAACACGAGTTATTCAAAGAAACCATTTTCAATCAATTAGCAGCTAACATTACAACCTTCGTACAAAAAAAAACAAACAACACAAACCAACAAACATGAAACAACAGAAACCGAGGAAACGAAATCAACAACACCATCACCCAAGCTATTAACGAGCTGCTCCTCTTCGGTAATGGCCGTTGCATCTGCATCCTCTTGGACAACAATATTCTCTGTAAAGCCCTTGAGGAGAGACATCCGATAACCGGGAAACGACCCCATCATCTACAGTATCCCCCACCAGTATGTGAATGGCATCTCAAGAATTGGAGCTCCGGGTTCCACCTCAAAAAGATTCGGCATTTCTGCATCAATGTCCCCTTCCAGGCCAAATCACCGTCGCAGCCCCAGCAAGGCCTCCTGTATACGCCTCACTCTCGCAGCTGCGGGGTCCTCTGGAAAGGGAATATCTGCCGCCATTTCAATCCATGCAACGAAGAATAATCACAAGGAAATCATGGAGAATGGTGAGAAGTAATCCTTACAAAAGTTCTTTTTATACTTGCAAACAAACTACAACTTTCCCTCTTCTGTAACTAAATTAATGGCAACCTTTCATTTTTAACCACGAAATTTCAACATTCAGCCTTTCCAACTTCCTAGATGTAACTGATTCATTGGCGCATGCACTCAAACCTCATTCCCGAGGACCTCTAATCAAGTACATACCCACATCAAGCATTCGGCCATTATAACCATCGATTATTACAGGCAGCATTTCATCATACCTTCAACTTTAGTTCATTCTGACCATCATAACCAAGATAATAATAACCTTCGTTCATCATTACCATCGATTACATCACTATACCATACGTTTATAAAAGTATTCACTTACATTCATCTACATTATCAAATTTGACATAGCAATATAAATATGGAGAAAATACTTTGTCCATTCCAAATAATAAACCCAACAGACAAATTACATTTCTACTATTAGACCAACATATCAAAGCAAAAACCTACAGAAATGCAAAACATTCCCACCATCAACCCGAAGCCCTACTACCGCAAGGACCAGCCCCACTCACCGCATTTTGCTCCTCGATGATCTCCTCAGCACAAATGAGACTTTCGGCCAACGTCATTAGAAAGTGATAGTGGCATTCAGCAGTCGTAAATTGAAACCTCAACTGTTCCCACAGATAAGAATATGGGTCACCATTAAAGAACTCCTCAGGCCCTGCTTCCATAAGGTCCAACATGTCCCAGGTCAGGTCATGTTCTCCAAAAAACTTTACGTGCAGTTCTACTATTTTTTGCCCCACTCGATGGTCCCGAGCAAACCTCATCCTCTTCTGGTAATGTGTGTTCAGCATTGTATCCATCAAAATCTTAAGAATATGGCGAACAGAGCAGAAGACTATTGTAGATGAAAAAAGATACAGCGTACCTCCACAATAGCCCATATTTATAGGCTTCAATACATTTATTACCCTATAACAAACTGCATCCCTTGGAAACCTCCTTTTACTACTTTCCCAAAAAACAAGACAGTCAAACCGCCCAGATTCCAGACTGAACAGTTTTCACAGCGAACACCTCTCCACCTGGCTTTGAGACCCTCGCTGAGCGGGGGAAAATGTAGTAGCCTATTCGTAGTCTTTGACAGGCAGCCAAAGCCCACTTCATAGCCTAATTGAATGTATTGAAGCCTACTTAATCCCTATAATATGTTCCTCAGAGATCCCTCAAAGATGAACCTACAACACCAGACAAAACTTCGAGAACGGATCAGTACATTGCAGCAGACATCCTTCGATCATATCTACATGGGGTTCAAGTATGACATGATAGACAAATAGCCAGTTCACCAGACAGAACTGCGAGAAAGGATTAACACCCAAATAGCAGACATCCTTCGACCTCGCTATCACACGGTCAAAGCAAGATAAGGTAGACCGCTACCTCGTCTGATGAGACAACACATTGATTGGCCCGTGCGTCTACAGTGACAAGTTCAACCACTGCGCCGTCCAGGGCCATCACCAATAGATGCAACGGTAACAGTACCGACAAGACCGGCGTCCGTTACTTACCAAGATTTTCTGACAATGTAATCATGTAAACAAAACCCATGCCTGGTGACTCAGCTCCCTATGCTCCTATAAATAGAGGAGAGGGTAAACCAGACGGGGGTTAGAAAAATTACCTCCATCCTTGTCATCTTTGTCTTCGACCACCCCTAAAATCTGTACTCGAACCCTCTTATTTACTCTTCTGTAATATACTCTGTCTTAAAAATCCTCATCTGAGGTTGTAGAGAGTCACATTTGAGCCTCAACGCAAGTATTTTCCTTTAGTTATATCTTATCTTTGGCTAAATGCATATTTTCTTTGATTAAGGATTGTGTGTACCTTGTAAGAGCCGACTCCCTGTCCGAACGGAGTTAGGTCCTTACAGCTTTGTTCCCCCCTTTCAGAGGTGGAGTAGCTGCAACGTTTTGCTGTGTCTTCAGCAGTTGGTACCAGGTGTTTGCAGGTACTGTTTCGGTGCCGGTTTTAGTATTTTCCTTTATGTTCTCAGCTTTGGGCGCGGTGTAGTATTTGAGACATTATATTTACGTTTTCAGTAGGTTTATATATATCTTTTGCTTCCTCTTTATTTTCATTTTACTCTGATAATATTGCTATAGTGAATGACTAAGCCTAAACTTGTCTAAGGCCCGGTTGTTTGTGGGGGCGAATCGGTTGGATTCCCCGACCTGTACAACCCGAATGATAGTAATTGGTCAATCTACCGATTATTGGATTTTGGGGGGTGACAGACTTGGTATCAGAGCTGTAGATTAATCCTTATTTCTGGTCAAGCAATCATATGACAAGTAATGCTTTCTAGATAGAGTTAGGATCGATTTCATTCGGTTTTATATATTATATCACCTTTTCCTCTTTTCTAGAGGTGTATTTCTGTTATGTAGATGGTTAGAGGTGGCAGAGGCAGAGGCCGTGCGGTTGGCCGTGGCCGCAGGGGTTTCCACAGTAGTACACTTGCTGATGAGCTTGTACTTAGCCAGGAGAGTTTGGGGCCAGTCCCGATCGAGCTGGGTATTCCACTAGCTCCTGTAGTTCAAAAGCAACCTATCATTTTACCTACCCCAGTTATTCCCGGTATCACAGCGGAGATGAAGAAGTTCATGGAGAGTTTTATAACCCATTTTCAGAAGGCCAGGAGACCAAGGGTTAGAGAGTACAGCTACCTCGAGTAGCTTCTGAAATATAAACATCTGACATTTTCGGGCACTACGGTACCATCTGTGGCAGAGGCATGGTTTAAGTTTATAGAGAAGAATTTGAATGCGGTGAAGTGTCCGGATGATCAGAGGGTGACACTTGCTACATATCTCCTACAGGGTGAGGCAGATCATTGGTGGGATACAGCCATGAGGATCGTAGTAGAGACTCTAGTACTTTGGGCACTCTTTCTAGATCGGTTCTTTGAGCAGTATTTCCCACAGAGTTACAGAGACTCCTATATTTCTGAGTTCTGCATACTTGAGCAGGGTGATATGAGTATATCTCAGTATGATCCGCATTTTAATGAGCTTTCTCGACACGTTCTATTTATTGTTCAGGAGGAGGAAAAGGGTAAGATGAAATTTCTAAAGGGTCTTCGTCCGTACTTTAAGAAATTCTTGATTACTTCTAGGGCTAGTCATATAGAGAGGTTTTATCTAAACCCTTGGTGATGGAGCAAAACGATATTGAGGAGCGCAAGACAAAGGACTGGTGGACCACGGCAGACTCAGCAGTTTCAGCATATTCAGCAGGGACAGTTTCACGGTCCACATAGTAGACAGATGGTTTTAGGCCCTCAGGGTGGATAAAGTCCACTGTAGCAGTGCTAGCAGCAGGGCCAGGGTCAGGGCCGAGGGCAGAGCAGGATGTACACAGCAGGGAGGCGCGGTGCTCACGCCGCTCAACCTGTAGTGGAAGGTACGCTTCATATTTCTTATTCGCCCACTCTTTCTCTTTTCGATTCTGGTGCATCGCATTCATTCATATTATATGCATTCCTCTGCACAATTGGTTTTGAGTCTTTCTTATTGCATGATGAGATTTTTGTGGGTACTCCTCTCAATTCTTTGATTTCTATCTTCCGTATTTGTTAAGATTGCCTGATAGATGTATGTGGTCGCGTTCTTTCCCGGTGACTTGTTAGTGCTACCGATGCATGAGTTTGACATCATCCTGGGTATGGATTGGTTGTCTATACATTAAGTTACTTTGGGCTGCTTTGAGATGACAACTACTTTTAGTATTCCTTGTGAGAAGCGGTCCATGTTTGTTAGTTTAGGACCATCACGACCAGGAGATGGTTTGTTGGCATTCATAGAGTTAGATTCCTCGGGTATTTATTTTAGTGCTATCTCAGTGGTGTGTGACGCTTCTGATGTTTTCCAGAAGATTCCCGGTTTGCCGCCGACGAGAGAGATTGATTTTAGTATAAATCTTTTACCCGGTATAGCTCTGATTTCTAAGGCACCATACCATATGGCACCTGTCGAACTGAAAGTATTATATGACCTAATTTCTGAGTTGATGGATCAGAAATTCATCCGACCGAGTACTTCACCGCGGGGAGCTCCGGTATTATTTGCGAAGAAGAAGGATGGGTCTATGCGCCTGTGTATTGATTACCGCGAGTTGAGCAAAGTCACGATTTAGAATAAGTATCCTATACCTAAGATCGAGGACTTGTTTGACCTGGTTCGGGGAGCGCAATTCTTTTCGAAGATTGATCTCGGATCAAGTTACCATCAGCTGAGAATCAGGAAGAAGGATATTTCTAAGACAACATTTAGGACGCGTTATGAACATTATGTGTTTCAGGTTATGCTGTTTGGTTTGACAAATGCGCCTGCAGCTTTTATGGATTTGATGAACCGTGCTTTCCGACCTTATCTCGATCAATTCGTTATTGTATTCGTGGATGACAATTCGATCAATTCAAAGACCAAGGCTAAACGCGAGGAACACATGAAGATTGAATTACAGACTTTGAGGAAGAACATGTTATTTGCGAAATTCGAGAAGTGTAACTTTTGGCAGAAAGAGGTGAAATTCCTAGGGCATGTTGTGTCCAAGGATGGAATTGCAGTAAATCCTTCTAAAATTGATGCCGTTGTAGATTAGGTTTGGTCGACGAACGTTATAGAAATTTGCAGCTTTTTGGGATTGGCCGGTTATTATCGCTGATTCATCGAGGGCTTTTCACGGATTGCAACTCCTTTGACTCGCTTGACGCAAAAGGATGTTAGATTTGTTTGGGATGACAGATGTGATTCAGCTTTCCTAAAGTTGAAGAAGAGATTGACTATAATACTTGTTCTTATTGTTCCTTCCAGCAGACAGAAGTATATGGCTTACAGCGATGCATCGCTCAGTGGGCTTGGTTATGTGTTGATACAGGAGGGAAGGTAGTGGCTTATGGTTTGAGACAACTTAAGGTGCATGAGAGGAACTATCCTACTCATGACCTCGATTTGGTAGCTGTGAAATTTGTGTTAAAGATTTGGCGTCATTACTTTTATGGGGAAAGGTTTGAGCTCTATTCCGATCACAAGAGTTTGAGGTACCTTTTCTCACAGAAAGAGCTGAATATGAGGCAACGCAGGTGGATGGAATTCTTGAAGGATTATGATGTTGACTTTCAGTATCACCCAGGAAAGGTGAATATGGTGGCTAATGCTTAAAGATGTTTGCCTAGGAAATTTCTTGCTCGTCTTATGGTTCCTGAGTTGTTGATGCTTCGCGATGTGGCAGATTCAGGGCTGAGTTTGTGTTCACAGGGTACAGGTGGTTTTATTGCAAATTTGAGTATTCAACCTTCATTGGTTTCATGGATTATAGAGGCCCAGCAGCAGGATGCTAGATTAAAGTCTTGGGCTTCAGGTGATGGCAGACCAGATTAGACAGTTAGTTCAAATGGTTGTATCAGTTACAGGGGCTGATTATGCATGCCAAATACAGAGGTATTGAAACGTGAGATTTTGAGCGTGGCTCACCATTCTTGGTATACTATTAACCGGCGGGGCAGCTTAAAATTTTACTTATTCCATAGTGGAATTGAGTGCACGTAACGATGGACTTCATTTCGGGTTTTCCGCGGAACGGATTGACCAAATTGGCACATTTTATCCCGGTTCGCAAAACTCTGATGGTTGATGAGCAAAGCAGATTATATGTGTGAGTGATAGTGCATTTACACCGGGTTCCGTTGTCTATAGTATCAGATCGAGATGCCAGATTTACCGGTAACTTTTAGAAGATTTTCCAGCGAGCTATGTATATCAGATTAGATTTTAGCACAACATTTTACCCACAGACCGATGGTCAGACGGAGAGAGTTAACCAGTTCCTTGAGGATATGCCTCGGGCTTGTGTTTTTGACTTCAGGGGTAGCTATGACGAGCACTTACCTTGGGCTGAGTTTGCATATAACAACAGCTTCCAGTCGAGCGTTGGGATGGCACCTTATCAGGTTTTGTATGGTAGACCTTGCAGATCGCCGCTGAGTTGGGCAGAGGTTGGTGAACAGAGTTTACTGGGGCAAGACTTGGTTCGTGAGGCTACTGATGCAGTTACTATTATCAGAGATCGGTTAAGAACAATACAGAGCCGACAGAAGAGTTATGCCGACATTCACAGGAGACCTCTAGAGTTTGCGATCGGTGATCATGTTTTGTTGAAGGTTTCTCCGATGAAGAGCGTGATGCATTTCAGGAAGAAAGGGAAGTTAGCTCCAAGATTTATTGGTCCGTTCGAGATTCTGGCCAGAGTTGGAAAGTTAGCTTATCGTTTAGCATTGCCGCCGCAGTTGGACCGAGTTCATAGCGTATTACATTTTTCCATGCTGAGGAACTATGAGCGGGATCCTACTCACGTGATTGATTGGGAGCACCTAGAGGTTCAGGAAGATGCTTCTTATATGCAATATCCGATGTGTATTTTGGACCGTGAGGAGAAGATTCTTAGCAGCAAAGTTATTACTTTTGTGAAGGAGCAGTGGACTCACCATGATCCTAGTGAGGCCTCTTGGGAGTCAGAGGCGGATGTGAGAGGCCGTTATCTGCATTTGTTCTTTGATTGAGGTATGTGTTGAATTTCAGGGCGAAATTCTCTTTTAGGAGGGTAGAATGTAGTATCTCAGATTTTTATTTTTATTTATTTTCTTTTATTTAATTTAATTTGGCTATTGAATATTATTATCATTCATACATCATACCACACGCATCCATATTCATATCATGCATCTTGCTATTTCATCCATTTTCTCTTATCAGGGTTTTGGAGTTAGATTCCCTTTTTGTGCTTTCGGTGGTTGGGCGGAGGAGTTTGTTGTTGTTGTTGTTTCCTCGGGAGGTACGTAGTGGCTTGGTGGTATCATTATTGATGCTGTTGTTGTTGTATTTTTGTCCTTGGTAGTGTGATCCCAGGGGATCTCGTGATCCATGGGGAGCCTAGTATTTTCCTTTTCCAGTTTTGCCAAAGTCGCTCGAGTGATATTTGTATTCGTTTGAACGAGTTGACATGTCCCCTAGAATTTTTGTTTTTGAGGGTGGTTCGCTCGAATGACTTCTTGTCCCGTTCGAACGAGTCGACCTATAACCTAGAATTTGGCCCATGATCTCCAAGTCGTTCGAACGACTTCAGCGACCATTCGAATGACTTTTGTATGCTTTTAGTGACTTCAATCTTCATTCGAACGACCTCCTTGTCGTTCGAACAACTCTGGCCGTTGTTTCTCCCTTTTAGTTTTTTATTTCATTTATCTTCCTCTCTCTCTCATTTCTCTCACTCACTCTTCACTTACCCTCTCCCTCACTTTATCCCCTCCTTCCTTAGTATTTGGTGGTTCCTGTGGTTGATTCTACGTGAATTCCTTCTGTGAGTGTTTCCCATCCTCTCCTTGAGTGTGTGATTCATTTTAGTATTTGTGATTGGGGGTTTGTTAAGATGGAAGTTGTGATCTCTTGCAGGTGTTGGATTATTTGTGTTGGGTAGTTGTGGGTGCATGTTGTATTGATTTTGGATTGGCGGGTTTGTGGCTTATTCCTTTATCAGGCGAGTGTCGCTTCGCTGCTAAATTACTATACTTGTTAACCTGTGTTAGTTAGAGTTATGTATACTGGCATTGAGGTATTTGTGATTGGTTTTAAACTAAATTGTTCCTTCTGTTGCAATTGTCGATTTTAGTATTACTATCTCCTATTATTAGGCATATTGGATGTGTTTCTCCTAGTCTTTTAGAAAGGTTTACATTAGTATGGTATTATCAGGGTTTCCTTTGAATATTGTATTCAGTCTGTAGAGACTAATGTTGCTTGGATGTTGTGACGGGTTAGTCACCGTTTGCATCTGTGGTAGGGTTGCTTGCTATCCTCTGAAAGAGGTGGTTATCCTACGTGTGTGTTGGCCAGGTTGTGGCTATAGGGTCGGGATTGTGTGCCCTCCCTCGGGTAGGGGTTATCATATGTGGGTAGGCCGGGTTTGGCGGCCGTTGTGCTTTGATCCTTGGGATCCGTTTTGCTCCTTGAGTCTTGTATTCATTGAACTTAACGGGGTCGGATACATAACAAAGCTCTGCTTCGGCTGACCCTTGAAGGGACCTAGGATTTCTACATTGGGTTAAAATAGTAGGTGATGTTTTGGCTGGACACTATCATATCTATTACACTTCGGGAGTGGGGGATGGTATGAGAAAGTTTCCTTTGGTACCAGTCATATCCTTGAGGTTGAAATTCCTTGGAATAAGTTAAATAAAGTTTAGATTATCCTAGATCAAGTGATAAATCTTTCAGCATGGTCGAGCGGGTAACCCAATCATACCCATTGTATTCAACTGAGATCTCGTTAAGATTATTATGCATTAGTGGCAGATCAGTCTAATATATATTGATTTCTAGGGTTTAGTTTTTGGTTTCATAACTTTATTATGCATTCACATTGGGGATTTAGTTTATCATATCATATCATCCATCATTTGAAATAATTATGGGATTATCCTAGATCATCATGTCGCATCTCATTAATAGCATATCATCATCATCACAGTATATTCTGCATATCTCTATTCCACATATCTCTTATTCCTATCCCAATTCCTTTTTCTATTCCTTTTCTTATTCCTTTGCCAATTCCTCTTGCTCTTTAATTTTGCACTTATATATTAACTGTCCTTTTAACATCTTATATCTCACTCACTTCTCCTCTTTTTATGCACCTGTTATATTAGTATGTTGTTTAGCCTGGTTGGGCATTAGTGAGCCGTGGTTTTGCTCACTCTCACTTTGTTCCCCCCTTTTAGTGGTGGAGTAGTTACAGGGTTTTGCTGAGACTTCAGCAGTTTGTACCAGGTGTTTGCAGTTGCTGTTTTGGTACCGGTTTTAGTATTCTCTTGTATGTTCTTAGCTTTGGACGTAGTGTAGTATTTGAGACATTGTATTTTCGTTTTTAGTATAAACATATATATCTTTTACTTCTGCTTTATTTTTCTTATATTCTGATGATATTGCTATAGTCAATGACTGAGCCTGAACTTGTCTATGGCTCAGTTTTTTGTGGGGGCAAATCGGTTTGATTCCTCGACCTGCACAACCTGAATGATAGTAAATGGTCTAGCTACCGATTATTGGATTTTGGGGCGTGACAGTATTAGTGTCTAAAGATGGTCTGCCGAAATAGTTTAATTTCCATTTATTTTTCTTAAACTATTGCCCAACTTCCAGAAGTTCAGTGTGCTGATAATGTTTTAGAATCGGGAATTCAAAACTACTGCTATTCCAGAAATTGGATTTCAAAACTGGAATGTTTCAATTTGTTTTATTCTAAAATCACGACTCGAAGATCAGAATACTAAACTCTGATTAAATTTTTTTAGTAGAAATTCAAAAATACAAAGCATAAGCTTTGTTTGTGGCACATTTTGCAAAAGTTTACTGAAAAATTGAATCATGTCAAAGAAGAGGAGTCCAAGTTCAAAAAAGACATGCACTATATCATCTACGACACCTATCACCCTAATTAGTTTGCTACCAAGTGGCACACTTTGATGGTAGAGTATAAATAAGAGAACAACTCATGATTGAATACATATCAAATAACTCGTTTAAGTCATTTGGGATATACTTTGTATTCAGCTTAATCAATTAGATATTACTATGGACATTATTGATCTAATTTTGTGTTGTATCTCAGTAATTTTATATTAATAGAAGTAGGTTTAATTTTATGTCTCAAGCACTTTTATTCTCATGTACTTTTATGTTTATGTCATTTGGGATGTACTTATTTTGGCCTTAATCTATTTAACTAGATCATGGACCCTATTGTTCCAAAAAATATTTGTATATCAATGAATGTTAGCGATATGAAAATTGATATTCAAAACAAAACACTTCCAGAAAACATATGTCAAAATTGTGTACTTGAGAAGAATATATTGAAACAACAAAAATTGAGGAAATTGCGATTTCCATAGTAAATTCAATGCTTCAAGCCCAAAAATAAGGTATCCAGTTTTGAAAGGGAAGTTTTGAAAGTCAATTAGTTTCGATATATCAAAATGAAACAAGATAGTTTCATTCAAAGTGAATCAAAACTTAATCAAAGTGGTGGTAGTATCCTTTAATATGAATAAATGGCTGAATATAATAAAAATTAAGGACAAAATTAAAATAAGATAGATATGCACAACAAAATAACTTTTTTCATAGCCAAGTTGGAGAATTCAACAATAGTTTAAAGACTATTACAATTAAGGAGCCTAACATCCAAAGTCATATTGAGAGCTGTCACTCAAATCGTCCGAGTCATAATCGTCAGAACTATTATAATCATTATTATTGGGTAGGCTCATGCACCATATAATTGGTTTGTGAGAATGGCATGAGGGTGCTTGTTACTATTTGAATGTTCCATCCTGGAATACCACCTGAACAAAACTACTTGAAGTTATAATGATAAATTGAAGTTCAATTCTATTATATTCTTCTTCAATGCCACCTCCTATTCTTTCCATATATAATATTCATTTTCTTCCTCAATGTAATCGTCCAATTCCATAATCTCAACCTGTTCAAGTTTCAAAAAAAAAAAAAAAAAATTATTTAATTTTGATACATGTAGTTCAAAAGTCAGCCAATTTCTCTTTTGAAAATCGAAGCTGATAATTAGTCAGATTCCGAAGAAAGAACGAAGTAGTTAATGGTTTAAATTGGAAACATTATTATCAGTACTAAAGTTTACCTGAATTTGTAGAGAGAATAATGGTTATATTTCTATGGGGATAACATCTCCCTCGGTAACCATTAACAAGACTAAATAGTCCTCCTCCTAACCAATCATTGCACATCTATTAAATTAATTGTTTAAAGAATTTTAAAACACTAGTAATGGGTAAGTACATTTTTTGCTAGCTTCCCGGCTGCTATGCGCAGTTTCCTACACTCAATCTCCTTCTCCTCTTTGTATCTCGTAAACTCAAAATTCCACATAATCAAGTTCCTTCTTCAAACTACCCAGAATCTGTAGGTCGACAAGTTGATCGTTACCATGTAAAGCAAGCTAGATTTCTTGTTCTGTAGGAAGTAACGTACGGATCAAACGGTTGATGGACACACACTCTAACTAAGTCATGTAATCCCCAATGCAACTTAAAGCAATAAGATTGAAAATGTGGCCACATTTAATGGTTATGAAATGCTATTGCAAAACTCCAATGTTTCAAAAAGGATTTTCGAACATAAATTGTTTCGGGATAAAGATTCCGAAACATATAGTTTTGGCTAGAAGTCTGCCGAAACTATTTTGTTACCTTCTTCCATATGTTACATATAGTTTTGAAACACCGAATTCCAAAAATTCATCATTCAGATCCCTAAATTATAAAACCAAGGCTTATTCAAACCTTGCATAAACAAAACAAAAACTTTCTACAATAGCTTACAAGAGTTATTTGTCTTGGAATTGCGTATAAAACCATGGAACTTGAACGAAATTGATGAATGACCTCTCAGAATCAACCTTGAGTTCCTAAAAAGGGAAAATGAGATCACTACTGTGAAGAAAGCTTTAGATTTGGGGCAATGTCGGTGGCTATAAGGGTTTTGTCAAAGAACCATAATGGAAGTCGGCCTGTGGTGGAGAGATAGAGAGAGGAGAAAAGAGATAGGGAAAGATATAATTAAGTGCCAAATAGGGTTTAGTTTTCAAACCTTTCCACCTCACATTTATTAGGTGGAAATTAAAATCCACCTCATTTAGTTGAACAACCACCTCTTTTATCTCAACCAATGATCAGGCCAAATGGAAGCATTCTCTTAAGTGTATCGACCGTGTCTTAAGGGGGCATGTACCTAGATTCATTCCTTATATATATAAATCTAAATCGTATCCATGAATATATAGTATTAGGGAGAAAGGGAGGGCTGGTTCTCACTAGTCATCTAATGTATTGGCGTACAAGAACAGAGACCAAAAATACAATCTGCAAAATGAGCCTAAAGTGTATCTCAAGGGCTTCCCATTACTACTTGAATTGTGAATGAGCAAAGTTAAGGGTATCATAAAAACTCCAGACCATGTATGTAGTTACCCTACTAAGGCTTAGCCCAAGAATGAGGTTCCACCCTTAATTCTAGCAATTGTGCAATACCTTGGTGCATGTGACCTCTTACAAGCTTTAACTTTTAATGATGTCGGAACCTTTTCAATTGTATACAAAGCACTCATAATTTTACTAGTATCCTCACATATATATCTATAATAAGGAAAAAATAACCCAACTTATTTTTTGGGTTTGAGCTGTCCTTTCCACTTATGCGAATTGCGTTGTGTGCTTTGGATGTCTTTGATTATTTATATGGTACTTTTGTACCATAGAAATCATTTGGGTCATCCAACTCTAAACTACAAAATTGCATGGCATTTTTGGGTTTTAACCTTCTTCTCTTTTAACCTCCTTTTCCCTATACAAATTCTTCTCCTCTATAAATCAATCCCTCATCCCTATTTTACATTTAGAGATCAAACCTAAATTGATTCATAGAAAAGTTATTATTTCTTGCTATTTTCTAATGACTTTATTATGAATCTCTTGCGCTTAGTAGTAACCAAGTCAATCTTCAATTGATTGAGGAAAATCCATGCTTTTAGATTTATTTAGGGATTACGAGTCATTATCAGTGAAATCAATATTCAATCTTCAATCAATAGTATATTAATTTTAGCATTGCTCTAATGCTATTTTATTTATTGCTCTGTTGATGTTTTAATTTGATACACAGCTTTCTTACAGGGCTACGCAAGTACGGATTACTGTTGTAACTACAAGTAAAGATTGTTGTTGTAGGTTTGGTTCCTCACCACTATTATGTCTTTATCTATTATTGATTTAGGTCTATGAAAAGTTGTTTATTATTCTTTGATTGATGAGGGCTTAACGGGTTTAGGTTTATGAATTTATACATTGCTCTTATAGAGATTTTGAAATTGTAATTGATTTCTTTAGGTTTTCTTTGGGCTTTGATTTGATTAATCTTTAAAAGGTTATTTGAAAAGAGTTATTGATTATATAGGTCTTCTCTGTGGTATTGAAGTTGTAATTGATTTTTGACAAGTTCTCACAATTAAATAACATATTTGAAGTAGAAGATGCCTCACTTGATTTAGAAAATACGTTTTTTTGTTTATGAAATATAATACGAAATTGTTATCCTGAATTTATATTAATGGTATTAGCTACATAAATATTATTCTCTTAAACTTATTATTTGTAAAATTCTTTACTTTACTATATCTTACTCTTATATGAAAATAATTCTAATAAAGCATCTTTTACTATTTACATTTTAGTTATAACGTGGTAACTTCTCAATTGCATGATGGGATATATTAAATAGAAAAATCATCGGTGTACCGTTTGGAAGTTTGCGCCAGTACCAATGCCGTCAAATATTTATCTACATTTCTCTACCAAAAGAGACGACCATCTATTAGTTAATGTCAGTGAAGTACTAGCCTACTCACAGCCTTCGACCCCCTCACACACTCGAAGACTACTTCGCGGCCTACCCGAGTATATCGAAGCCTACTCAATCCCCAAAATAGACTTTCCAAAGATCTCCTGATAACGAAGCTTCGACACTAGACAAAGTCTCGAGGATGGACAAACATATCGCAGTAAAAACCCATCGACCATATCAGTACATGGTCGAAATACGATAGGACAGGCAGCTAGCTCACTAGACAAGTCGGCATAATGATTGGTCCTTACAGCTACAGTGACAGGCCTAACCATTGCGCCACAGTGCCGATGTACAAAGACACCTCCAACAGTTGTCATAGTGAAAGTGTAGACATGACCGACGCCCATACTCCTACGAGATTTCCTAACAGCAATCATGTAATCTGGCCCATACTTGGTGACTCAGCTTCCTATGGTTCTATAAATAGGAGAGATGGGAAGCCAAGGAGGTGTTAAAAAAATTACCCTAGACCCCTTGCAGTTTACCTTCAACCACTCTGAAAAGCTCTGTATTCGAACCCTCAGATTACTCATCAATAATATAATATATCTTAAAATTTCTCATCTGAGGTCGTAAAGTGTCACATTTGAGCCTCTACGCAACTATTTGTCTCTAGTTTGATCTTACTTTAGATCACTTACTTGTGTTCCATTGATAGATGATTAACACCGCGTTGTAAGAGCCAGCTTCCCCTCTAAAAGAAGTTATGGCCCCTACAATTGGCGCCGTCTGTGCTTCCCACCCTACCAGACCCCTTTTATTTTTCCCCTCCATTTATTTTCAACATCCACTGCTTCTCACCAATGGCACACACCCTCAGCCCCAATTCAACACAGGTAGGCAACTCCATTAACGGAGTAGCTGCCCAAATAGCGTTATTATCTCAACAAGTTGCTCAAACAGAGGAGTGCCACCATGCCCAACTAAGCCAGGAGCGTGAAAACCACCGCATGGCGCTGGAAACTGAGCAGAATCGCCGCCTGGACGACGAAAATAGATAGAACAGGGTAATCGATGAGATGTGTAATACCGTCCGTGAGCTACAGAGATTACAGCCTCTGGAACCTGCCCGTCCATCCCAGATACCAAACCCATAGCGCATATCTGCCCGCGCCTGTCTTGGACCATCACCAAACCTTGAGGTACCCCTAGTTCATACCGGTGTCGAAGTCGCTTACCGTACTATTCCCCTATCCAGCTCTATCCACCCCAGGATTTACCCAACAGAAGATTCTTCTGACTCCACCCTCCGCTCCTCTAGATATCCCAGATGCCGTCTTGCTCAAGAGCATCTCGGAGAATGCAACCCTGACTACATGCCACACGCTTGACCCCAAAACCTTCGAATTCCCCAATCTCCCTCTCATCCTGCATATGTTACCCAGCAGGACTTAGACAACAAAATACAACCAGTTATTCGCGTCAGTGCAAGCCCAGCCACAAACTCTTGGAGCCGCCTCAGCAACCTGATATTCCCCAAGCTTTTGGCTATCGAAATACCTCCAAACTTTCGTGCTCCTAAACTTAGCAAATACCATAACGCGGATCCTAAATCCCACATTCTCAAATTTCAAAATTCCCTGACCCTCTACTCCACGGCGGACTACCTGTTATGCCGCCTATTTCAAACCCGTCTTACTAATAACCCCCATCGATGGTATCACAACCACCCAAACGGCTCGATACAAAGCTTCGAGCAACTATCACAACTTTTCATCACCCAGTTTACCTTCATCAAGGACAGAGAAGTCAAAGTGGACGCTCTGTTCAATTTTAGAAAATCTAGCAATGAGACACTCAAAGTCTTCACCAAACGATTCCTCAACGAGTCAAGGAAAATTAAGAACCTTGATTGCGCGAATACTATACTCGCATACTCGAATGCCCTGCCTGATCATAGTCGAGTAAAAGAACACCTAGTTTTCCACAAACCTAAAACACTCGAAGAGATGCTCTCGAAGGTCAATGGTTATATTGCACTCGAGCGCCTTCAAGAATCCCGTAAACTAAGCTAGCCTTCGCACACTACAAACTTTAATAAGCCACGGCAAAACCCACCTTTGACTCTAACAACCCCGATCGCTCTCGTCTCAGAAGAGACGGAGAGCCGCAAGTGCCCTAACTTTAATAACAGTGCCGAAGCTCGCAAGAAGTGACCAAGGCCTGTTTTGCCAACACTCACCGCCCCCCTCAGCACCCTTCTACCACATATACAGGTAGACCCCATTTGGTATATCCCTTTCACTATCAAAGTAAGAGCAGGCGAACCTTATTGTGCCAATCAAAAATGTAACTGTCACCATACCAATAAGTACTTCACCCTCCAGCACTCTCTCGAACTCATCCTCAAAGCAGGTCGTCTATACTAGTATGTTGCCGACCTTCCTAGCAACCTTGGCGGTTCTTACCTCCAACCTCAACCTACCCTTACTGCTGACTCGGCCGTGGTACATATCTGCAGGTTGTACTTTATCGAGGTCAACAACATAAACCGCAGACATTCCCAAAGAAAATGTAAGCGCATCATGGAATGTTACAAACTTACCTATCAGGGAAAAATTTTACACTCCTGCAAGAACCAAACCGTCGCCCTCCCCTCGAAGGTATTTCTTTCATCGACTGTGATACTTCATACGTTCATTTTCTCTATTCCGATCTACTAGTCATTATGATTAAGATTGAAAACCTTGTCCTTCACACAATGCTCATAGACCCAGAGAGCGTAGCTGATGTCTTGTTTTCTTGTTTCTCCCAGCCATTGAAAAAATGAAGAAAACCAACCTCATAACCGTTGCCAATGTCAAATTAAAAACTTTCGATGGGGCAGCTAATTTCTCTGTTGGCCGTATCAGCCTACAAATTGCCACATGCCCCATCACCCTTTAAACCAGCTTCCTTATCATCGACAAGAAGTCCGAATACCTCGGTATCATTGGACGCGACTGGCTCCATGCCATGTGGGCTATACCATCGAACTACCTTCAAACCCTTCGTTTCAGCACTCACGAAGGTACTTGGAATCTGAAAGGCTCTCAACGCCTTGCCCGCTCATGTCGATCAGACCCAGAAACTTGTAAGCTACCCATAGAAATATCTGTCACTTTCTATCCCCACACCTTCAACATAAACCACCTCACCCATCGAACCTACTGCTTATATCAAACTCAACGGTCTCGGTCGCGGTACATTCATCGGAACTTTTCTCAATGAGGCAGAATCCCTCGAGCTTACAGATTTCATTCGAGTCAACAAAAACAACTTTGCATGGACATTCTAGGAAATACCCGGTGTGGACGCCAACCTGGAATGCCATCGCCTCAACCTCATCCCCTATTCCTTAGCTGTAAATCAAAAGAAGCGTAACCTGGCACCAAGACTTTGAGAAGCAGTGAACCTTGATGAAGACAAACTCATAGCCACAGGTTATATCAGAGAAGTGATGTATACTGACAGGATATCAAACATTGTGGCAGTTTCTAAGAAAAATGGCAAGATCAGAATCTGCGTCGACTTCACAAATCTCAACAAGCATACCCCGAAGGACAGTTTCCCTCTCCTGACTATTTCAACACTTCTCTATGCCACTGCTGGATACGAGCACCTTTCAATGATGGACGCGGCTTCGGGTTACAATCAGGTACCCCTCCTCTCTAAAGATCAACTTAAAACTTCCTTTATTACTGAGCAAGGCCTTTATTATTTCAATGTTATGCCCTTCAGCCTTAATAATGTGGGAGCCACTTACCAACGCCTTGCCACAACCATGTTTAAACCTTTGCTTAGCAAGCCGGTCAAAGTCTACATCGACGACATGTTAAGCAAAAGCCTTCAAAAATATACCAATATACAAGACCTAACAGAAATCTTCTCAATACTTCGCACATATAATATGAAACTCAACCTAGACAAATGCCAATTTTGTACTTCATCTAGAAAATTCTTGGGCCACCTTATCAGTAAACGTGGTATCGAGATTGATCCCACCCATATTTGAGCCCTTATCAACATGCCTTCGCCTCGAACCAAAAATGACGTCCAAAAAGTAGTTGGCAAGATAGCTGCCCTCAACCGTTTTATTTCTAAATCCTCAAATAGATGTGCTTGGCTCTTTTCCCTTTTCCGCGACCAAGGCGTCCACAAAGCCAAAAAGAAAAACAACCCCGAGATAAACAGGACACACGAGTGTGAACAAGCTTTCCTAGAACTCAAAACTTATCTTGACCGTCCACCCTTTATCAGCACCCCTATCGAAAAGGAAACACTCTCTTTATACCTCGTTGCCACAGAAACTTCTATTAGTTTAGTGCTTATTCCACTCGATTCCAACATCAAAAACCTTTATATTTTATAAGCAAAACTCTAACCCCCGCAGAAACTCGGTATTCGAAGTTTGAGCATTTGCTCCTCACACTTGTTTATTCAGCCCGCAAGCTCAAACCATATTTTCAACCTCACCCCATCCGTGTCATAGCAAGGTATCCCCTTCGAAAAGTACTCAGCAAAAAAGAAAAATCCAGGCGAGTACAACAGTGGTCTGTGTACCTTGGCGAACACGATATTACCTTCGAGAAGCAAATATCCCTGAAAGGCCAAGCAGTAGCAGACTTTCTAGCCGACTTCCTGGTCGAAGATGTCGATTGGGAAGAACATGAAGATGACTTATCAGAAGACCAACCCGAAACAGCAAATCTCGGGGACCCTCACAGTGGCTGGCATTTATTCACAGATGGATCCGTAGGACCTAATGGCTCAGAAATTGGAATTTTCTTGGTATCACCTACTAATGACCGAATAGAAAAAGCTGTCAAACTTACCTTTGAATGTTCCAATAACGAAGCAGAGTATGATGCATTGATCTATGGCCCCGACCTAGCTCTCAATATCGGCATTCCCAAAATATTCGTTTTCACGGATTCCCAACTTGTTCAGAGGCATTACACAGGAGAAAATAAAGCTAGCGGTCGCATGGCTGACTATGTTCTCTTGGAACGACAGCGCATGAGCCGATTTCCCAAAAAATCTACAATTACTCATTATCCTCAAGGAGAAAATAGACATGCAGATGCCCTTGCCTACAAAGCAACTATGCTCGGACAATCAGAATCTCGGACCCTCCATATCGAAGTACTCGAACGCCCAAGTATCGACCAGATGGAAGTCAATACCATCAATACTAGGAGAGAGAGTCACGATCCAGATGATTGGCGAATACCATTCTTTTATTTCTTTAACAATTCTACCCTCCCAAATGATCACAAAGCCAAATGGTCGCTGTTAGAAAATTGCCGCAGATACACTATCTACAACAGTGCACTACATCGCAAATCCCCAAATGGCATCTTTTTTTGATGCATATCCCATGCCGAAGCCTCAACAATTTTAGCCAAACTTTACGAAGGACCCTGCGGTACTCACACTGCTGGTCATTCTATTTCCCTTTGAGCTGTCACCCAAGGATTATTTTGGCCCAATATGAAAAAAAAGCCGTAGAATATGCAAAACATTGTGACAAATGCTAACGCCATGCTCATGACATCTATTGCCTCTGTCAAGACCTCCATTTCAGCCAAGTCTCCTGGGCATTCAAGAGA
Organism: Kingdonia uniflora; assembly: GCA_014058105.1. Lineage (NCBI taxonomy): Eukaryota > Viridiplantae > Streptophyta > Magnoliopsida > Ranunculales > Circaeasteraceae > Kingdonia > Kingdonia uniflora. The sequence goes on along the minus strand of JACGCM010002212.1, from coordinate 1,216,195 downwards.
TGGGCCATTAATCTCATCGGTCCCTTCCCAAAAGCCTCGGGTAGCAGAGAAAACTTGTTTCCCGCAATCGGTTACTTTACCAAATGGATTGATGTTGCACCTTTGTGCGAACAAGAAAATAAGAAGTTATCAAATTTCTATGGGAAAACATCATCACACGCTTCGGCTTCCCCCATATGATTCGATGTGATAATGGCCCCCAATTCATAGGCAGTAAAGTCAAAAACATTCACAAAAAGAAAAATATCATTCTCTCACCCTCAATACCTTATTATCCTCAAGGCAACGGTCAAGTCGAAGCAATTAATAAAACCATTGTCGACTGTTTTAAGAAGAAATTCGATGAAAAGAAAGGACGATGGGTTAAAGAGCTACAACACGTCCACTGGGCCATTCAAACAACCCCAAGAAAATCTACAGGATACTCCCCCTTCTTCTTAATATATGGTATCGAAGCTGTACTCCCTACTCAATTCAAAGTGCCCACATGAGACCCTAACCTCCGAGAAAAAGACAATGAGTTTGAGCTCCCCTGTAACATGTTATAGATCGACGAAACCAGAGACTGAGCTATCGCCAACCATGGCCGCTACCACACATCACATCATAAATCCTATAACAAGAGAGTTTAACCACGGAGTTTTAACATCGAAGATCTAGTACTTCGACGTGTCAATCAATCCTTGAAACCTCAAAATGCCGGAAAGTTAGCCGAATCTTGGGAAGGACCTTATGTCGTGTATGAAAAAATGGACAAGGGTTCATGCTATTTAATGACAGAAGACGAAGAGCCTTTACCGAATCCCTGGAACACAATGCAACTGGTCTCTTATAACAGGCCATATCCCCAACCTTGTACAACTGATGTAATCCAGAAAAATTAATAAAGATGTTTATCCACCCATACTTTGTCTCCAATTTTTTTTAATTTCTTGTTTTAACTTAGGTATCATGTCAACCTTCGACCCGACTGATGCTTGGTGGTAACCCCGAGAATTTCCAAGCTCCCAATTTTGAGCAAACTCGAGGAGCAAGGATGGTTGAAAGACCGGACCCTCAAGAATGCATTAGGGGCGAATAGTTATGCTTCGCTGTGGCTAAGGACTTTGAAGTCCAGTCGATTTCCTTGTTTTTTTTAACTATCACGTCAACCCTTCAACCTGACCGGTACATGGGGGCGACCTTGAAATTTTCAAGCTTCCAATTTTGAGCAAACTCAATAGGCAAGGATGGTTGAATGTCCGGACCCTCGGGGATGCATTAGGGGTGAACAGATATGCTTTGATCAGGCTCTGAAATAGTCAAAGTCCCGTCAATTTCTTGGCTTACCCCGGGTATCATATCCACCCTCGCCCCAATTGATACTTGGGGGCGACCTTTAAATTTTCAAGTTTCCAACATTCGAGCAAACTCGAGGGGCACAAATGGTCGTAAGACCGGACCCTCGGCAATGCGTTGGAGGCAAACACATATTGCTTCGATGAAACTTAGTCCTTTAAAGTTCAATGAATTTCCAGGTTTCTTCTAGGTATCATGTCCCCTCGACCCGACTGATACTCAAGGGCGATTTTTAAAATTTTCAAACTTCCAACATCGTTGTGGCTTCGGCCTTCGATGTCAAGATGATTATTCAGGGTTCGATTACTCTACAGTTATTCAACAGAAACAGTACATGCAGATACCATTATACAAGAACATCTACAATTCTATCAAGTGCAAAGGACATTCAAAGCATCTTCCATTAGAGGAACAGTTGCAGTATAACTCATGATCAGTCATCAAAAGTTCAACACAAGCAAAGTCAACAGAATAAACATCAATATTTCAACAATTCATGGCAAGAGTAAGATAACAAAACAATCAAAAAATCAGGCATCAATTCAAAAGCAGTTCATAATCAACTTCAGAAGATTAATAGTTAACAACAGCTCAAAAACATATTGAGTTCAGAGACAAACACAAAAAAACATAGTTCAAAATATTACAACTCAAGATCATATCTGCAAAGGAAAACATGAAACCCCAAATCTAAATATCTCATATCGGCGAGGTAACGCCTTCTTCCTCCACAGGTCCCCCAGCGCCAACACCCTCGCCGGCTTTAGTCAAACCTTTGACAACTAAACCATCAACAGTTCAACCACTGGCCACTCCAATAAAAGAAGTCTCCACAGCACCTCCAACACTTCTAGTAACCTCATTAACAGCATCTGCCTCTCCTACCTTCATCTGCAACTCATCTCCATTAACAAATTCTGGGGAAATAGGGAAGGGCTCCAACGTATCAGTGTTATACCCCTTATCTTCTATAAACATTTTCAGCTGAACATTCGCCTAACATTCGCCATCATACTGCAGCTGGAAATTCACCCTCTGTTCTGTTTTCACCCTCTCTTTTGCTGCAAGCTTTGTCGACCACTCCCGCTCCTGCCTTGCCCGCTGAAGATCGAGCCTCTCATGAAATGAGTTAGTAATCACCTCCACATCTTGGTTCAACTTCTTGACTTCAGAGAACAATGATGCCTCAGTCCCTCGAGAAAGATCCAGACTTTCCAATGCTTGCCGCAATTTCCCCTTTACTGACTTTATCGCCTTCTTGTATGATCGTACCCAAGCTTCTGTCTACAAGAATATTCAAGTAGTCACTGCACCTTGAAACTCAAAGAATTTGATAGAAATCTCAGACACCCACAAAAGAAATTTATAAATTGTTACCTGAAACATATGATTCTTTATTTCCTTCGAAGCCTCATCTGGGTCGTCTTCGCAGAGCTCAACCATCGAAGACTGTTTGGCAACTGCTTACTCTTGACATTCAACCTCCGTCATCTCATCATACTCATCTACTACATCATCCGCCCCTAGTGCCCTAGTGCCTTACTCCTTTTACGCTGACTAACCTTCGATTGCTGCACCTTCATAGCTTCGGGAGTTACATGACACATCCCCTTCTCAGTTTGAGTTGGGACCTGCCTCGGCCTCAACCTCGAAGCATCATCAGCCCCATTGGGAACTAGCGCTGCTTTCTTCGACCCCCTCTATGTTCTCAGCACATACTGATAATTCCTTGGAAATTCGTCCCCTCCCATTTCTTTTTGACCCTTCACAACACCTTCGCCTCTCTTTCTCTTCGATGGCTTCAGCGTAATGGGTATGCTTCGAAGCAGGGAATCCACCTTCTTTCTCCTCTACCCCTTAAATCCAAGACTATCAAGCACTGAATTTACCCAGTTATCACTAGCTTCGAGCAAAGTATCAATATAATTTCTCCGATTGCTCCAAGACGAACTCTTCGGACCTGTAGAGCAAACAAGAATATAATCATCACCTATTCATGACATACATCAGCAATAACCCTTCGACAATAAACTTACTTTGACTTTATACCCGATAATGTAACTTATAAGGGTCATCCTCCTCAACATTCTCGTAGTTTCCCCTTACTATCAATAAATCTTTATTCCACCCTCGATCCATCGAACATAGATCAAAGAACTAGGGCTTCTCTGGGTGATATTGGATGTGGTAGTTACCTGGGTTCTGACTCACCTTCTTCGTGTAGAAGGCAATAATTTAAAACCACATAATCAAACCCCGACCCTCGCCATTCAATTTTGTATTTATCCCCTTTATAACCGTCATCATCTCATAAAAATTACCGTTCATTTGTACTGGGGCCACCTCCCAGAAATTCAGTACTTCTTCCACCATCCATCGAAGAGGAAGTTCCATTCCCAATCGAATCTGGCCTCTATAAGCCATTATCCCTTCCCAGGGTCCGATTTGAAGGTTAACCCTACCCCCGCCATATTCAGATACACCCCCACCGTCGGCAGCTCCAACATGGCAGCAAATCGATCGAACCTAATCTTATCTCTAGCCAAAATGACACCTTTGACGCTATCCACTTCTGTCAAATCCCCACTATCATTACGCTGTACCCCTTCTCCCTTTCTACCACCAGAAGGCCCTACATCACCCCCACCCCTCCCCCACCATACTTGAAAACTCTAGAGAAATGAAAGGAGAATATCTATGCATGTTTATAAGGGATCCCTTCAATCATTAAAATAAAAATTGAATGTCCCAATAGGAGGCAATCACTTTAGTAATTAGAATATACCATTATCTTTTACATATGGCTATAACTAAAAGATATTTACCTTTATCATTCTATATGATTACGTCTTTTTACTTTTAAAGGTATTACTGTAGCAAATAAGAAACAATGGTATAATGCACATGATATTACTAGAAATAGTAATCATATTGGGATAAGTCAAACAATCGCTACAAAATGTTCAATAAACAATATCATACAAGATAATACAATGGGGATATATTATGCCACGAATATTCATTCTACTGCTTCAAACCATTTAGGTACATATATATCTTCTATTGTTGGTCTGGGATTTCAAGCAGGTACGTCATTCATTTCTCTAAATGGTATTAGTAATAAAAATACTCTTGTTAGGTCTTAAATAATATCTAATAGAATTTATAAAGGTACGAATGACCATTTTAATGCAGTTAATAACGCAAGCATAAAACGTGCAAACCTAAATAATAACTAAGCCCGTGATTTTCCTATTGCTAAAAGAATAAAGAACACAAATACAATTCCAAACCAACCCAAATCATGTGTTAATCTATCATTCTCTAATGGATGCATACAACAAATTTCACCCTTAAAGATAAATCAATTGCATTCTAATAAAAATACATTTCCAATGGTTTATATCAAAACCACACAAGAGGTAACAAAAATGCCCCTTCTTATAACATAGGGCAAAATTTTGTTGGTAAAAAAATATTTAAACAAGATAAGCTCCCTCCAAAACGGCAATGCCTACATTATAATGCATTGTTATTTACAAAAGAGACAAGAAATTTTTGTTGCAGAAATGGTAGTCAAATTGAAACTTCCTCATGTACCAAATGATCTTCTAGAATTATTCAAAGATAAAACATCTATTGACAAAAATTTTAGGCTAAACATATGCAGTTATTACCATGAATTCAAATACAGCTTAATTGGTGTTTCCAACGACAAGGAAATGGGTAATTCTAAAAAAAGAGTCTACACCTTTCGAGCCTATGGATCTATATATCACCGCATTCGTAGCTTTATGCCTAGAGAAAAAAAGGCAAATCACAGTTCTTATAGCTATATTTCTTTGACCCTGTTACAGAACTTAAAAAATAGGCTTCTAGAGAAGGATACTTTGCTAGTCAAAACTATATTTATATTAGCAAAAATATTAGAACGTACTAATGCATTCATAAAAAAATTAAAGACACTTGTGAAGAAAAAAAATTGAGTGATTGTAAAATTAAAATAAAACAAAGACCAGATAATGTACCCCAATATGTTATTCCAACCTTTGATAATATTGCGGCTATAGTCATGGGTGGAGATTATTTGACATTTGGAAGGAATATTTTAATTCATCCTAGGAAAAAGGAAAAACATATCAAAAAAACATTCAGATTCTACGATCCCCTAAAATATCCTATTTTATTCCCTCATGGAACATACCGGTGGGATCCAAGAAATAATTTCTTAAATGGGAATCTTATCGCGTGCTTTTTATTGTTATATGCTACATGTTAGACCTACACATGAATCATTAATTCAAAGAGGCGGTAGACTCTTTCAACAATACATTATAGACCAATTTGTGAATGTACAAAGCAATAATCTAAGATACATAAAAAACAATCAAGATAAAATATATGTTGATCTATATCAGGTTCTATATGATGCTCTTATTACTGAAGAGGAAAATGGAAATGTTGAAGGCAACAAAGTTATCCTTTCCGCTTCTTTTAATGGCAGCCCTCGCAACATGCATAGGAGATGCCAAAATGTAATGGTCTTAGTACAAAAATATGGGAGACCTGATTTATTTATAACAATGACATGCAACACACTATGTCCTAATATCGTAAACAATTTAGAAGTGGGTCGAGAAGCTTAGGATCAGCCTGATTTAGTTACACGTGTTTTTAATGATAAGTTTGCTAGAATAAAACATGGCATAATGAATAAATCTAAATTAGGAAATATCCTTGCCTACGTCCATGTAGTTGAATTTCAAAAATGTGGACTGCCACATCTTCATATGCTCATAATTTTGTACCCAAATGATTACCTTAGAAACCTTGACGAATATGATCAATTAGTAGGTGCGGAATTTCCCGATCAATCAATAGAACTTGAACTACATGAATTTGTCAGGAAACATATCATTCACGGACCCTGTGGCATGCACAATTCAAAATGACCATTTATGAAGGATGGTAAATGCCCAAAAGGATTTCCAAAAGACTTTCTCAAAGAAACTATTCAAGGAAGTGATTACTACACAATTTATAAACGGCAAGATAATGGTTTGAAGATACATGTCGATGTATTAGGCTATAAAAAAGTAGATAGCAGCTGGGTAGTTCCTTATAATGGAATGTTACTTAGGAAGTTTGATTACCATATCAATGTCAAAGTATGTAGTAACATTAAATGTGTTAAATATCTATATAAATACATTTACAAGGTTAGTGAGAAAGTTGAGGTGGATGAGTTCAAACAATTTATAGATGCTAGATGAGTATCACTGCGCGAAGCTACTTGGAGACTATTCACTTTTCTAATGAGCAAAATATATCCCAATGTAGTGCGTTTGCATTTACATCTATCAAATCAGCAACAAGTAACTTATTTTGATTATCAAAATATTAAGGATATTATTAAAGATAGTAGAAACTCATAAACAATATTAACTGCATTTTTTACATTAAATTCAGCAGACACTTATGCCAGGCAATTTTAGTATCGCGAAATACCCAAAAATTATTCCTGGATCAAAGCTGAGCGATATTGGAAGTGTCACAGTAATAATAGGAAATGCATAGGAAGAATTTACACAGCTTCACCAAGAGATGGAGAATATTTTTATTTAAGACTTCTTTTATTACTTGTAAGGGGACAAAAATCATTTTATGATTTAATGAATGTGGAGGGTGTACAATATAGATCCTTTAAATGAACTGCAGAAGCTTTAGGTTTGATAGAAAATAATAGATGCATATAAGAATGTTTGAAAGAGGCAACATTAATAAAAATAGCTACTACTTTGAGGAAGTTATTTGCTTCGCTATTGGTCTTTTGTCACCTTTCTAATGTTGATGATTTGCGGGAAGAATTTAAAATTCCAATGGATGAAGATTATCGCAATTCCTTTCCAAGTTTTAGTAATGAAAGGATTGAAGATAAACTATCATGAGAACTAAATGATCTTGTTAGTGAACATCCGTGTGGCGACCCGCATTTTTAGCCCGTGATGCCCTTATTGTATCGTCTCTGCTTACTTAAGTAACTCCATGTCTTACAGAATCCAAAACTCTTAATCCATTTTTTACTCCTAAAGTATGCAATAATACTTCAACTTCATGGCGTCAAATCCACACTTTTTCGCTCTGATTTTTAGCCTCAATTTCAGGCCTACTTTACGACTACTAAACTCTTCCCTTCCCTTTATTTTAGCCAGCATAAATCTTTCTAAATCCTTCTCCAATCTCTCTTTCTCTCACTAGAATCTCATCGGAGAACAACATTATACCGGTTGGATTCTGACCCTATAACCTCCTACTTCTCTTTTTAATAACAAACCCATCTTGGTTAAATCTAATTTTGTTCAATTTGATGATGCTTTCGCAAGGCTGATGATTGAAGTAAGATGCAGTAAATTCCTTCTCCGTCTAATTACCCAAGGCAAGTACTCTTATCCCTTCTCATATGCTTTGATTAGTGAATGGATTCACACTTGCAGAGAATATTCTATTGATTTACTTGATTCCATGTTCATGTAATTTATCTTGTTTAGTTACAGATGCTCTAGTTCATATTTTGACGGATGTTCTTGTCATTGATTAATCAATTCATGCTAAGTATCTTTTAACACATATACTTAGGGATTATATCTTGAGCACTGAAGCCCAATGTGTGATTTCAGATCTAAACCTTAGCCTTATTAGTACTAAATCTCGCTAGAACAAATGCTAGCTTAATTCAAGTATACTATGTAAGCAAATAAATGCCTTGAACCGCGATTGCTTTTGGATTCATGTTTAAGAAAGAACTTATGTCTTACTTGTATAGTTTAATTTTATGGCAGTACATATGACTTAGGGTTCTTAAGGGTTTCATCGTGTATAAAGCTAGTATTCATTATCATGTTTCCTTAGGGGTTCTATATCCACCATCAGTAAGCAAGTTGGACCTATCTAGTATATTAGAGAACTATTGTATTAGTAGTAGGACTAGATAACCTATATTATGAATAGACTAAGTAAATCTTAGATTACCATATGATGATGTCTCGGTGATGAGGGTGGAATTGAATACGGGACTAATATGGTATTGTTTACTAGAGGCATTAGTTCTTCCTATTAGATCCGATTTAATTGATATAGACTTGGAAGATTTGTTACATATATTGGATAAATTGCAGCACTATAATCTAGATTATTATAAGAGCATACCTATGGAGTATTTCATTTGGCTGGTGTAATAACTACTTGTCCGAGTACCATTAAATACGATGTAGTAAGGATATACATTTAGTAAGTAAAAGATCATACGCTGAGCGATATTGTATATTCCTCATGCTAGTATACAATAGCGATAGTATATCTAAGGTATATAAGAATACTTAATTGACCAGGAGTTGGGATGTGTATGAATGAATTTATAATAACGGTAGAGTATGCTACATGCTAGAATTTGAGGATTATGTATTTAAATGAAATCGAGGAGTATCTTTTTATATGTAGGTCTTTTTACTTGGTTGGTATAACAATAACTTCTTATAATAGTTTTGTTTATGGAGATGATGATTCTTTAGTATGTTTAGACATCTAGTAGCTGAGTTTTAGATAGTACTTTTGAGACTTGGAAATAGTAAAGTCCTATACTATTTATGAGGTTGATCAAGTATGATAGTTGTATGGCTGTGGTCCAATAATCATCGCAAGATATTGTGCTAGTGATAAGAACCTTGTACTAAATGGATATTTGGATATAGTCTGTATTTCTAGAACATCTTAGGTAATCCCTTTGTTTGTCTTTTGTGACAACCATTTAAGAGAATGAATTTTACATGATTTTGTAGTACGCAACTTAGATTCGCTTTGACGCTTAGGGTTTCCTTTTGATATAGTCGTACTTATGGGCATGTTATGACAGATAGCATTGGATGTTGGAGCCGTACTTCATTTGATAGAGTCCCCACATCTTATTAAAGCAAGGATAAATAAATTATCTGGTTGTAAGGGTGGTAGGCTTCTTGATATAGTCCCAAATGCTAATTAGGCAGGGGCAGAATGATCATTTGATTATTCTAGGATTAAAACTTCTTCCTTTCCATTCTGTTGGATGACTTTGAGTTAATGAAAACAGTAGGGATATTCTGTTATGGTCATTGGGCTTGAATCCCTAATCAAAAGATTTGGTTACTCCTAGTTAGTGTTCCTGGGTTGCAAGCCCCCAAAATTATACCCCGGTTACCTATCGACTTTGATATTCTGTGTGAAACTCCCCGTGTGCATAAATCCCTTAAAGTTGAAAATAAATCAGGCTCTAGACTTGTTGGTTAAATTCCTTGAACACTCTGATCCGGTGCATTACCCACTAATTCCCGGCTCAATGAAAAGGAATTTGCCAATCCCTAGCTAAAAATAAGGGATACGTTTCTGTTAATTACAGAAGGGTACGAGAGTGTGGTCCCACTAAATTAAAATTGACCCTGTGTACTTGATTTCCTAATTCCCTTCCCACATCTACCGTACCACGCCCCAAAATCCAATAATCGGTAACTAGACCAACTACTAGATTCGGAGGGGTACAGATCGGGGAATATAATCGATTCGCCCTACAAATGACCGAGCCATAGACAAATTCAGACTCAACAATTCACATAGCAATAACATCAGAGAAAGAAATGCGGAAGCAACAGATATAAAAATATATCAAATGAATACAATATAATACAATATATCAACGATACAGCGGCAGACTAAGATAATCAGAACTAACAGAGACCACTACAAAGATCCCTACAAATCTCAACAGGCTAGAAACAATAATCTAAACAAAGGAAAGTCCACGCAAGAACAATCTATACAGAGGACCCAACACGCTAACCCTGAACCTGAAGTTATAACGACAACCCTGGCTCCAAAAAAGCTGAAATCGTCAACAAAACCTGCAATAACCTTGCCATTGAAAGGGGGATACGAGTGTGACCAAACAATGAGCTCACTAACTCCCATAAATAGCTAAACAATTATACCAACCAATGAGATAAATACAAGGAAAAAAATATAAAATTGTTGCCAGAGTTAAAATAATAAATGATATACTACTAATACATATAGTATATACCAAGTCTGCCATAATATCTAATAAAGAAGTACAGCAAAACTAATGTGTCTATCAGACTATAAGCCAAAAGCCAAGGAAATACCAATACCATAACCAAAGCTCCAAACACAACTAAAGCCCACAGCGCCGCGCGCAACCACTATACTAATAGATGAAGTAACCCATAAACATCTCCATCGACAGAGACTAAGCACCCACCCTAGTCCTCAACAATACGATATTAAACTCATGAGGAGCTACCACTTACTAACCATCTGATTTCAAAAAAGTAAAACACCAAGAGTGTGCAAACCACGCCCCACTCTAACCCAACTGGGTTCAAAAACCACACTAACAAAGCTGATTCATTAAGGAAGAGGAAAGGAAGAAAGAGATAAGGAATACGGAAGCTTCGGTAATAGTTAGAGACAATGAATTGAAAATATGCAGAAGTGTTATGATATTATATGATGAGATGAATGAATTGGGAGAATCCCATAATTATCCCAGATGTTAGATGATGAGATATGATGAACTAAAATCATAAAGTTGAATGATTGAGGATAGATAACTAAAGAAATGAAGTTTACCTTAAAAAGATCTTAGTTGGATTGAATGGGTTCGATTAGAAGCAAGCTCGACCAAGCTTGAGATTTACACGCGGAGCCTACGTCTGAAGCAGTGTTTCACATTACAAAGACTTTCAACTTCTCATAGGAATAAGATGGGTACAAAATGAAAACTGTCTCATACCATCCCACACTCCCGGCGGGGTGAATAGGTATGATAGTTCCTGTGCCAAACTCACTTACATATTAAACTCATTATAGGAATCCCAAATCCTAACGAGGGTCAGACGTATGGAGCTTTGTTATGTATCCAGAACTCATCAAGATAAGAAGAATAGATAATGATCAACAGATATGAATAGATCCTAAAAGACTAAAACACAACGGCCGCTAACACGGCAAGTACACATATGATAACCACCTTCCAAGGAGAGTGTTAAACAATCCTAACACATATGCAAACATTAACTCACAAGTCACAACATCCAAACAACTTCATTCTCTAAAATCTCCAAACACAATATGAATACCGTCAAGTGCTAGAGTACCATAGCCGTCAACACAGACTAGTACATAGGGGTAACCTACCAGCTCCAAACAAGATAGCCCACAATCAACCACCAAGGATCTACTACCTATCCACCTCAAACAACCAAATAATCCAGGAGATACCCAAATCCAACTGTTAAGCAAGCAGTCAAAAAGATACCCTACTCCAATAAGGAATCGAACATTCCAAACAACCGCTAAATCTACAGCAGTGCTCAAGGACAGCGCCTCGAGAACATAAAGGATACCTATGATAATTCGAGACTAAACGAATAACCCGAAGGTGCCCTAAGAAATCAACCAAATACTAACCTAATCACAGCATAAACATAATTAACTATGTATTTCGATAACTCACAAATCAGCATAATGATCTTGTTATTAAGGAAGATTAAACTTGCCTAATATAAAGCTCGAAATGACAAACCCGGCAAAAATATCTAAATAGCACCCCAACGATAATGTGCTCCGCGAATCATCTTCCGGAACTCAAAATCAACCATGGAAAGGACCAGGGAGACCACAACATCAAGCACTATCGAGGCCCGGAACCCAAACACAATTCCAACAAAGGATCCTTGCCTAAAACTGAGTTTCAAATCAGCACGACACTTGAATCAGCAACTGAACCTCATCTCCCAATCACACAAAATCACAATCACCACCGCCGAGCAGCTACAAGGAAATCCCAATAATCAGCATCACAATAACTAACCCAAATCCACCACTCTCAGAGCTCCAAAAGAATGGAAAATCAGCTAATCAAATCAGATTATCAAGGAGGAAAAACAATTCATAAGAGAGGGAAAACAGTTTGGAGATGCAAACTGATTTCAAAACTCCGGAATACAACCACGATCTCCGTAATCGGCTCTCTAAATCCAATCAATAAACAACTCTTCGGGAATCAAGCACCAATGACTTACAGTAAAAATTACTCTTAAAATCTTCTCTAATTAATTACCAAGCAAGCAAGAGGGTTATACTGAACTGAAAATCAGATTATAAAGTTGGAACAATAACAGGGAATTACTTGCAAAAAAAGGGCAGCTGCGATTGGAAATGGATGAAGATTAGTCGGTGATTGAATATGGCTAAAATAGCCTCTCTCTATACTATAAAACAGCTGCAATAAAGGTGGCAACGACTGAAACAGATCAGCCATAAACGAAGCAGCAATTGAGCCGTAACAGCTGCCTCTACTCCCTCTAACTGCAGCAGCTCTTCTATCTCCCTCTAACACCAATAATCAAGCCCAACAATCACAAGGGATGCAAAACTTGAATTAATCAACAAAATAGTAGAGGGATCCGTGAAAGTACTCACCAAAGAAGTGGCGAGATCAAACCCACGAAGAATTGCAATGAGGAACGAGAGAGAGGAAGATTCTAATTTGTAGAGAGAGAGAGAGAGTAAAAAGTAAAAATGAGTGTTGAGGAATGAAACAGATCTAAGGATAATTGGTTATAAATCCATAACAAGGTCAACACTAATCTCGAGGAAATCCGGCAGCCAAGAATCGCGTGAAAGGCCCAACCTGGTCGTCCAAACACGCCTTTGATCGAATCGAACACATAACTATACGAACTAAACAAGGCAGGCAGAAGCCTAATCTAACAGGAATGGCTTGTTTGAACAGAGAAAAACAAAAAGAAATAAACCGAACAAACATCTATTCGGGTAGAAGTTATTTCCATTCTAACAGAATGAGACAGAAAGGAATGCATTCGAACCGAAGGTAGGTTGTTCAAATAAAATGAATTAAGTAAACATCTATTCGAGCAAGAATAAATCTGATCGAATAAAACGAAGCAGGTAGAATCTATTCGAGCAAGAACAAGTCTGATCGAATGAAACAAAGCAGATACTGGAATAGCTCAAAAGATCGAAAAGACTCCGACCAAAGGAAAATTGGAGGAACCCAAGAATCCTAATACAAAACCTCTCCTGATCACACCTCACAATCGCAACAACGACAACAATGCCCAAACGTGCCCAAATATGAGCGCCCATCAAGCCAACCACAACGCGACCTCCTCTGCCCAATAGTAGCAGAAACCAAAAAACTTGTGGAACACCAAACTCCAAATTACCAAAATCATCATATAATAGCAAAAAAAATTCCGGGTCATTACATTGTTCCCTCCTTAAAAGAATATCATCCCAAAATATAGCACCTACCTCAAACATACCTCAAACGGGGAAGATACCCAAAACTCCATAAGTGGATCGCCCCATTGGATTTCATGCCAAAACCACTGCAACGAGCATCCGAATGGTGTAAGATCACAAACCATAATCAAAACCTGAAACAAAAACTGAACGGGGAAATCATCCAACTCTAGAAGCCACAAACTAGATCACCTCCCTACATACAGCCCACCACCCGCATGGTGCTGACCTATGGTATGCAACCCAGAACTAGATCCACCAAGTTAATAGAGGAAGGCCCTATAGTCATCAAGACCACTAACCACCAAGCAAGCAAGATTCAACATGAAGCTCTAAGATCTCAAACCCAGAGAGGAACAATCAAGTTCTAACACAACAAGAATCTACACAGATATAACACGCACAAGGTCTCAAGAGATCAACTCTAAACCAAAAATTAAAAAAAGATACAAGATACCAAGGAATCATCCTAACTCGCTCTAAGAATTCCCTAACCTATGAGTGCATGAACCGTGATAGGGGCAAACCTAGAGCTCTGATTCCATGTCTGTCACGCCCAAAAATCTAATAATCGGTAGCTAGACCAACTACTAGATTCGGAGGGGTACAGGTCTGGGAATCCATCCAATTTGCCCCACAAACGACAGAGCCATTGACAAGCTCAGGCTCAACCATTCACATAGCAATAACATCAGAGAAAGAAACGCGGAAACAACAAATATACAAATATATCAACTGAATACAATATAATACAATCTCTCAAGGATACAGCAGAAAATTAAGATAACAATAACTAATAGAGACCATTACAAAGATCACTACAAACCTCAATAGACTAGAAACAATAATTTAGCCAAGGATAGTCCTCACAAGAATAATCCACATAGAGAACCCAACACGCTAACCCAGAACTAGAATCTGCAACGACCACCTTAGCTCCAACACAACTGAAATCCTCTGCAAAACCTGTAATAACCCTGCCGCTAAAAGGGGGATACGAGAATGAGCAAACAACGAGCTCACTGACTCCCAAGAATAGCTAAACAATTATACCAACCAATAAGATGAATACTAGGAAAAAAATATATAATGGTTGTCAGAGATAAAATAATATATGATATGTTAGTAATACATATAGTATATACCAAGTCTGCCATAATATCTAATAAAAAAGTACAGCAAAACTAATGTGTCTATCAGGCTACAAGCCAGATGCCAAGGAAATACTAATACCATAACCTAAGCTCCAAATGAAACTAAAGCCCATAGCGCCCCGCGTAACCACTAAACCAATGGATGAAGTAACCCATAAACCTCTCTATCCACAGAGACTAAGCACCAACCATAGTCCTCAAATATACGATAAGAAACTCATTAGGAGCTACTACATGCTAACCATCTGATCTCAGAAAAGCAAAACACCAAGTGTGTGCAAACCACGCCCCACTCTAACCCAACAAGGTTCAACAACCATACTAGCAAAGCAGATTCTATAAGAAAGAGGAAAGGAAGAAGGAGATGAAGAATGCGGAAGCTATAGTAATTGTAAGAGACGATGAATTGAAAATATGTAGAAGTGTTATGATATGATATGATGAGATGAATGAATTGGGATAATCTAATAATTATCCCAGATGTTAGATGATGAGATATGATGAACTTAAATCCTAAATTTGAATGATTGAGGATAGATAACTGAAGAAATGAAGTTTACATTAAAGAGATCTTAGTTGGATACTTTATATAAAGAGCGTTAAATTTTTCTACGCACTATATTAGTATTATTTTCCTAAAGCTGCTAGCAAAAACAATTTAATCTGCATCTACATCCTATACAAGTCGAAAGACCTATTCCTATCTAACCTGCAGCTCCGCTCACGCAGACAGCAAGGATGTAGTGGTCACTCATTCTTACCCTGACAAGTCCGGTCTCTAGATCTTTTATTCTAAGACTCATTTCTCTAAGTGACTACAAGAAGTTTATAACAAAAAGAAAAAGTCAACCTACAAAAGTCTCCTCCATACACAATATCCAAAAGTTTACAAATATTCATATAAAAGCACATTTCTACCCTACATTTTCATTATCACCCTCTGGGAGGTCGGCATTATCGCCTTGATTGTCAAGCACCGTTTGACGGGAGACACCGTCCAGACCATCAATGACCCCCACAGGTACTTCTTGCACTTCTTCATCTTCCTCCTCAACATAGGTGTCTGCCTTAATGGCATCCACCTCCTCCTCAGAATAGCCTTTCGACATCTGGTGGTGCCCCAGCCTGTCGCGCACCTCCACCTTCGACCCCAGATTGGCTCTCGCCTCAGCCTATAGTTGACCAATTGCCACGGCATAGGAAACCTTCAGGGCCTCCAACTACTTTGCTTTCTTCAGAGCATTAGTCTTAGCTCATGATAGCTTCTTTTCTAGCTCGATCATTGTCATCTTTAGCATGTATTTTTCCTCTTTAACTCTGAGCCAAAT